>CM073770.1:93196350-93202507 GCA_037158775.1 Hetaerina titia
TATGTAAAAAGACATTCGCCTCTGGTAGCGATTGGATAACGAAGGAAAAAACTGGATCGGAGATCCTGGGCACAACTTACGAAAGCAAGAGACAACACCGGAAATTCTATTCATAAAGCTCTGCCAAATTGTGCTTTCCGCATCGTAAAAAAAAGCAACAACTATTCCAGCACGAGTTAGCGGCCTAGAAATGACAAGAGAGAGAGGCACAAACACACATGGAGATCTTCTATCGAGTCGGGGTCTTAGCAACAACTATTTTGCTAGCTCCAACTAGCCTTGCGCTTCCTCGGCGTGTTATTACAACGTTGCTTCCTGCGCCACGACTCTCTTCCTGTAAATGGAATGAACAATTCACCGCAAACAATGCATGCATTTGAGTCAAGGGAGTCTCTTCCCATTCGCTTAAAATGCACCGTCAGTATTTTTACACATAGATGACGCTAGAAAGGGGACAGGACAAAGCCTTAGTCGACCTAGTTAGCTGAGTAAGTACCGCCTTGGAATTCTTTAGCCGTCCGAATGTTTCTCATAGCGTTTACTCGTTAAAACGTATGTATATACTAGTATATACACATATATTATATGCATATAAACACAAATACATGTAATATGTGTGTATGTGTGTATATGTGTGTGTATATATATAAATGTGTGAAGTAATATATATAGTATATATATTACTTCACACAGAGAAATAGATAAAAGGAAAGGGGATACGAAAACACATAAAAGACGAACACAAGAAAGGTGGAGTATCCCGGATAAGGAAATATTTTTTACGTTTGTGATGTGCTCAAATCCGCCTTCTCCATTCCTGTGTTCGTCTTTTATGTGTTTTCCTATCCCCTTTCCTTATATCTATGTGTGAAGTAATATTTGTTCGCCGTATGGCGGGATTTCGTGTTTGAATGTGTGCAAAAATAATATATATATATATAATGTAAATTCACTAATAGTCATAACAAACACAGAAACTAAAACATATAAAAGAGGGACTCACTGGTTCTCGAATTTTCGGTGGTGCAAGAGGAGGAGGAGGAGTTAGGAACAGAACTCTGAGAGTTCTGTTCCTAAGTCCTCTTGAGAAAGGTGGTTGCACCACCGAAAATTCGAGAACCAGTGAGTCCCTCTTTTATATGTTTTAGTTTCTGTGTTTGTTATGACTATTAGTGAATTTACATTATTGTGCACGTTCGTGGGTTTTCCAAGAAAGTGACTATATATATATAGTCTATATATATATATATAAATACACACACACACTTGTATATATGTATGTGTGTGAGTGTGCGCATTTCTTTAAATAAGGCTTTTTCGTTGAAACTGAATGGTTGGGTCGATCACGTTCACCACGACAGAGGCGGTAAATTGTTCTCGAGGTCGTATGGTCGAAAATTAATTCCAAATAGTTTTCCCCTGATATATCCGAGATCCACATATGATGATGCCACTCGTGATTTCTTAAATAATGCGTAAAGGTATACACGAAAATACTTTAAGGTCACTCCAAATATAGTCGTTTTATCATTATTATTATAAATTCACATGTGCTGATAGACAGTGTCAGGTGGCACACAAGTTCCAAATAATCACAAAGGTAAAATCAGTCATTTAAACAAAAGTAATAGAAGGACCGTAAAATTAATCTTCCACTAACAAGTGGAACATAAAGATTTGGTTTAAACAAAAAAAATGGAAATTTATCTTTAATTTAATCAATGGAAATTATTTCATGGAAAATCAGCTTTTCATTTAAATTTGAGATAAATGCATTTCATGCACAAAAACGCTCCTGGATAACAAATCCACTCCTGATTATGAATTCTTTTCGAGGAGCCCCTAACGAAACCACATAATTATAATAAAAAGCATAGTAAAATTAATAATTTTAGACGTACATCTTGTTAGTATAAGTTTTTATGCAGTACGAATGTAATTTGAGATGCAATATGAATACATAATCAATCATACCTGAAAATTCCAGCAAAACAAATTTTAGAAAGTGTTGAACAGCAAACATTGATTGCGGGCATGTGTACCTTATTAACTGCTCTTGATTACTTTGGTTAAAACCAGCTGATAATTTCATGTTCACATCCAGCACAAAAATGATTGAAATTTATTTAAAATTTTTTTTTAAATAGGAAGCATTTTATAAAATTGGCGATTAATTTTCAAATGGTTGATGATGATAAAGATAATAAGATAATATTTGCATACAGACGCAATATTTTTTAATTCTTTAATGTAGATATTGATGATATTGCTTTAGACAATAGACTAGTATAGTTATGGTCATGTATTTCAATAGAAATTTAATTCAAGGTCTTCTCGCAAAATGCTGTACTTTTACATGGTGTATATTCCGCTAATTTTGACCAAAAATAAAAAATAGGAACAAATGATAACAAATTACATAATTCAAACAAAAAAAAGTATTTTACGCATTTAGTAACTTATTCATAAAAATTAATCTCAATTCAACACCAAAATAACCATTGTTACTACTTTCATATTGATTGTTTATGACGTAAGTTACGAATGGAGAACGTTATTTTTTTCAAGGCTCACATTCACATTAAATTACCAGGGAATGTGAAAAAATAGGAAACAGATATATCGGAGCATAAAAAAATCCAAAATGCAAACATAACCTTCTTTCACTTTCGAGTTCCGGACACGTAAAAAATGAAGATAAGATAAATAATTTGACCAATAAAACTAAAAATGTACGTACGTGAATATTTGGTTCAAAATGATGGAAACCTTGATACATGTTTCCCTAAACAATCGAAGTGAATAACTGCAAAGAAATGGCAAGAAAACAAGAGCAGATGCACGGGAGATGAAAAAAATATTGAAGAAAACGGGGTGAAGCGATAGATGCAGGTGGGAGAGCAGAATTGGGGACGGGAGTAAGGTAGGGGGGCGGGAAGAGGGGGAAGGGGAAGAGGGTGATAGATAGATGGGGAACGAGAGGAGGACCGGCGGGGGAGATGAATGGCCGAGATCTGGGGCGGAATTCTGAACAGCGAAGGCAGGAAATGAAAACGGAGGAGACAATAAAGGATGGAGAGAGGGAAGAGTTGAAACAGGAGGTGGTGTAGTGGGGGTTGGTGAGGAGGAGGGCGGGGCGGGAGATGCGGAGAAGGGAGTCGTAAATCGCGGGAAATCGGGAGGCATTTGATACGCTGCCCGCGAAAGTAGAAGATGCTCCGTCAATATTAGGGAAGAAGGGATGGGAGAGGAGAAGAGTATGGGCCTTCAAGGAGGAAGGAGCGCTGATTTTGAAATATACTTAATTGGAGGGGGCTGAGAGCGTTTTAGCGGGAGAAGGGTCAGAGGACGGGGAAGAGGGTTGATCAAAGGTCAGGAATGGGCGGATGAAAACATCGAGGGCCGAGGCAGAGGAGAAAAGGCAAGAGATACGCATGCACGCAGGCACCTTCTTAGGTGAACGGAAAGAATCTAGGCACTAGGAGTGTATTTTATCATCCTAAATAATTAAAAGATTGCCTAGGAATGGGACGAAAACCCAAATCAGAGCTAGCGATTAAAAATATAGCATAGCTCATTTCATTATACAATTTCAAAACGCATGTAAGAAATTCGTACGAAAATAAGATACATATTCGAGTCCATCCACCAAATTGGTGGAAATGAACATGGCAGACAGCACAACGATGGTACGTTACAAACATACGCAGCGACTCTTAATGCCAAATTCTGAGGAGGCCACTACCAAAACAATTACAAAAAATTCGTCGAGTTAGTAACAAAATTAGATGCGTCGGTCGATAGGCACACTATGAATTTAATGCAAACGGTCTCCAGAAATGAAGAGAAAAGTCAGTCCATAAAGGCGAAAAAGGGCTCTATCGAACTTCCGATGACCTACTTCTCTCCTTGATGAATGTCGGCAAAATGGAATCTCGTATCTGATCGACTTCTCGAGGCAAGAGAAGACTTGTTCCAGAGAGGTGCAATTCAGCTGCAAGAAGATAGGGTATCTATTGAGACGAGGCTGGAGGTGACGTGAATCACGGATTAATAATATATATATATATATATATATATATATATACACATTCTCATGAAAATATATATAAGGAAAATGGGATATGATCACATACAAAGGACGAAAACAGGAGAGGTGGGGAAGACGGAATTGAGCAGATCACGAGTATAAAAATATTTCCTTGACCGGAGCATATATGTTTATAAAAATATATATATACTATATATATGTACTATATATATACGATATATTATATTTTATGTACGATCCTTAGACAATAATCCCGTGGAAATAACCTTTCGGGAATAAAGAATCCTCGGACAGGTAAAGAAAAACACAGGGAATAATCCGCAGAAAGACCGCGCTATAGAATCCGAGTAGTTTTCCTGATTGATAGGATAAATAAGAGCTAGTCATGTGTAAAACGAAGCGTAAAAAGTTAAGATAAAAGATCTTCCAAATCAGTAGTCAAGAGATCACCAGAAACTTGATTTCACAACCATATCACGGGGCTCATTTCATGAGTACACTACCGCAAATGCGGAGTTTAGATAGTTAATTCGATACAAGAACCAACTTTCTGATTGCTTCCGTTCCTTCCTCAGGCTTCTCGCTTGTATACTAGACTGGATAGGAGATGATAAAGTAGAAAGGAACCCTTGTGGAAGGGTGTGTAGGGTAGGTAGGAGAGAAAACGTTGAGGGTGGGTGAGGGGGTGTGTGGAGAGAGCGAAAGAGAGAAGGGGGAGGGCAAAGTGATGGACGGTCGGTGTGCGAGGAAAGCGTGGGCGGGATGAGCTTGGGGAGGAAGGGGTCGAAGGTAGGAGAAGAGGGTACGGGAGGTGCACACATACACACACATATATTTTGCGTGCGGCGCCTTTTGAGGCAAAGGGTGACGACTATCCGACTACACGGATTCTGAAGGGTAAGGGGACCAAGGGTCCTGGCTGGTCTCCGAAGAAGAGGTGAGAGGGAGATTGGCGGACGGGGGGGAAGCGAAGGGGATGCGCGTGTGATGGTTTCCAGAGGTAGGGGTGGAGGAGGAGGGCGGAGGACTGGGATGGAAAGAGAGAGGGTATCGGGTGAGAGTGGTAAGGGTTTACGGTGGAGATAAGGGAATTCCCCCATGTTGCGCCGGGGAGGGTAAGGGCATGACGCCTGAGGTCTCCTGCGCCTTCCCAGCGATCCTGTCGCCACGTTGACAGACTCTCGGAATTTTACGTTTTTCCGTGATTACGAGTTACGCTAGTAACTTGCGAGAGTTTCCAGTGGAATTTTTCCCTAATCCGTTTCTCAGATCGTCTTTAACCCGCGTTGCATTCCTTCGAATATTTGCGAAACGCAGGTGAACGTTAGAGATACAAATTTGTGTTCCCTATTAAATAACAAATTCTTAGTTGAGTAACTAGAATTTTTTTATCGAATTACAAACTTTTTCATAACATTTTCATTCTTTAGAATATGTTTTCTCCAACCGGCATATCACATCTACATGGCGTATTGCATATCATTTCAACAGCAATCTTCCTGAGAAATTAAAAATTTTAGATTGTTTCTCTGCAGCCTTAAATTGAGCTTAAACTATCTCTAAGTTTTAACTATCTTTTACTATCTCTAAGAGCTTTAATTATCTCTATTTCACTCATCCGATAATTCTTCAATTATTTGTCGATGAATTTGCGAATCGTAACAAGCGCTTCATATACCGTCATTGATTTTCGGCGTGCCTTTATACTCGTACAAGTTTTATCTTTCTACTTGCGTCTCCCATATTTTTATATTATCAAAGTCCCCACAATCTGTTAGGCGTAATTAATGTTTTCCTCGGTTTTATTTCTACCGCAACATATAAAACATCCACTATATCACTCAGACTTTGCTCATCCTTACCTTTACCATTCAAATTCGAAGCTATAGTTTGAGGTTCGTAGTGCATGAGGAGTGAGTGTTGAAGTTACAGACATCACATGCATGTAATACTTATATAATTAGCAGAACTGCTCTCTCGGAAAATATGATTTTACAGGAAAATAAGAGGAATGTGCCAGAAATTTCTTGAAAACAAACGAAAACTCGGTAAAGGAAATAATTAAAAATTCACGCAAAGGCCTCTTCATTAAATTGGAGGGCTCGA
>CM073770.1:93202607-93590107 GCA_037158775.1 Hetaerina titia
GAAGGGTAGGGCCGTAATGGTTTTCGAAGGGGTGGCAGAGCGGAGGGAATGAAAGGGGAGGAAAGAGGAGAGATGGCACGGAGCATGAGGGGGAAAGCTGATAGGAAAACAGTGAAGGCGAAGAAACAGCGAGGGGTAAAATGGGTGCGGGAAAGGGGTGGGGCAAGAACGAGAAGGGGGTCGTGCTTAGGGGAGGAGTGAGTAGGAGGCTGGAGAGAGAGATACATAGGCAGGGAGACAAAACACGGAGCATCGGTTGGAAGAAATGCTTGATCACACGATTCCGAAGTAATGTCCAATTATCCCATTGTAAATATTTATCAAACTAGACTCAACGGTTACTGCCAAGAGAAATTAATTTTTAAATTTGTCGATAAAAACCCTAAAGAAGTTCATTAGCTGAATAAGGAACGGTGAAATGGGATAAGGAGGTTAAGCAAAAACCAGGACCCAACCAATGTGTACAAGAAAATTCTTATTTTAAAGGTCGCAAACATTGCTTTCATTGTTTTCATACATGTGATAAAAATACCATCCCTTAAGTCAATTAAATGAATAATGGAATAGGTTAGAAAAACTTTTAAAATAGGAAAATATGAACTAGAATGCAATGTGTGAAAAAGTACGGCAGAAAAAAGTGCTTAATTTGATGGAACTAAAATTTTCTGCTACACTCAACAATAATATTGACAAAGATTTGATACAATACTAGAAGCTTTAAAAATTAGAAAAAACTTTCAAAAATAAGAAAATATGAACGAGAATACAATGCGTGAAAAAGTACGGCAGAAAAAAGTGCTTAATTTGATCGAATTAAAATTTTCAGCTACATTCAACAATAATATTGACAAAGTTTTGATAAAATACTAGAAGCTATTAAAATTATTGATAGTTCTAACGAGTAATTCAGTGTAAAAAAATAAGTAAATTCGCATTATTTTTGAGGTTTAAATATCCTTTCCCACAAAATTCATTGCCGCTTCGACAAGAGGTAAAATACGTCGAAATATTTTAGCTCTGGAAACAATGAAGCGCACGGACATAAAAAATATAGGCGGGTTAAAGCTCTCACGAATTCCAAACAATTTACCTCCGTGACGCTTCCCTGAATTGTGTCAACGTGAAAGGACACACAAAACAAGATGATAAAAGAGGAAGATAAAGTTCAGAAAACCGAAAGAAAAGAGAGAAAGAGAGAGAGAAAAAGAGAGAGAGAGAGAAAGAGAGAGAGAAAGAGAGAGAGAAAGGGAGACTGTGGGAGACGGAAACATGCATATAAACAAAAGGTGACGGGGTAAAAAATTTAATTAATTTAATTTCGGTAAAAAATTACCGAAAATGCAGCCCACAATTCCCAACGCATAGCTAAACGAAAAAAGTAACGGAGATTAAAATTTTATTCTTTAATGTGCGGGGGAGAGCCGGAGCGATTGGGGTGCCGAGGGATGGGAACGTGTTGCTATAGAAACAGAAATATTTCAAGAAAAAGTGAGAGTGAGAGCGAGAGGGTCGGAGTGAAGGTCATAAGTCTCTCATTTAGGAAGGTAGCAATGAGGATAGAGAGTTCACCGGAGGAAGGATGAGGGGTGGTCGAGAATGAGTCGCGCGGGAGGACGTGGATGGGAAGAGGGAGAGCGAATAGGAGGATACGAGAGAAGGACGGGAAACAAAGAAAGCACGCGGGGCGCAGGTTTACGGGAGACAGGGGGTGAGGGGGCGGAGAGGAGCGTGGCTTGGAATATATATTATATGGGGAGTGGAAAGGGACGAGGGGGTGTGGCCGTGGGATGAGAACAATGGGCGAATATGGAATGGAGAGGGGGCGTGGTGTTGGGAGGAGGGAAGCCAGGGGTGGGGAACCGTGACGGCCGAGGCGGATGGGGTTGAACGAGAGAGGAATTGAAATGGGGAGGAAAATGTACCTGCGGGGGCGACGCGGAGGGGTCGCGGTTGGAGGCGGAGGGGGGGAGAGGAGAGGGGATCGAGGGCACGGGGACGACCAAGGCGCGGTGGAGTCGGGGGTGGGCTCTGGGAGACGCCGGGGGAAGGTGAATTTTGGGTAGGTTTGCTCACTTCCACCGGGGAAAGAACCCGCGGGTCGCCCGGGTGAGGCCCCGTCTCCATCCCGTCCTCTTCGTTAGCCTTACCGCCAAAATGAGAATAAATGCAAGCAGGTTTCCAACCACGCCTGAACCGCAAATTTCACGTGCATTTACACAGCGAAAAGTTTGAATGGACGACCTTCACTGCAATTTTTCGAGTTTTTTTCGGTCTCTGTGAACTCTCCTTTGTCTCTTTTTCGATTTTCCCCAAGTTTTATATTTGTTTTTTTTTTGGGTAATTAGTCTCGGAATTGTGAACCTTTGGCATCACATTTTGCCATTTATTGGTTTTGAAATCAAAACTTTTACTCATTTTTCCAAATTTTTTATTTCCACCTAGACGGATCGTCAGATCTTTCTAAAAGGATTTTTTTCATTTGTGCGCCTTGAGTGGCTCAGAAAGTATTTTATGTTTTTTTTCGGGCGAGCGTGTTCATGTCATTGATTGTTTTTTCCTATCCCATTTTGGCAGTCAATAAAAGAATTTAAAGGATTCTTTTCAACTTGTACTCAAATTTATTGCCTTTTAAACGACGAGCAGTGTACTTGTCTCTTTGCAGTAGGGGCGAGAGCCGTGAAGAAACATAGAGACACATATAACGCGAAAGTCTGCAAGAGAAAGGTGACCCATCTACAAAGCCGTTGAGGTGTGAAGGATCATCGTCCAATCAGGAGGAGAAAGGAATACCGAACGGGTGCAATTGGGCGTTGAAATGTTCGTGCGGGAGGATTAATAATTTTTCCGAAACCTTAAACCGAGTCCCAGTGTTTCCCAACGAAGGCACGCGAGGGGGGGAGGGAAGATTCTTGGCCTGAACATCCCTGAATGATGGTGGGAGGGGCGCCGATCTCGAGGCACGGAAGCTTTGTTTCAGCGACGCTTTCGTTGAAATTGTCTCGCGACTCCTCGCTGGCGTAAATCGCAACTACTCCCCGAGCTATTCCCGCGCTAAAATATTATTTCAGCGCGTAGATTTCCCTTCCAGCAGACACACCGCTAAACAAAAGAATATTTAACAGCGCGCAACTTCTACACCCTGCCTCCAATAGGAACGGAGAGATGTTGAATTGTGAAAGCTTTGCGCCACAATTACAACGGAGGCAGCTATCCATGAAAAGAGTCGTAATATTTTTCAGGCGCTTCTTGAAAATACCTACTGACATAACCGTCTCTCTGCGTAAAAGTGAGTGGCTGGATAGGAATGCGTCGAATCAGTTTTTAATACCTAGTTCAGGAGGTGAATTGAAATTCTTGCGTGAAAATATGGAATAGAGTGCAAATATTCTTTCAGTTAGAAGTCATGCCTCGATTGATCCCGCTCGTTAATGACAGCGCTTGTTCTTTAACTACGCTACAAATTCTGCTTTCTCCCTCTTTGCACCTAAAAAAACAAGATACCACATTAAAAGATACTACATTACTGAAATAACTCATACTTTAATTATTTCTAAAAAGTGAAAATATTTCGCTACAATCTTTCATAGATTAGAGATGAGTGGGTGTTATCAGAATTTTCTGGACGCGAATACTTCTTGATTCCTAATTTTATAAATTTATCATGTTTCGCGTTACCACACTAAAATTAATCTCGATGCAACTAAAAAAATGAATGTAAAATCAACATTTCGTTCACAAAATCATTTTATTATTTAGCTGTGTTCTTTAACAGCTCTCTGTACGCTTTTCCAATGATATATTAAAATTAATACAATATGCCATTTACCCCATTTGTATTTTTTCAAGCTATTACCATAAACGTACTGGATTCATTGAAATTCTTCGTCGCTGAGGAAATTGCATGCTTTGTAAATTAATTCAGTAAAATCATAGTCAATCAAAGCTACATCTATTTCATAGAGATATTTGGTTCCCTTACAGTGTATAGTCGGAAAATTAGACACCTACTAGGGCAAAACAGATTCCATTCCTTTCCTGTGCTTCTAAATTTATTAAGGATAGATTGAAGTAAGGAAAGCCGGAACAACGAGGACATATTAATGAAAAATTCACACCGAATTCAGAGCGAGATAAGAATTCCAAGTGTACTCCCAAGTTCCTGATTTGATTGAGGCCCGCCGGAACACATTTTCCAAACTGTATTCAAGATTAAAACACGAATCGCTGCTTCACCTGTGCCCCTCTCCCAAAGTGTGTAAGTTTAATTTTGCCATTGAGCTCGACTAATGGAAGAGGGCTCATTTCGTTAGTCGAGTGGGAAATAAATCGATACGTTCCCATCCGTGTAAAGGCACCGACTCGAGTTCGCGAGATTTTTTCAAGTAAGTAAAATAAAGCCATAAAATGATAGAGGCATACGGTTTCTTGAGTTTTGGGAGAAAATGCCTTAAAAAATTCATGCAGAGAGGAAGAGGGGAATGGGATGAAGCGAGAGGGAGTAGATGTGAACGGGAAGGAAAGAGGAAGGAGTAAGGGTAGAGGGAGATTGCGGGGAGGGAGGGAGAATTGAAGTGCGGAGCACGCTTTATGCCGGAGGAAGGGGGAGGGGAGAGGGACAGTGAATGCATGCATATCTTTGAAGTATGAGAGCGGGAAACAGCGAGCAGAGGTAGTGGAGGACGGTGAAACTGATTTTATTTATGAGCAAGAGAAAATAAAGGAACCCTTTGGAATTTCATTTTATTTTTGGTGGATTCCCCAGGAGGAATGTTATTTTGTTTTCATTGGCGGGTTGAACTGATAATTAAATCTACCAGGTCCGGAAATTCAATGGAGTCTAATAAGAAGGAGAGTTAATCGAGAGCAAAGAGGTCAATAGTATCTCACACGAATTCTGAGAGGACATTTTGAGTGGCCAAGGAGAGGTCCACACCAACTATTGTTTCCCTTCGACTGAAAGAAACAACTGAGTGATGCGTTTAAAAAGAGTGATATATTGTAGAAATACTTATAATAGTTATATATTTAGAGCCATTTCTCATTTAAGTTAGCCTGTAGCAGATTAAAATGTAACGATCGCCTCAATGAACCCATTCAATTTCGTAAGTCATCGATTCAGTGAACTTCAACTTTAAAAAATAATCTTTCTTATTCAATTTATTAACGAAATAGAGTTATTTGGCTACTTATCTAAGACACATTCATGATTAATTCAATTCATTATCATCAAAATGTGATTTTCCCTAAAATTCATGCTAATGTAGACACTACCAGTCCTCCTGCGAATTAATTTCTACAGAAGCTATGTCCGTCTAATCCCACTAACATCATTTTACATAGTTTGTTCCAAACACAAAATTCAATCAAACAAATTGACACAGTCTACTCGTTAAGCTTAAAGTTTCTTTACGATCGTCTAAGTCGAACTGAAGCATGCTTATATAGATATTAACTGAATATCATTCCGCATTATGCCTACGTTTGGTCTGGTAGGTTGAAGGTTCAACTCTGGTCAGCTTGAATTAGGTTAATTAAATCTAATAAGGTATTAGACTATTTAAAACTAAAAGTACACTCTTTCCTGAGACAAAGAAAGTGGAAGAGGGACAGTGATTGTCCCAAAACTACGAAATTTCGGTTTAAGCCTTCCGTTCGGATTTGTATCAAACCCTCGAACCTCAAGCTCGAACCGGAACGACTCTAGGGTCAAAGACTGTCGCGTTCAATAACCGAAAATATTAGCATGTTTATAATATTCATCTTTTGGTAAGAAAAGGGGCCAATTAGGCATCATATAGGAAGTAACAAGAAAAACCTGAAAGCAAGAAAGAAACACATTTTGAACTTACTAGGAATAAAATGGGAAGTAACAAGGAAGTTTGAAAAAAAATTCTTTGGAACGAACTGAGAAGATTACAGCACTTCCTTTAAGAAAACCGTAAGCTTCAGCTTTTTTGATAAAATACGCCAGGCTCAAGCATCCTCATATCCATTTCCTTTGTTCTGGTCAACATAAAAGCGGGAATAAAAGATTAAATGAGACGTTATTACAGTACAATGAACTACAACGACCTGAAATTTACACACGCTCTATATACAGAGCGGGTGTCTGTGATTTGATGTGGTAAGAGGAGAAAAAAAGGAAGATAAGATAAAGAAAGTAGCAACGCAGGGGGGCTCATTATCTTGCATGATATATAATTTTTATATTGAGAAGGCATTATGGAGATAAAAGAAAAAATAAGAGCTTGCGTACGAATTAAAGGAGAAAGAATACTTATGCTGTACTTTTGAAGGGAAAATGTATTTGCAAATAAGAAAAAATCCATTACAAGGATACCAAACAACATTGAAGAGGTGATGAAAAAGAACAATATAGAGAGAAAACAAGATTGAAACTGAGGTACGTGATGGCCTACAGTCGAATAAAGGAAGATTATCTCCAAGTAAGGGAAGACACAATGGAGAAAATGGAAGAGTTTTGCTATTTATACAGCAGGATTACTTATAATGGAAGAAGCAAAAGGGATATTATAACTGGAATTTGAATGGAGAGGAAGTGTTTCTCCTAAAATAATGAAATACCAAGGATAACTGGTGGTAGCATTGACATGATGAAGAAATCCACTTAAGAATTATCTATAAGTAGGGTTTACGTTTCTGCGAATATGAGACATGGAAGGTGGGAGAAAGAAGATTGGAGACGATGGAAAGGTGGTGTAATAGAAGAATGCAAAAAAGGACTGGGTGCAGAAGGTAACGAACGAAGAAGTTCTACGAAGAGTGAGATGAAAAAATGGAGGTTTATTGGGCATGTCCTGAGGCAAAATGATTACCTAATTTTTAAATGAGGAGCTTCGGAGGAATCCTGTATAAAAGATTTAGGGACAAAGAGTAACAAATGAAGAGGAATTTTGAATGGTGGATGAAGGGAAATCCATTGAGATACAAGAAAGAAAGGGAGATTGAATGAGTACACCCTTGGACACAAATAACTCACTAAATATCATTATTGAAGATTTAAAACATAAATGTTTCAAATATATTGAGCAGAATTACTTAGGAGCACCAAGGATACATTTTGAGGATCAGGTTATGGAAAATCTTGGTGCAAGGATATAACAGGAAGTAAATGGTTTAACATGGAACAGGATAATTTAGAAAGCTACTAAAAACCGATCCTTGGGCTGATACCCATGACGATGATTACAGTAAACTGCCGCAAAAAGCGGAAACTACATGGTTTTAACTAAATGAAATAAACGAACAAGAAATAATGAATTTAATAATTGCAAAAATGATACTGAATATTTTATCACTGGTTTTAAATATTTGAGGAAATAAATGAATATAAATTGTAATTCTGGCTAATTTTGACATTTTTTAAAATTATGTGTGCCTATGCGTATATATATATATATATATATATATATATATATATATATATATATATATATATATATATATATATATATATATGCTCACACACGCATTACTAGTATTCTTTTTCTGATAAACCGTTGAAGTAAAAATAAAAAGTCCCATTTTCTTCTTCAAATACGGTACCAATATCAACAAAAAAATTTTTAACTCTTGTCTAGTTTGTCCCAAAACGAATTCATATCCATTTGTTCCTTCCATCATTAAATCACCAATGCAGTGGAAAAATTCGACAGTAGAAAGAGTGAGAGACACGACTGAAGATTGAATAAAATACAATCATGCAGACAAGAGAATACAAGTAGAGCGAAGGAAGAAAGATACGATGGAAAGGACTGAGGTAGCTTTAAATCCTCATTCTATTAAAGAAAATGAAAAAGTCCGAGGAAGAGAAAAAGGCAGAGTATGGATAAGTTACAGAGTTCTCCATCCCAATTTTGATTCACAGCGGACAAACGCAACACGAGTAGCCGAAATGTACATAACGTGTTATCAACCTTGAATGTCGGAGTGATTGAGGAAGAAGACGTGAACCTGTGGTCGGAATGTTACACGGGATAATTACCTTAAAGTAATGAAGGAGGTACGATAATTTAAAAAAAAAACAAGTTCACATCACCAATTTCTAATTGCGCTCGTAATGGCAAGCAAAAGACGAAACGTGATGGGTGTATTTAGGTAAAGAATAAAGAGTAAATTAGAGCAGATGAAGTTACTGACATCTACGTAAGCAGATGAAAATAGTTGCAATCCCGGTTTCACCATGGTATAATCATCTTTTGCCTCGACGTCGCAATTTACTCCATGAATTCCTCGTGAAACGACCTGAATTTTAGAGCAAACAAAAGTCTTCAGTCACCGAAAACGGAAGGCGGACGGAGGAAGCGCTAATGACCGGGATTCATGGTGTAGTGGGCGGGTGTAATGAGGAACATAGCGAAAGGGAGACCAATGGCCGGAAACGCGAGGATGAGGGAGAGAGAAAAAGTGGACAAGGAAAGAGTGAAGGAGGAGATGAATCACTAGTACACAGAAGAAGAATTTCGGAAAACGGAACGAGTTGGTCGCGATTTTGGAAGGATATTACTCGTGCATAGCATTCACCTTTATGAAGTTACTTTTTGTCAAAGGAGCCTTAGTCATTCATTATCATGTATAAACATACCATACATACGCAAGTTTCAGCAGCCCTTAATGGAGAATTATTACCCGAGCTCTACACACAAAACGCCCTCCTAATCGTCAAGGTATGCAGAGTAAGTCAATAAACAGATCGGGAGGTAAAATACACGAGGAATGAGGTTGAAATGAAGAGGGCACGGTGTAATAAGACTCTTTGTGTCGAAACGGTGGGAAATAAAGCATGTATATAATGCAGTAGCGATGAATTATACACTCGGACCGAGAAACTATCCGGCTGCCACCTCAGTTGACGACTTCTAATTCTTCGTCCGGAACACGTAAGCGCTAAATCTCTTCCGGGTCCCCATCACGAGAAAAATTTAGTGAAACTTTCGGGCTTATTCAACAATTTGAAGTCGGATTCTATATGTATTTCCAATTGAAGTTCTTATGATGATAATAAAAATGTATTTTCAAAAAGTAGCGTCAGTGAGAGTCTGCTTTGAGGATAGTATTTTATCACCGATTATTCTTCCTCCGTTTCAGATGTTAAATTAAAATTTAAAAACAACTGTGGGAGTAGGAATGGAATTAAATTAACGAACGGTTAAGCATTAGAGGATAAAAACTCGAATGAATTGTTGTGACACAAAAGGTGCTAAAAGTTATGTTGTTTTTCAAAAAGAGAAAGACTAAGTACAACGTTAAAATAGGAGGGGAAAAACTAGATCAGGTGGAAAAGTTTACGTACTTCGGAAGTGTTTTGGACCAAAATTGTGAGAGCAGTACTGACGTGACATGAGGAGAAGAATAGCGTTAGGCAAGAAATCTTTCACAAGAAGGAGAGAAAATTCATTACAGGAACGTTGAATAAGGACGATAAGAAAAGGCTCGTTAAAACTTTGATATGGAGCGTAGCTGTGTACGGCGTGAAAAGATGGTCATTGACGCAGGATGTTAAGCGTAGATTGGAGACTTTTGAAATGTGGGTGTAGAGAAATGTGGAGTAGGTGAAGTGGACAGAAAGAAAAACAAATGAGGAAGTGCAAGGTTTGGTGGGCAAGGAGAGGGGATTTCTGGAAGATATCACAAGGAGACAGGAAAAATAGATGCGAAGTATATTGATTGGATGTGAGATGCTGAATATTGTGATAGAGGGAAGAATGTTAGGCAAATAAAGTAGAGGCAGAAAGAGGATAGGGATGCTTGATAGAATAAATGGAGGATATCGCACGCGCTAAAATAATTTTGTAAATAACGAAACAAATACTAAATGACACGGTTGACGAGATAAGGAGGGATAGAATTAAAGGGTATGCCCAAGGACGTTTAACGAGAAGCAGGTGATGGAAAAAGTCAGCGAGTAAACATAAAGTATGAAAACATTAAGAAATAACATGATAGCTTGAACCCTCACTCGATTCTCGATTTAATAAATTATCAGCCTATTCCTGACAATGTAAATGACTTCAGGTGCCACGCCTCTCATCTAATACTATTAGTATACTATGCCTGAAATAATTTCTTACTTAAAAAGGTCCAAGCAAAACAAGGAAGGTCAAATTGTTAGATTAAGGCCCAATTTTTATTATGTCTCTTTATATCCAACCATAATTTAATATAAACGTAAATTGGACTTGGAGATTATCGAAAAATACAACTTTATAAACAAATAGGATTGCTCACTAGTGAATGTGAACATCACGACTATAGTAACATCGTTTGTCATTTATTAAACATTTTAACGTTTGGTGTCAACTTAATTAGCGGTCATTAAAATGAGTTTTGGCCTTAACCATAGGTCAACGTTGGCCTTCAGTTCAAAGAGACATTATAAAACTTGGTCGTAGTGGTTTGGAACTACAAATGTGATGGTTTATTTTTACAATTTTTCATTTTACCTAATCAAGTCGGCCATTTTTCGCATTCAGGAAACTTCACTGGTAGCTAAATGCATTATCGGTTGTAAAAAATTGAACGCATAACTAAAATAAAGCTTAAAAAATAATATAGATTCATGGGTGGTATTTCCGAAAAAAGGTTTATGTCCGAAGAAATTTTATTCACTGCTTACTTTAAAACCTCAAGGGAACACCAACTGGATCAGGCTAATTATTAAAGCTAATTTTAAAAGAACATTTTCAATAACGGTTTGACATCTGCTTTTTCTGGATAGATATCTTATGGTTTTTAGTTTGGTCAGTAAGGTGATTGTGTTTCTTTCCAACTCAATCAAAATCTGAAAATAAATACTTGATACTATTTTCTTTCACTTTTAAATTTCAATTTTATTTCGATTTTTCTGCAATTTAGTTTAGCATAGAGGAAGTTAATTTCAGATTATTATGTCTAAAGTTCTTATTCATCTTTTGCCTGCGTTTCTCGCAGAGAGATAAGAGTCCCATCAAACGTAGGAAAAGCGTTTCCAGCTTAGCACGCAGCTACGAGATAACGTTTTGTTATGATACTGTTAATATTTTTACATAATGATACGCCTAAATTGAGTGTCAATTTAGAAAACCTGGGACATCCACAATTCAAATGAATAATACACATTGAAGGATAAGAAAAGTAGAGAGGGAAAATGTTTAGTTAATTTCGGTCTTTCTCATACATCGCCTACTTATGACACCCCAAATATTCAAACTAATTTTATACTCAGAATAACTCAAATTTCCAGCCCTTCAAGATTGTGATTATGGCACTATAGCTTTGGTAGAAGAGATGAATATGATGACCCTAAAGTCAAGTTAATATATTTAAATTCTAAAAAATTCTATCTGATATCAAATATCAAGTCTAAGAAATGTTGTTATTACAATTATTTTAAATAACTTTATTATTTAATAGATTTGATTTACAAAAAATTTTCGACGAAAAATTAATTAGAACACTTGGCTAAATAGTAATTGAAGACAATACTTAAATCATCGATAACACACACATATTTCAGGCAAAACTGAAAGAATTAATTGTACTCGAATGGTATGCCAGCGATATTTTCCTCAGATCTCCAGAGGCTTTTCATAATACCACCTTGGGACGGATGGCTATAAAAATGTTACTAATGAACAAAAATCGTCATTTCCAATCACATTTCACGCGATTTAAATAATTTTACATCCCGGTATAAAACGAACCCGAAAGAAATAAATCACACTGACAACAGCCATATAATTACGCCCAGAAAATGAATTCCAATCCTGGAAACAGAAAAATTCCCCCTGGGGACACGGAAAAGAAAAAAAAATCGATGAATAATGGTTCGTTCCGTTTGGCAAGAAATAGGAAATCAAGGGGTGGGGAAAGAAAAAAGAGAAACCAGGGCGGAGAGATCAGAATCCCGGTTTAAAAAATGCCGGATTAGACGGCGGCGCGAAGATTGAGCGAGGAAGGAATACGACTCGAGTCGGAGATCGGGCGGGGGAGGGGGTAGACATGGCGGGGGGGGGAATGGGGTGAGGTCCCGGGGGAGATATTCAGGACGAGGCGGCGGGTGCACGAGGGGTTAGGGGAGGGGGGAAAGGAGGAGGAGAAACGCCCACGCCCGTCATTTGGGGGCGAGCTGTGTGATCAGGAAAGAGAAGAGAGGGGGGGAGAGGACTCTTCTTTTCCCCAGCGGGGCGCTTGGTAGGGGATCGCGGGGAGGTGGGGGGAGGGATGGCGATGCCTTCTTCGGATGAATGGCAAATCAAGCGAACTCGGGTGACGAAAGCGGGGATAATCGCGTTTCGCCGAATCCAGTCGAACGGTTTCTGAGGCTTTCCCCGGCGGCCGAAGAAATGGGGAGGGGGGATTGGGGGGGGGGGGTTGGCGGAAAGGCGGTTGATACGCTTACCAAGATAGGGGAGTGGATCGGGTGGCGGGCGATGTGATGGGGTGTGGGGTAGGGGAGAGGGCGAAGGGAGGATGCCTGGAGGGAAGGAGTTGAATGGAGTGTTCGACAGAGAGGCAGTCAAGCGCTCTTATCAAAAGAGCTCTAAATTGTTTGCTCGATCGGGTCTTCAAAGGCTTACCGGACGAGAAAACTTGTATGTATGTGTGTATCTATATGCGTTTGTATAAATATATACATATGTATATTTTTATGCATATATATATATATATATATATATATATATATATATATATATATAGACGTAAATAAATATATAAATAATTCCTCAATAGAAAGTCGTATCACTCGAATAAAATTTTAATCAAACGGATATCAAACTTAACAAATACATTGAACTACCTGATATCTTACAAATGACACGCATAGTATTATCAAACATTGATCCAAAATACTACATGCGTCTTAATGCACATTTAGCTCATTTATGGAAATATGATATTGCATCTAATTAAATAGCCATCCATATATGAACTGATTAGCAATGCTTCCGAAGAGCATACAGTGATATAACATCACTGGTGACTCTTTTATTCCTTAATATCATGTGCTTATTTGTAAATTGTACCGCTACATTCAACGGTTATTACAATTTGAGTACACTATTATAACAGAAAATAACTATCACTTGAAATATCATATGAATAAATATGAGTACTATGAACATTGAGTCTAGTTAAAAATGTAATATTCACACAAACTCGGAGAGTTCGAGTGTTATATGAACTGAAAAAATTATTTCTGGCTTTTGATGTGATCTTTCGTTCTAATCAATAATTTTCATGTTAATATTTCATATTTATCAATTAAGCTATGCGAGGGATTAAAAATATTTTTTTATCGTTGAAAACAAAATATCATTTATTCCGAGAGAGTTAAAAAATATTTTCCTATAGCTATTTTATAATGCAAATCCTCACGATATTTTTAATATGTAAACAAATCATTTAGTACGAATATGATTTCTTTCCATACGGAAATAGGGCAGTATATTTATACACAGACTAGCGCATAGTACTAGAAAATTACTCAGAAAATGTGTTGATCGAAGTACTGCTTTATTGAACATGTTACAATTTTTAAGTTTCTCGTTTTATGAACACTGGTATGTATACCGACTCCTTCAAATATTTTGTTCGAAGAAAAATTTTGTATTAAGGATAGTATTTTACGTGATAATTCACGAAGCGATGTTGTAGCGGAAGCACTTACGCAAAGATCAAGGGTCTGGAAATTTAATTTAAATTTCCGCAATGCTATGCTCGTTCAACTCTGCACAAAATCGACTAAATTGATGAAATTCCGTTCTGTCGTTCTCTCATTTTTATTCGTCTGCCGCAAATTCACGGAAAGGAGGACTCATATTGTAAGAACAAGTTTCGCCAGAGAATCCCCGACGTAAACTCGTTTTTCCTTCTTCAACTCGCCATCGTCCTAAATGTCGGAATCACTGAGAAAATATCACTGGGAAATTGCTGGGGGAATGCCGCGGGCCAACTGGATTCGATGGTACATCCATTCACCCGGCGCCTATCCGCTGGGTGCATCGCGATGGCGTGCTCCCAATGCCTTCGTGAAGGAAGCTGCATGCGAGAAAGTGGTAGTTGGGAGGGGGGAACAACTCTCGATTTTTCGTGGTTTAAGAAAATAGTATCAGAAAAAATTATCCTAAAAAGAAATCTTAATTTACCATACTATCCATAACTTTAGCACTATTTATTCACATCTTTAACTCACCTATGGATGAAAAACGAGAAACCCTTGCGTTCGCAAAAATGTGGAAATTACTCTTCGGAAAAATTATTCGATGTTATATATATATTCTTCGAAACAATAAACATGCTCTTTTATCACCTTTATGAAAATTAGATGGTATTATTTTTCTGCAAGGTTTTCGAGATGAGGGAGATGTGACCCACGTCAAATCTCCCCAATGAATCCGCAACTGGAGAAAACAGAATAACCTTGTACCATCCCTTAGGCGAGGCGCACGCGGAAACGAAATCTCAGAAAGCTCAAGGGCGCCTGTGTGTTTGTGGGCGGCGGAGGTGGAAGAGGGTTGTACTCACCGTAGGGGCAGAGGCACTGGAAGGTGGCCCCCTCGTGCCCTTGCGAAATGTCCACGCAGATCCCGTTGTTCCGGCAGGGGGAAACGGGAGAGCAGGCGTCCCTCTCCTCGCAGTGGGCACCCACGAAGCCAGGGCAGCATCCACACTCGAAACCCTCCTGTGGCGGAAAGAGAGGGAGGATTCCTTTTATTGAGAGACACATGTGATGACTCAATGAATTAAGCACTCACTGACCATTGGATGTCTCTCTAAATCGGATGTGTGACAGGGGTTGCTAGCGAGAACAATGGTCAAAGTATTCATATATTTAATGACTTCATTGAGGCGAGATTGAGACTTCATAGTCCCTTTCTACACCTAAACATCATATTGAAGACGATCACAAACAATCAAGCCCTAGGTGGAGGATAAATCACCTAGGTCGGGAATCGAACTCGCGACCTCTAGGCTGGAAGGTGAGGATATTACCCTGCCGCCACTGGGACCGGCAATGTTATGCTCTTAATTAAAAAATGGTGGCAGAGGAGAAAAATCATTGAAAAATTATCAACTGAATTAATAATAATGGACCATGGAAATAATTCTAGGCAACCGTTCTTGGCGTATTATCCTTCCCTCGTCATATATTACTCGAGATTTATTGTTCTATCAACCAACTTTCCTACCCTCTGTGGATTCGGAATAACGGTGGAATGCATGCATTGATGCATTCAATAATATCAATCGATAAAAAAATTAATGTTTTCGTACACTGTGAAATGATAATAGAATATCTATTACTTAATTCCTTTACAGTATGGGAGTCCGTCTTTGTTTTAAGTTAACTTTCCGCGATGTATTAATAATTGAAATATAGATGCAAAGTAATTCCATAAAAAAGAAGCCACTAAGTAGGCCCAAACTTGGTGGAATTCCATATTCATAGAGAAGCACAGTTTGGTAATATAAACTTTCTAGGTTATACTCATTTTTTTATTCGTCACTGGTGGGAAAAGAATTTGGAAAGAAAAATGCCCAACCTTGACGAATATCTGGTCTGTAAAGAGATTTTATCGACTTATTTGCCTAGTTACAATGAACATCTTTTCACCCAATCATGCTTAGTTTTTAAATACATGTTTATTGAATCGAGGAAATGGTGCACATAATTTAAATCAATTAGGGCTTTTCTATTGTTCCACAAGGATAACGTTATATTCTTTCCGAGAAACTGCGGGAGATGCCGCAACAGTCAGTAAATTTTAACGGAGTCATACGATAAGTGAGCATTGCAATGCAACAATTTTGGATGTGTAAAAATATTCAACTTGACCGAGATCCCGGACAAGGCGAATGATTTTATAAACTCTGAAAGTGAAAAAGTAAAGTGGTTTGATTGAAAAACGTCCATATTATAACACTGAAGGTAAGACCGAAGTGATGATTTAAGGGAAATAAATGAAGAATATCTAGGCTCTAATCGATTCCTTTTCCTCTCGCACAATACGTCAACTCAACAAATATGAATATTCATGTACGGGAATCAAAATTTATCCATAAACAAAATGATAGGGGGAGACCAATAATCTCCAATTATTAAACTGGCCGAAGACCTGAATTACAAGTCACCAAATCTACATCTACATGCATCTCACTCTGCCGCCCTGGCACCATGTGTTGTAGGGTAAGAAAAAAAGGCAAATATAAAAAGGATATGGGTATATTCAACAGATTCAGGCGAGATGTAGTGGAATTTCGACATTATGAGAAAAACAAAATTTGCACTTTTCCCACTGAATCAATCGAACCATCTTCAAACACAAGACAAGATTCAACATGTGATACATCATAGTTATACCTGTTTGAGGAAGAGAGGAGGGGGGATAAAAGAGTGAGAGTTAGGTAGGCGGAGACAAAGAGGGTAAATATGGAAACCGAAAGAAACAGGGAAACCAAAGAAATTTAGAGGAAAACAGAGGGAAGGGGAGATAAGCACTTATGGTCATTTCGGAAAAGAAAACACTTTGTTACTCCACATGCACTCCACCATTCACGAGAATATGGGTTTTGATATGTTAGTATATCTCTTTTCATGTTTTAGTAGCAAATTGAGCAACAGAAAAATGGATTACTAAATTTATTCGTCCAAAGATGTACCCATCCCCCTTATTTTGACATTGACCGACCTACCTTCAGACGTTTGCAACATTTTCTTAATCTAAGTACAAATTTCCCCATGGAAAACTTCGCAGTTCGCTCAAAAGCGCGCTGATTCTTTCGAGCCTCTTGAAACTCCCATCTAAAAGATCAATTGGCAATAGAGTTAAGTTTCTTATCCTTCAACGTAAGTGCTCTGCCAACCTGCCACCTTTTCTCTGCACTTTTTTAAGTTCTCGACTTTAATTTTGACTGAGTGTGCTTCGAACGCTAGAAACGTACTTTTTGAAAACTCAGTGATAATGTTACATGGCCAGGAGACCGAGAGGTTAAACGAATAACAAGAATTGCGAGCTCTTGGATTACACGCTCGGTCGCAGGGGGAGGTTCACACGTGCCCGAAGGAGAGTGAAGGGCTCTGGAGAGGCTTGACAAGGGTGAAGGAGTCTTGGCAAGAAGTGTATCGTCAAAAGGAATGGCGCTTGAATTCTGCATGATAACTAAACTTGACGGAAACCAATAAAATAAATGACTTCCGTACTCCAGCAAATAAAAAGGACAGCTGTTAAAAAGAGCTCTTGAAACATTCATTTGCATTTGGAGAAACATTAGGAATAAAAGAGGAAAGTGCGACGTAACGTAATAGGATTCAGCATCTAGAACGAAATGGGACATGGGAAGAGAGGGCTCTGGGGAGGCTCTTATTAGGAAAAATGATTAATTTCTCGTAGTATATATCCTAATACTGTTCGCAACACAAGAATTTCCAGCATCAATAAAAATTAGATGATTTTTACTGTTGATATTGTAATTACAAAATAAAATATTATACAAGTGTGTGTAAAAAAAACACAAACACACATTTAACCATGAAAACGTGCCATATGGCGAACAAATATTTATTCATATGGAAATAGATATAAAGAAAAGGGATAGGGACGAAAATGAAAGACTAACACAGGACATGTGGGGAAGGCGGAATCGAGCAGATCACAAGTATAAAAAATATTTCCTTGACCGGGACTTGAACACCGGATCTTTCGAGCATCGGCCCGGCAAGTCGAAAGATCTGGTGTTCAAGTCCCGGCCAAGGATATATTTTACACTTGTTATCTGCTCGATTCCGCCTTCCCCACCTGTCTGCGTTCGTCTTTTATATGGGTTCCTATCCCTTTCCCTTATATCTATTTTATGTGAATTAGTATATATATATATATAATACGTAGACAGCAACACACAACATGAGAACACATAAAAGAAACATTCACACGTTATCTCTTGATAATTTCGACAGACTCAAACTCCGTCTGCTTCGAAAGATTAGTTAGGATTGATTATATATATATATATATATATATATATATATATATATATATATATATATATATATATATATATATATATAATTCCTCTTGAGAAAGGTGGTTGGACCACCGAAAATTCGAGAACCAGTGAGTTTTTCCTCTTTTGTGTTTTGGTTTCTGTGTTTGTTATGACTATCAGTGAATTTACATTACACGTTTGTGGGTTTTCCAAAAAAGTGTATATATTTGTGCGTACTGCAATCATTCTTCGTCGTCTTCTGTCAACGAGCTGCGTCTTCGGTTCCTGTGCTGTAAGTCGCAGCCACCTTTCTCTGTGTTCTATCCCTCCTTTCACTACTGTATTACCTTTTATTTTCTCTTCCTCTCACCTACCCTACCACATTTGGCCTTTTCCTTTCCTACTTCCTATACATCAAAATGAATAACATTGACCCAATCCCTTTATGGCTACGCCACATCAGAAAATATTCCTTCAAACTCGCCCAATACACCAGTCATTCTGAGTTTCTTTCGTCGTGTATAACACTAGGCATAATCCCCAATGGTCTACGTACGAAATTCCCCATTTCAGGTTTACCTCCCCAGTTTCGTCCCTCCTTGAACACAATAACATTCCAACACTCATTTTTCCTCTGTCATTTCATACGAGATCAGTACAATCATCTCATTGCCACATACTATAACTCAATTTACTCCCTGATTAAAATCATTTCCCTGGCCGCCCCACATTTCCTTTACAAAGTAGAAGAGACTCTGAGAGCGTCCGCGTGCTCGCTACAATATCGGCGTCAAAAATTACTTACAAAGTTATCCTCTCTCTGTAAATCACACTTCAGAATGGGTCTGCGCCTACCCCTCTCCCTAGCCACCCCTCCCCCGCCTCCCCCTCCCCTACACCTCTACAAACCAGACCTGGCTACCATCTATAACCTCCCCCCGCCGACCTCTCGCGGGGTTTTCCCCGAGAAGTACCCGCATTCTAGAGTCTCTATACCCGCCGCCCCCATGCCGCCAGACGATGAGACGGACTCCGTTAGCCACGTGGTTAATCTTTCGTCCAAACCCCTTAACCCAATTCAAACTTCTCTTTTAAACAAGGGCCTCTCTTTCACCCCACCCCCAGAGTAAACCACGTAAGAATTCTCGCCGACGTACTGCGTTTTTGCCGGAATCTCCGGTGGAAGGCTTTTTGGGAGTCGCAACCGGCACCCCAGCAAATCTCCAGACCCCTTCACAACGCCTTACAGAAATTCAAGCCGGCTTCAGCCCAAGAACCCAGTCCCCTCCCCTCAAATCATCCAATTGAAATTTTTATAAACCTTCTCTTGTCCAGAATCGCCAACCCGTCTTTCCTCAAGTCCCTTAATCCTCGATCTAACCTGTCCCCTACCGAATCCTCAGAGCTAAATAACTTAATGAAAAATCCTAACATCATCATTACTTCCGCAGATAAAGGGTCAACGGTTGTGGTCTTAAACAGATCAGACTACATTAGGGAAGCTGAAACACAGCTCTCTGACACCTCTTCCTACCAGCAAATCCCCGAAGATCCAAATCCCGCACTTCAGGAGGACCTAATTGAATTTCTTAGTGCCAATGGGCCGAATGAGGGTCTATCTCCTTCAGACTTAGCCCTCCTCTCCCCTCCCCACCCACGCACTCCTCATTTCTATATCCTTCCGAAGATTCACAAGCCGGGTAATCCTGGTCGACCGATTTTATCCTCCCGTCACTCACCAACAGAAAGAATCTCAGCATTTGTAGACCACTATCTCCAGCCGATTGTCCAGGCCCTACCATCATTCACTAAAGATTCCTACCATTTCCTGGATATATTAAATTCTATCTCCCTCCCTCCAGATGCCGAGATCATTATGGCCACTATAGATGCCACGTCCCTGTACACATCCATTCCCCACTCAGAAGGTCTCTCCGCCCTCCAACACTACCTCTCCCAACGCCCTGAGCCACACATCCCCAGCACAGATTTTCTCCTCAGCCTTTCCGAGTTCATTCTTACCCGCAATTCCTTCTCCTTTAATGATAATTTCTACCTACAAATCAAGGGTTGTGCCATGGGTAGCAGGTTCAGCCCGTCCTATGCAAACCTCTTTCTTGGTCTCGTGGAGAATAAATTCCTGTCACAACAACCCCTGAAACCGCTATTGTGGCTCAGATATATTGACGATATTTTCCTTCTCTGGCCACATGGTCCTGATTCCCTGAAAACTTTCATTTCCAACCTTAATGCTTCGTCCTCTATCTCCTTCACGTCTACAGTTTCCTCCTCCCAAATCACCTTCCTAGATGTAAACATATCATTTATAGACCATAAATTTCACACATCCGTACATATCAAACCCACAAATAAACAACAGTACTTACATTTTAGCAGCTGTCACCCATACCACACCAAACGTTCCATTCCTTATTCCCTTTCCATAAGGGGTCACAGAATTTGCAATGACCCTGACTCCCTAGACAATTTCCTCATAAATTTACACCATTCCCTCCTCAAACGGGGTTATCCTGAATCCCTCCTGAATAAGAGGATCCGTAGGCATACTTACACTCCCAGACCTTCCACCACCGCGAAAAACCACCCTCTTTCAATTTGTACCACGTTTCTCCCTGGCCTAGAATCTCTGCGTTCTATCCTAAAGGACCTCTATCCTATCCTCAAAAACCACAATTCCACCACCAACCTTTTCCCCAAATGCCCCTCTGTCACTTTCAAACGCCCCGCCAATCTATCAGATATTCTAAAATCTACCAATCCACTTCTTAAATCCTCGCCCCGTTCCAAAATCACTCCCAGACCCTGCAATAAACCTAGATGCAAAACATGTCCTATTTTCCTAACCAGAACCCCATCCCTCTCCCACCCGCTCTTTAACTCTCTCCCACCAATTCCCTACTCATCGTGTACCTCCAGCAATGTTGTCTACCTACTTAAGTGCCAACTTTGCCCTGCCTTTTACATTGGACAGTGTACCACACCCCTCAATATTAGAATCAATAATCATAGAGCCTCATGCAACAATTCCTCCCTTATTGGTATGCTCCCAATCCCCAAACATGCCTCCGAACACAACGCTGCCTTTGACCAATGTTTTAAAGTATCCGTCTTAGCATCCCTCCCACACTCAGACCCTCCACTGAAACTCAAAACATTAGAGCTAGCTTTCATCTGGCTCTTGGATTCCTGGAATCGCCCAGGTATTAATATTAGACATTAATTGCCCCCTTTATGCATATTATTTCATCCCCCTCCGCCCCCAACAACTTCCATATCATCCCCACTTTTTTAAAATTCCCGCGCCATACACTACCCCTCCAAACTCCTCACCGCGAATGCCTTCCCCTCTTTTCCCCTCTTTTCCCCCATTTCCCCTTCTCCTTCCTACCACTGCTTTCGGGCCCTCCTCTGCCTCAGTTCTGTTCCTAATTCCTCTTGAGAAAGGTGGTTGGACCACCGAAAATTCGAGAACCAGTGAGTTTTTCCTCTTTTGTGTTTTGGTTTCTGTGTTTGTTATGACTATCAGTGAATTTACATTACACGTTTGTGGGTTTTCCAAAAAAGTGTATATATATATATATATATATATATATACACATTACTGTATTGCGTAAATTACATTAATGTGGTTATTTCGCCTTTTCTGCAAATCAATTAATATCGAGAAACATATCTATCTATCTCTATAACATCATTTTTCTGAAATTTTTATTTGCTTCAACTGATTTTTGCAAATAATAACAGTGATTTCACCAAGACCATCAAACTTTTATACAAAATTCGTGTAATAGCAAGAGAATTTCAAGTAGAATTGGATAAATTTTGGATCGATTTCCAGCTTCCGAGGGCCTGAGTTCGATCTTTATGCGTGTCATTATTCATTCAAGGCTGTGAAAATGAAATTAATCGGCGAGAAGACGGAAGAGTACACCGTCGGTTGAATAAAGCGTGTAAATTATGAACTTGCTGACTTTTTTCTTCAAGCTTTTGGTATCGGCGGGGTTCCCGCGTCCTTCTCCTTAATTACATGCACCCTTTCTGTCCTTTAGCGAACGTTATGTACCCTTTTGTTCGATAGATATTAAGCACAACATTTTGGCCATTAACTGTCACATATCTCCGGTAAAAAAAATACCTGCTCTTCGACTCAAGGGACACATGGAGCAAAATGAGCAACTATGAACGCTACATCACTCGAACATATGGGCATAAAAGTTCCTTGGTTGGCCCTAGGCTGATTTCTGTCCAATGAAGTTGTATTGAAGCCTTCTTTTGCTCTATGGTTTCGCTCACCACTAGAAACCAACCACATAGCTAAATTTTATTTGTTGCATTGAATTTACTTTATCTACAATATAATTGCTAGACTAGTTTTCAACTCTTGGATGTGGAATTCACACTATTGACAGATGCATTTTACCGCATATTTTTAATGTTCGAACATGGAATTTCCACCTAAAATCTTCGAGAATATCAAAATTTAAAACCGTTTTATCTCAGACATTTTACCGTTATGCTTACATCGGTTGACTGGAAAATTAAATGCGGGCGCTCTTGAATAGCAGGATATTTTCAAGCATTTAGTAGTTAATCATACTGATACACATTCTTATGCGTTACTCTCTTATGAATGCATATCACATACATTTTTCAGTGTCAGTTCGACTATTACCTATTCCTTTCATCATACAGTCTATCTATTCCTTCCGTGAAGGGCACTTTCATAACATCCTTCATACCCAGCCCGTCCTCACCTTTTTATCTCCGCTATATTTTGTTCCCTTAAGGTATATGGACGTAGCCAGAGGTCCCCCAAAAATCCCTGCTAGCGTCAATGTTTTTGGACTCCTATCTTTTCCAAAATTTCCCACGTAAAAATTAAAAAACCCTCACCTAGCCTTACCCACTTCTGTTCAAAATTCAGACCGCCTAAACACGTTGAAGAGAAAAAAAATGCTACGTAAATATACGTTTTAGTCCCATTCAATTAGAAGAAAAATGAATTATGCACTTTTCTTTCCTCCAAGGACCGAAGAATAATAAAATTTAATCGCGGGGTAGGAAGTTTTA
This sequence comes from Hetaerina titia, assembly GCA_037158775.1. Taxonomy (NCBI): domain Eukaryota; kingdom Metazoa; phylum Arthropoda; class Insecta; order Odonata; family Calopterygidae; genus Hetaerina; species Hetaerina titia. The sequence continues at coordinate 93,225,684 of CM073770.1, forward strand.
ACTCAAAATCAACATACGTGTTATTGCGAGGCCGTGCTAGGTCTTTTTTTATCATTAATCTCAGCTCAACTCAAGGGCGTTTTCCTCTCGTCTCCCACATAGGCTCGTAGCCATAAAAATACAATTAATTTTCAAATTATTAAGTTAGAATGTTTTTTGGACAACTCCGTTCCGATTCATGAAAATGTGTCGCCTAATTCTAATCTAAATGGAATATGAGTACCCAGCTCATTAAACACATTCGCTCTTCGCAGAAAGCAACTTGTTTTTGTTTTACTTTTTAAGAGCAATATTTCATTACTCTAAAGTGTATGAAGCAATGAATCACACCCACCCACAGGAGGCTTCATGGGTCTATTCTTGGAAAGAAAAATAAAATGATTCGAAAAATCGAGATTTTTTTTAAGACACAGTTTCGTCCCAAAGGAAAAAGAAGTCACGCAATAAGCCATTAAAACTAAGGACGACGGATTTAGAACACATATTATCACAGGGGTTGGAACATTAAGATAAAAAGCTTTAATAAAATTTACGTGATTCATTCGCAATTGGTGATGGACCTTTGTTAAGTTCACCTAGTTACCGTAAGTATATTTTTCCCCAGGAACCATTACGTTCTTTTTTTAATTCTTTGAGGATTTACATGAGAGAGCGGAGATTCATTTCAGTCTCCTTTCGCTTTCATAAAATGAATCCTTAACAGTTCGTTTTCCTCCGAAACATTTATCCTTTCCCCACTTAAACGATGGCGTCTTCAATCTTAATGGCACATGCCCCTCACTGACTCTCGGGGGTCCATTCAGATTTAAGAGACCTACGTGCTAATGAAAGAGGCCAAGTGGCACGCATGGCGGTGAAGGACGGATAAAAAGAGAGCAAATTGTTCACAAACCACTTTGTCTGACCTCACAACGCCGAAAGATAAAGAGGACTTACGTGTATTATATTGTGCTCCAACGGAATGACAGAGGATATCATAGCGAAAACATTAATTACTTCGTAATCTCAACGCGGAAAATTAATGCTTGACGATAAAATATAGTGGTGGTCGAAGCAAAACAGTCATTAGCGACTGGTTTATTAACAAAACATTCGATGAAGAATATTCGTAAGTGCTCATTATTATTTTTTGTGGTAATTGTGCGTCCGAAAGGAAGTTTGCGTCGATGTTTAATACATACCTTTTTCTTTCCTTTAGCTGTTTTTTAGCTGGGTCTAAACTCTGAATTTAATTGGCGCCTAAACATTTAATGATCCCTCCCTCCGCGCCACGCCGGCCTGACATTACCGCGAACGGAAACCCAGATAATAGAAATGCATGGCAAAAAGAGAAGTGAATAATGAACTGCTGAAATCATCTCTCAGGGGTAGTTACCACCAGGAGATGGGTTAAACCCAACTTTAAGATTAGGTTGATTTATGTGCACCCGCTAAGGCGTTGGAAGAGATACCGCGACTCGGTCCCATGCCTGTGATAACTAATCTAAGGCTGCGAAACGATCCACGCTTTAAACTTAACCGTCCGCCTGAGACGGGGGCACGGGGTTCAGGCCCAAATATAGTAACACGAGAAATATGTCGATAAGTACTCATAAGTGGATATAAAATAAGTGTGAATGTTACGCAATTCCTATTATCAAATAGCAAATTCATCATGATGTCGCGAAGCATATTTTGATTGATTTCGTAAGAATCGTGCGTATTACCAGTTAAATTAATGATGGGAAAATACAAAAACTTTGTATTCTATGCATTTTAAGAGTGTATTTCAATACAAATCAATCGAAATTATTTAATGCAATTGAATGATTTACATGGTACCGTTTACTAATTACCCACGATTAGAAAATGCTCACTAGACGCCAGTATGTTTTTAGAGGATCAGCCAGAAAATTAAAATAGTCTATTTTTTCATTATTTACATTTCAACCCTTGAACTATTTAAATATTCAGATCTAATATGAGTTCAATAATTAAAATAAACAGCCTGACAAATTTTAATTATTTTCAAAATGAATTCAAAGGCAAATTAAGGAAATTTCTTGCAAGAGAAAGGAGAGCTTAACAGCTATCAAGCATAACTCGGTATTATTACCTTGGTATTAGGCATCGCAGTAGTTTATTCCTTTAATAAAGAATCTAATTAATTCTGAAATTTCACATCGGAATGATTATAATTCGTAAGTTTTTTGGTTGAAGGCAAGATATCGATGTTTTTACGTTAATTTAGAATTATCTTGAACTTACTCGAAAATCACTTGTTTTTCCTTCCAAATTTCTTCAGAGAAAATATCCTACGTCTTAGAAAGTGGATATCAGTAGAGGAAAAATACTTTATTTAATAACTTAGTTCCTTCGAGTGAAAATCTAAATTACGTTTCTACATATGAAAATACGTATTTTAACGCTCTGAAATACAATCACGCACTAATTATGAAGATGTTTTCATTACATGGCTTTAAAGCCCAAACACATCAGGGGCTGAATAACCAAGACAAATCGTAATATTTCCACCAGTCAAATTCAGTGTATTATCACAGGGGAACGAACGTTGCGTCACACTAAACAACTATCCGAATCCTTTGAGCGCGAGCGTAAAATAATATAGGTCTTATTTCTTTGGGCAGAAAAAGGAGAGGAAGACATTAATTGAAATGGCTCGCGAGTTTTGAGTGGACATTAATCAATTTGTCCGAGGAAACCGCTGCAATAGAGACTTGGAGCACTGTGAAATACTGATCCGGGAGCGTATCTCGTAAGGGAGCGGATTGAGCTGCAACAGGCCACATATGTGGTCCATATGGGATAATAATGCCCGTGCTCCACGAATATTCATGCGTTCATATCCTGGACGTCCATTCCACTTACTGTTGCAGAACGGGCTTCCGCCGTGATATATCGTATTCACGAAAGGCCCGCGGGCCTCGTTAAAACGCTCTCGCCCACTGAATCCCCTCTCTCGGTCGCTTTGAGAGAGCTAGACTAAGGTATATAACCTGAAATGAGCTCTGCTGTCCTTTTTATTTCATTGACATCAGGTTATCCTCAATTCACCCCACCATGAGGACGAAAAATCCAGGATGCGCCGATACCGTAAATGTTAAATCAGAGAAGGCGCAGGCCTCATTAACTACGTGTGATTTGAACCGTTACCCGATGTTTTCGTATTTAATAGGAAAAGTTAGGCTGAGAATACTTGAAACAAAGGGAAAAGCTTATAAAAATAATCGAACGGACGATATATTAAAACTACTCCAAAGTTAAATAATTCTAAGCGTGCATTACTATCATTTCATTAGCGAATAGAACAGCTAATGCGCGATGACATAAACAATGATCATGTTAACATTATTTATTGATTTCCGAATGTTTCATTCAAACCTTGTTCCTTGTTTACGAAAACATTTTTATTTACGCTGATTACGCTCGATTTTCCTATTTGCTTCAGCACATATCTTATTTCAATTCTTTGCGCTTGTTTTATGGAGTGAAACAATAAGAAATGAAAGCTACGTGGTTTTGAATTCCTACATTAAAGTTAAATATCCGAGTAAGGGTTCAAACACTTCAAATGGCTAGAATTGATACCCTTTTCAATTCTAATTGCACAAAAATAAATATAAAAAGAAATAGAATAAGTGTTCATTTAATCACGACACGAAAGTCTCGATATTCTTTATTTTTAATATGAAAAAAAAAAGAAATTATAACGGTAATTTCTCAGACAATTTGTCTTAAAAATGAGCCAAAATCTTGTCACAGAAGGAAAATAAATCCGCCACCCTCATAAGTTCCCTGAGAAACTAATTCGACACCCTATAGTTTGTGTATTTGTTGATGATACAAAAATGAGGGACGAATGATGACGTGAAAACTTTTGCCAAATAATGCTATCAACTTAATTAGGGACACCATGGGATAATCCGATACTTTCATAATTATCTTAACCTTGGGAATGGTAGCTTAATGAGTAGAACTAATGACTACGGTCCGGAGGGTCTCGTATTCCGATTCGTAGTATCCTCGGGACATTTCCTGACAAAAAAAAACAAGTGGTGTCATTTTCAAATCATGAGAACTTTGTGGAAAACAGCTCAGACGCAGAGAAAGGAAAAGGTTCTGATCATGGAGACAAAGCGGATATGAGTGGTAAAAATCTCATGATATTTCCCTAGATATTCGAACTGTTATCCTAACGGACTAGAGTAAGATGAGCTAGATTATGAAAATCATCCTTCGTGTGGATTAACAAGGTGAACGACGGGGAATAAAAATTCATGCGTGTCAGAAGAATTAATAAATCATTTTTGCAATCAAAAATTCAGTACTCCAGGTAAACGTTTTGCGAAATGTAACGTTTTGTAAAATATTTAACGTATTTTTCAAAGGTGTCGGGGGCGATCTATCGCGATTTCTGCACCTTCAACTGTGTATCGGACTAATAAAAAATCGGCTATTTTCCACAAAACATTTTGTGGAAATTTGCCAATTTTTTAAATCATGATATTCCACCATATCAGGCCTGAAACGTCTCTTTTTATCTGTATCGGACGATACTCAGGCGCTGAACTAGGAAAATCATGCTCCTCCAATACCAAGCGTTTTCCTTGTTGCTCATGAGAATGGACACTAATGCCCAATGGGAAATTTACTGGATTGTTTAGTATCCCACACTACGGTCGTATATTTGCACCACTTCACAGTGTCATCTGTGACCGTTGAGCATTGTACATGAGCAGCTCAGGATCGTTTTCATCCTTTCAAAATTGTCACTACAGTTGAACGCTTCACTTCCAATATTGCAATCTATTTGCAATCTATCTATCTAATCTATTCTCTTTCAACTATTGCAATAATTACCTTTGCCCTTAACTAAGTCATCGGAATGCCTAAAAAATGGCATGCATTTTGACTCAGGTATGAAAAATCGTCTCTGTGTGTGATCGTGAATTTACTATATTACTCGTAGCTGTGGGCGAAATGTATGAATTTAAACACATGATCTTTTTTTAAATGGTCCTCATTAGAGCCATTTAAAATTTTATCTAAAATCAAATTAGTATTTACGTTTCAGCACGATATTTTATGAAATAATAATCCGGTTGAAATTTACATTGAAAACTCCATCTAAATTTCCATTCATTTGGAAATCAAGATAAGGATTACGGAAATAGAAAATACGTTCTGTAAAGGGTCGATGAGGCGGAGGCTGGGAGGATTAAGACTTGGCTGACGAAACTGTGATTGCATTTCTGATCATTTAAATTGTGAACTGCCATCCAAATTTGTTAAATCACTAAAAATATGATCATTAGCTCATTTTGTTTTAGTTTTGTGCAAACCATTTTGCATAAATTTATTAGAAAAATTATTAAAAAACTACTGCCGAAATGGATGTTCGCATCATTTTAAAGCGTCCCCAAAGAAAAATGTAAAAAAATGCACCACAAAAGGTATTATGAAGAGTAATGTTTGATAAGTACAATAATAAAGAATAGAGTAAATTGAAAAAGTGATTGTTTGATAATGATACTCTAAACTGATGCAAAAATGTGACTCAAATGTCACAATGGATTTGAAAAATAGCAATATTTGCAAAAATATTTATGATAAAAAAATTACGAAATGCTTTGAGGTACAAGACGGAAGAGATTTGCAATTTTAAACCGTGAGCTCTTTATATATTACTCCAGTATCCTGTATCATGTTTTCAAAATGTCCCAGATTTCCCTCGGCATATTTTCTCTCCCCTTTTTGTGCACTCCTGATTTAAATCCATTCTTGCAGCATGTTAAACTTTTATTTTTATCATTCTACTTAGCTGCCCCTATTTCGCCGTTCCACCTTTATTTTTACAGTCTTTGAAGATTCCTCTTTTCGTCCAAACAAATTCAGCTTGACACACCATCCACGTTTTTTTAGGCTTTTTCCTTTACAGCATCCGCGAAACTTCTGGCAGATTTCGCGACTTTTTCTTTCAGTCAGACACGTTCTCCTTCAATTTTTAATTCTTGCCCTTTGATCTCCCCTTTTGAAAGTTCTTTTAGAAAAACCAGACAATTCTCCATTCTTTCATTGCTTCTTATGGAATTGATTACGAAGCCAAGGCTATGTGATATTTGTAAATTTAAACGATACGGTTGTCATGATCTACTTCAAAACTTGGATTAAAATGGCTATTTAGAATGTTATTCATCTATTATTGTTAGTAATAAATCATGATTTGACTACTGAATGCATTGCGGACGTAATACCTTCAAGCAAAATCACCACGAGTGAGATTCCCATGCACCAGTGAGTAATCCGTAATTCCAACAAAAAATGCCCTTTGAAGTAATCCCATGATGAGTATCACGTTTGACTCTTTATGAACAAATATATGGCGACGTCTATGCTAATATTTTGTTCAAACTGCATTAAAATGTTGCTACAACTACTTATATTATCATTAATTTACCATAAAATGCACGGAATAGATCAGGAATTAAGGGAAAGGGATTTGATTGAATAAACCATCAGTAAGTAATTTTCTTGATGCTGTATTCGCGATTTTTTCTCAAAATTGAATTTTCAAAAAAAAAATAATAATTTTGACGGTGCGTTTACGTCACATTTCACTCATACTAAACCAAAAAGTAATACAGTTACGGTAAAAATATTTGTTGGAGAAATGATCTAACAAAAACCATAGAGGAATTTCCATTTTAATCCCGTGGAAATAAGTCATAAATTTGGTTATCTTCGCAGTTAGGACAATGGTGCTGCAAATATATGACGCATAAATCTTCAGGGAGTCATAAAAGTGTCATCGATGAAAGAATTTATTCCTGTACTTAAAGTTACTTCCATTTACTGCAGCCGTAATATTAAAAAACTGAAATAAAAAAAATACCATTTACATATATTGAAATTGTAGAAATTATTTCTTCAAGTCTCTAGGCAATTGAGTAAATAACTACAATATTTTATTTATTCCATGTGTACCTTTGAATTCATTCAACCTGACGTTTTTACATCAGATAAAATGTTAATGTGGTTCCCATAGATAAGTGTTCATGAGATACAAAGTTTAATTTTTTTCATCAGCGCGAGCATCAGTTTTTCAATTGATTTTTCAGTTGAATAATTTGGTAGGTATTTTAATACGCTGATCAACTCAGCTCAGCAGAGGGCGTTAAATTATTTCATCTTCGGTAATCTCATGCTACTAAAACAAGGTAATCGATATTTTCCCAAGGTATTCAAAAGTTATAAATCTCTCTTGAAGTCCATGCTTCAACAGAGCTGGACGTGGGCAGATTATACATTTCAAATTTAATGTTTTTGCGCCTAATAAATGTGGAAATTATTCGAAAATTTTGGAAACATAATGAAAATTTATGGTTATACCTTTATATTTTTTACGGTTTTGTCTCTAGGGTATTTAATTTTTGGCTTTATCTATATTTCTCCTCCATCCGGGGAGTACAACTGAACCTACAAGAATCGAAGCCATTTCGATCTAGTTGTTACTTTACCCGTGTCTTCAACTCAAGCCTATACACCGGCTTAACCAGTTATGGGTGAAGTTCTGTCCAGATTACGAAGTAGGGAGAGGATACCGAGGTTTATGATTAAAATCTGTAGCATAATACGTTGGGGTACGTACGTATTAGAGTATTCTTCTAATACCTGTACATTTTACAAAAATATTCCCAATTGCGTATGCGTTCAGGATTTTAAAGTAAAATTTCTTCATGTAGTTGTCACATATGGACTTAAATTTTAAAGTAATTGGCCCGATAGGAGAATTTAGACTCTATAGCTACTCTGTTTTACTTCAGATGTAAACCGACCCACTCATAATTGAAAAGAGAACTAATTTCATCCCAGCGTTAGATGTCCGCTCCTGTCACAATGCCCAGCCCACTGGTCACCAAGCCGCGGCTCGCATTTAAAAAAACAACTAGAGTTTGATGTTCTTTCTTTTTTGGGTCTACATATTCATGTGAAGAATCATTTTTAGGGATGACCCTTACCAAGAATAAATTGAGAAGTCGTCTAATTGATGAGAGCCTGGAATCGTACCTAAAATTAAAACTGATAACATACAAACTTAATTCAACCAAGGAGATAAACTTCAATCGTTATGCTGTTGATATTTGGCTCTGTTGACTAATGAATTTGCCAAATCTGAAAGAACTGTAGTGACAGTTTTCATTGAGTGTTTTTTCATACCAATTGAGTGAGTATATTTCCTACTGGATATACGCATTAGCTGAAAATCCTTTAAAATTTTCCAACGACGACTCAAAATCTCACTGACGCCTTACGGCTATTGACCCACTATGGCGGATGACTCACCACAAAAAAACAGACATTATCAGACCCGATCAATTTCAGCAAACATACCTATTTTAAAACAACCCTGCGTATGCATTAACAGCACGTATTTTGTCCATAGGATATTTCTGTCATTATCCTTACCTTATTAAGTATTCGCAATGAAAAACAAGGAAGGTACGAGGGTCATCCGGAAAGTAGTACCCGTTCGTGAAATAAAGACACAAAAGTAAATATTAACAAACATAAAAAATTTTATTTGAAAGAGGATACTTTAAACTACTTCTCAACATAATCTCCAAGCAAATTAAGGCATTTGTCATAACGTGTGACAAGTTTCTGTATTCCTGCTGCATAGTCCTTCGCCGCCAGATCATTGAGATACAGGGTCACTCCTTCTTTAAGTTCTTCATCGCTGTCAAATCTTTTTCCTGCCAAAAAGTCTTTAAGCTTTGTAAAGAGATGAAAATCTGAAGGGGCCAAGTCCGGGCTATACGGTGGATGGTCGAAAGTTTCCCATTTGAATTGCTGCAAAAGTTTTTGTGTTATCCCAGCTGCATGAGGCCTGGCATTGTCATGAACGAGAATGACACCAGTAGACAATAGACCTCGCCGCCGATTTTGTATTGCCCGCCGTAATTTCTTTAATGTTTCACAATACGCATTGGCATTAATAGTGTCTCCACGGGCCATAAAATCAATAAGCAATACACCTCGTCGATCCCAGAAAATGGTTGCCATGAGTTTCCCGGTGGACAGAACTGTCTTGAATTTTTTTGGTTTGTTTGGTGAATGAGCATGATGCCACTCCATTGACTGTCGTTTACTCTCAGGTGATGCATAACAAACCCATGTTTCGTCACCAGTAATTATGCGAGTCAAGAAAGAGTCTCCTTCATCAGAATAACGTCCCAAAAACGTCAGTGCTGCAGCCATACGCTTGGTTTTGTGCTCATCTGTAAGCATGCGAGGGACCCATCTTGCACAAATTTTTGCATAATGCAGATGGTGTTTAACAATTTCATGAACAATTGTTCGAGAAACATTGGGAAAATGCTCACAGATGTCATCAATTGTGACGCGCCGATCGTTCCTCACGAATTCGTCAACTGAGCTCACCAGTTGGTCTGTAATGACAGACGGTCTCCCCGAACGCTCATCGTCGTGTGTGTTCCCCCTCCCCATGTTGAAGTTGCGACACCACCGCCGAACAGACGACTCGTCCATTACATTGTCTCCATACACCTCCTTTAATTGGCGATGAATATCACATGGGCGAACGTTTCTTGCATTGAGGAATTTAATCACTGCCCTCACTTCACAACTGGCGGCGTTCTCAATTTTTTTAAACATTGTAAACAATCACAGAAACAACACAGGCAACGTCACGCAACTTGGCTCAGAGAAGGCAGACAAGCCACTGAAGCTATCTGACCTCGTCCAGCGGCTACTCGCGTCGTCAGCACTTCATGCGGCACGAACGGGTACTACTTTCCGGATGACCCTCGTAATTCACATTTTTTTTCCTGTACCCTGCCAATTCTCAAGTGTAACATCGCGTCATAAATTTTCAGTCCATTTTGAAAATGGAATCGAGGCTTTTTTTCGACTTCCTCAAAGGTCTCATCAAAATAAATATGAAAAAATATCTCTTCAAGTGTGCTTCACATTAAAAATCGGCTTTCATTCTCTGATAGTCGGAAACAGGGTGAGGCATACACTCCAACAAACCCTTTGAAATACGCAGTATCATGCCCTACGCTTATATACTTAGAGATACCGAAAAAAGTATTCCAGTAAAATTTCTCTGTCTGTAGTTCATGACACAGTTTTCCCAAGCATTCATTTATTGCAATATGACACACTGAAATAGTTTCCTCCTACAGGAACTTAATCATAGCGAACACGAACGTGGGCGCCACGCGAGAAATTAAAGAGCGCTCTAATAATGAGAATATCCGGAATTGTGATTCAGTAATCTATCAGTAAAGGTAGATTTGGGATGTGTTTCAAGTTTCATAGAAATCACTCCAGCATTGCGTCAGCGGGAACCGTTGCAAGTTGAACAAGTTAATTTGGCCTGCGGCAATGATTGGAAGTAACACGCATGGGAATTTTGCTTTCGCCAGAAAAAATAACCAACTAAGGCCTATGTAGTAGGCTTATAGAGAGTGCTATTTTGTCAAGGATAGATATAAAATGTTTTGCAATATTTTAAGAATGGGGATAGTCAATTTTAAAGGAACAGTTTGCGGGGAGGTCCTCAAAAGATAGAAAAAATTTAAAGTGATTGACCAAAGGGAAAGGTTTAGCCTTCTTTGAAAATAAAAGATTGTACTCTATTGACCTGGGAAGTTGCATCATCGTTGATTTGAGTTCCATTATAATGCACGGGAAATTTTGTGGAGGGGGAAAAATGCTGTCATGCAACTGTTTAATAATCTATCTGGAAACATGCCTAAATGCGAACTAAAGACCATGGAAATTACTTTTTTACGCATGACAAAAATATTTTTCTATGAAAAATATTTTATGGATTCCAGACTGAAAAGACATCTACACATCTTAATATTCTCGCTTTCTTCCAAGTTACGCAGATAGTTCAAGGATTTGGCGCGCATAAAGTAAAAATAAGGAAAGTCAACACAAAATATTTATGGTTAAACACAGCGTAGGACCATGATAAATATTTTTAACGACTATAAGAGCATTGTTTTGAATTGCACCGTTGAAACTGAAGACACAAACTAAAGGTACCGGCATACAAACAGCAATAGGTAAAACCGCCTAGGCAAATGATATGTGGCAGCTAGTTGCCCGCGAGGGTTGATCGTCCGGAAATTTGCAACGCAAGTTGCTTTCGTTTCGTCTTCTTATTTAAGCTTCGCATCTTTCTTTTACTCCTTCCCCATAAACCACTCTGGCTGAGGCGGATCGTGCCCCGATCGATATAAAGCACTTTTAGGAGGAGGAGAATGGATCGCTCACGATACACTTCGGGGGAAACGAGTTTGTTCACGGAACAAGACTGGAAACCCTTGAGTAGTACGTACAGTACGAAACTATCCTCGTTTCACTTCCCTGCATCCTGAGCTTTCTATCATTTATGTATCACAATCTAGAAATTGTGGAGCCCTTTGCGAACAACAAATTGTTTTCAATTGCTTTTTAAGGGAACAAAGAAAAGAAACACGGGGAGGAGAAAGGCCTCGGAACAAAAGAATGTAGGTCGAGGAGGATGGGAGGGAGGGAGAGAGAGAGAGAGAGAGAGAGGGTTGGGCAAGGGGATAAGAGAACCGTAGAGGGGAACAGGAGAAAAGTGAGGAGGGAGACCGAGGAGGTTGTAGGGATGAAGGTGAAGTAATGGAAAGCCTTGTGTAACGGTCTTTCAGTTTAAGAGCCGAAATTCGAATTCAGGGCGAGTAGGGTTTCTTTCTGCGAGGAGGGGCATCAATATTTTTCGTCGTATTATTTATTTACTGACGCCCTAGGGAGCGCGGTGGAAAAGAAAGAAGGCTTGCTTTTGGACTTACATCCATTCCGACTCCTTTAAAATAACGATATCCGAGCCCCGATGTTCCCTCCGAACCAATTACTCGACGCGATGGAATCCAAGGGCTCTAAACAATCATAAGTATAACGCGGCCGTAAAAACGGACGTCTTAAGAAGAAGAAAGGGATTCAAGAGTTTGGTATATTCCATGATCCTGCAAGTTAATATCAAGTTCATCTTTAACTTCCCACGAAGATAATATTGGAATTCTTAATATAAAAAAATTAAATATGAAGGAATTATGGGACTTACTATTTGTAAAGACAAACTCGGACCCAAATCAATGCGGCAAGTATTTTGTGGTAAATTTTGTACATATTTTTATTACTCAAATGTTGAGTTGCAAAATTGGTGCTTGATGAAAATTTTCACCACAAAAAGTCAGGTTTGACTATTGGAATCAAAACATTCGCAATTAAATAAAACACACATCCTATCATTAAAGTAATTGTCACGCCATACTGCACAGAAATGAAATAATAAAAAGTTCGTAATTAGCAAGGACAAATTTGGTTACAAAGAGGTGAAATAGGCTAAAAAAAGAGAGATGTAGTGGTGGTTAATACATAAAATATTGTATGCTGTTATATGAAAGTTGGTATCATAAATTTCCAACATAATTTATTAAAAAAATAATCATGTTAGATAAGTTAATTTTATGAAAATGTTGGATACACTACCTTAACGCAAGCTGAATAATTAAAAAAAATTATTCATTAAATATATATGAATCTAGCAAATTTAAGCCGAGGAATTCCTTTTGATTTTGCAGAATAACATTTCATTTAAGGATCTATTGAGTAGAATATTTAGCTTTCCTTTTTTTCTAAAATCTAAATTACGAATTTAAACCAAACCAATGAATTTGTCAAAAATATTTAATGCAGAAATGTGGCGATCAATTAGTAATCTACCATTAAAAAAACATGAGGTCTAGTTATTTTTTGCTCATCACTTAATTCCCAAATATTAAAACGATTGGCCTTTCTCATTAATCATAGCAGCAATGATTAATGATTGCGTTCCAATGATATATTGTTAAACCTGCTTTTAATGGTATATTAGTGCCTTTTTATATGCTAAAGACTAAATAATAGAAAACCACGCATTATTTATTTTTTTTTTTAGAACACGAGTGCCAGAAATATATCAACCGAGTTGAAATCCTAAGTTTATTTTACAAATGAGCTCTATGTGTAATTTTGAGTTATGTTAAACCCCTTACTTAAGCGAAGCTGAATAGGAAACACATGGAAATATGCATACAAAAAAGGAATTTAAAAAAATATCGAGTTCGTCAACGTAGGATTTTTATTTAGTATTTTTACTTTAAATGGAAACATTCAAACCCATCGAGGTAAACGAAAATTTTGGACACGAACACAAAGTAGAAATATTTTCACTTTAAAAATGTAGCAAATTAAGCAATCCCATCCCACCTGCATTAGTGAAATAAAGAATATTTTGAAATGTTCTCTTTAGAGTTATCACAGCATTTGAAATGTTGCGTTCTTTATATAAAGAACTGCTTCATGAAAATGAACGTAAATTTAAATTGTGAATGGAAATATATCATATACATACACCCAGACTTGCCTCAACACTTTGTAGAACTAACTTGGCTGATGCAGGATTACTTCGATCTCATAAGGGATTTCATTTAAATTAACAATTACACAAATGTTTTTAATTTTTCATGGAAAAAATGACACACTTAAATCAAGCCAAAAATTAAATAATTTAATGAATCTACTGATGGATTTCAGGGAATACCGGGTGTGGCAACATTTATTTGCTGATGCGAATTAAAAATCTCTTCGAATAAGCAATAATGCTGCCACTGAAATTTGTGCAAGGGCATTGCTTCAAATCAAATGCGTTCAGTAATCTTTGACGACAAATACTCTGCTTTATATATATATATATATATATATATATATATATATATATATATATAAAATGGATGAAAGGCGTATTGAGCGGTAGTGGAATGTTGAAGAAGGTAATAGAGGGGAGAATGTTGGGTAAGCGAGGAAAGGGTAGGAACAGGATAGGGTTGTTGAACGGAATGAAGGGAGGAAAGAAGTACACAAAGATGAAGAGGGACCTGATGTAGATTAGGTTGCTGGATTGGGTTTTGTTTGGAGTTACAAAATGTTTATTTGATAGTTGTGTCCATCCAAAAACCTACCTTAACCGGTAGATTACCTAATAAATATATATATATCTATAATATACATTATATATACATGTATATATATATATATATATATACATTATATATACATGTATATATATATATATATATATATATATATATATATATATATATATATATATATATATATATATATATACATTATATATACATGTATATATATATATATATATATATATATATATATATATATATATATATATCGGTTACCTGTTTTCAAATAAAAACAAAACTACAAATTAGAGGAAGAGGGTGGATGTTGAATTAATTTTCAATGGGGGTAAACATATACTAGCTACGAAGAGCAACTGTTTCATACGGAAGAGACAAAAGATCGCACCATTATCAAATTTCGGCATTGTTCCCTCGAACCCCTCACAGCCCTTGTATTCCGAAACGCCTCGGTGAAATACAAGGGTAAGGCGCGCCCGAGGGAGGGCGGGCCGAACAATTCGGGCGGCGAAACTCTTGGGAACAGTGGCCGATGCCTATCTACCTATCAAGAGTAGGAGAGTGGGAAAGTTAGCTGGGGGACGGCAGTGCAAGAGACCAGAGGAGGAGTAAAGAAAAAATGAGCAGGGAGGAGGAGAAAATGGAAGCTTCGAGGAGAGAGACTGAAGGAAGGAGAGGGTTTTAGCAGGACTCAAGTCGGGAGGTGGTGGGACAGAGAGAGAACGCAGGAGACTGTGGTGACTCAAGCATGTCGTACAATGCCCATGCTACGAGTATATCACGCATTGTGAAACCGGGTCACCTTTTGATTGAAGTGAACTGCAGCGTACTTAGATTTTCATGTAAACCTTCATTCACTTTATTCTGTCAAGAACAGTTTCATTTCAAAATTACAGATTCAGATGTAATGTGGTAGAACTGTTCCATAATAACACTAGCAAATGATGTAGTGCATCGAAAACTATTCAAAAATAAATCTTTGTTAAACGGTAAATTGCAAGAGTTTTCGTCTCTGTCGTTGAGAATTTCATTTGTCCTCGTCGTTGCCATCTTAGTGCTTTTCCCATAGTAACACAACACAGAAAAAACTAGTTAGGATGGCACGAATTCAAATACGATGTAAATATAGGATCACACTGCTTTAATTCTAAATATTGAAGATAAGATTCGAAAAAGATATATGCTGATGGTGACATTATAGACTGGGCGTGTTCTAGCAAAACCTAATCTCGGTAATCGTTTCCTCAATATAGAGACGAGGCCAATAACACGGCTCTAGTGCACTATATTAACACAACATGGCGACGTACTATATAAACCAGATGGTACCCGATTACATTACCGTATTGATACGTCGACACCTGAGAAATACTCGACTAAGATCGCAATTCCTTAACGTGGGTGTGAAGAGGAGAAAATTGGCGAAGGAATGAGGAGATAAGACGAGGGAAAACGCGAGAGAGAATCACGGTAAGTAAGATGTTGCCTCATCATCTTGGAGAGGCAAAGGCGTCCCAACTCCTCGATGGGGCAATTGAGCCAAGGGCCTTAGGGGGAGAGGGGAGATGAGTGGGTGAGAGTGAGTTCAAGGAGGGCTCGGGGGAGGAAGGAGAGAATGGGAGGAAGGCGTGGAGGGGAAAGGGTTGTTGTTTTGAGGATGGGAATGTTTCGGCAGCGCCCACCACGGAGGAAGTTGCATCGGAAACACTGGAGGGGGGGGACCGAGTCGCCCCGAGGGAGGGTGTCTCGGTGGCCGGTGGCGGCCTTTCTCTCGCCCGTTTATTCTCGCGCGCAATGGGAGTGGAGGAGGAAGGGTAGGACAGCGGGAGAGAGAAGGGGCGGGACGGGAGAAGACACCCGCACTGAGAGAATCGTAGATGAGGAGAGGCGATGAAGGGGAAACCGTGCGGAAAGGGCGGGCAAGTCGAGGAGGGGAGGCTGAAGGGAGGTTTTGCAACGGAGAAAAGGGCAGGGAGACGCGTTGAGAAAGAACCGTTGGCATAAAAGGTAAGGAAGAGAGAGAGAGAGAGAGAGAGAGAGAGAGAGAGAGAGAGAGAGAGAAAGAAGGAGATGGGCGTGCATGCGTAAGGACGAGAGAAAAGAGTTGCAATGGGTCGGCACAAAACCCTTGCCTGCCGTGGAGCGAAAATCAGACACTTTATATGCTGAAGAAAACATTCAATTAACGGTTCGCGAAAACACCTCCCTCCCATCTCCAGAAATCCCTGACGTTTTTGAATTAAGTTTTCTTCTTCGAGGGTGGATTCAATTCTGGCGGCGAGCGAAAAATATTATTTTGGTAGGCAGTTTCCCCAAAATGCCGCTGTAAATATGTTGATCAAAAGTAATGGGCAGGTTTAAACTGCAAGATAGGTCCCGAGAGAAGCTGTGAGAGATATATAAAAAAAATCAAAGGGAGAAACTGGTCATCAAAGATTTTTTGAAAATAAGTATACTTACGGAAATGATGAACCAATTAATTAAAATATAAAATACGGCATTTTTCCCTGTAAAAATATAAATTCTCTGTCGGCTTATTTAACTCACAAGCTCTTCCCATGGTTCAACGCTATCTAATTCAACAGACATGACTAAAATTTTCAGTGCAGCAAGAACTAGGCCAGAAGTAATTAATACTATGTTAGTGTGATGTGCATTCTGCAAAGCATTCGTAATAACAAGCTGGACGGAAAGAAAAAAATAAAAGCGAAAACACCAAGAGAGATATTAACAAGAATTAGAACTTCCATTAACGTTCCAATTAATATGAGTCAATAAGGAAATATGCACATGAAGAGAAAACATGCAATTTAAAACTGATATTTCACTTCCAATCAGGGTTAATTAGAACTTAGTTTTAAAAATGTTCCATCGTTTAAACGATCGAGATAAATTCAGCCAATTACATGTTGGAATCATTTACACCCTGATTTTGAATTAATGTGTGAAATGTTCATCGATTTGCCCATGTCGTAGACTGAAAGTATTACTCGCAACAGGATTTTAGGATAATTACCACCGTGGCACTATGAAAGTTTGTCATTCGGAGCAGATGAAAATTTCTTCCTTTGTGGCACTTTGAATTATTTTATTGAAACTGCTCGAGAGATGGTGATGTAAAAAAAATAATGATGGAAACGTCCGCTATTCTGGATCAATGCGCACTCAGCGCTAATTGGAGGACGTGCACCTAGAGAAGGATGTAACGTTTAAACGATTAAAGTTGCGTTTTGTATCTGCGTTTGGTTCCCAAGGATAATAGGACATTTTGCCGTGTATATTGAAGCTGTATTTTCCCAATCCTTAATTAGCAACTTCATTTTATTTGACCCTCAGATCTCAACGCCATCCCTTAAATCAGAAAATGCAGTTATTCTATTCACATCGAAACAGAGATTTTTGCCATTTAACTGGAGTGTACTTTGGGTAAAGCATTCATTTAAGCGTTTTTAAACTACGTACCGATGGATAAAGGACTCGTTACCGGACTGGCTGCCATTAGCTAATTAAAAGTAGTTTTGCAGCTACTCCTAATACGTAACAACTTTCATGTCGATTATTTGAGATTATAATTTGTTTTTAGACGTATACCAAACATTTCTAATACATTTTTAGATGGTGCTCAAAGAGTAAATCGAAAGGACAAGTGTTCCACTCCATGTTTTCCAGAATGGGACACTTCCATGTGAAGTAATTCTAATGCGATTATTAACCATTATATTTGGGTTTTGAAGTATTTTATTGAATGGAGGTAAGGTGCCCCTAATATTTATGAATGGAATAATGAATCCAAATACGAAGACTCAGCAAGGTGGAAGATAAAATTAAGGCGAAAAAGAATTAGATAGGGAAGGGAAGAAATGAAGATTGCAGGCAATGAACCTTTTGATTGAACCAACGTTCAGATTCGAATGGCGACAGTATACTGAATCGATGCACCTAACTGTATTTTACGAATGCAAATTTTCAGTATTTGACACTCGAACAAAATGTTTTTACGGAATCGTGGACAAGCAATTTATCGCAAATGAAATCGGAAAAAACATAATATAAACAGTAACCTAAGAATGATTAATACATTTCTTACACTATGTGCGCTCAGACATTTCTCTGAATATAATCTTGGAGGAGAATGAAAAATACTTCAGGTTGGATCTGCACGTAAAAATATTTGCAGAAGGGACACACGGAGTGAAATACTAACAAAGATAAAGAATAGGCAGGGAATAAGCAGTGACCTTTGAGTACGGGAAACAAAAAAGAGGAGAGAGGGATAAAGTTCATGGTGTTCTACGCAAATCGAGGGGATATGGCAGCAAATAAACGGCAGGAAAAAGACGTCCATTGGCGGACTGACTCTAGAGCGATTCAGGAGCTCAAAGTCTTCGGGGATGATAAAAACGGAGACGCACGGGGCCAAATAAGAGGGAATAAGGAGCTCAAATAAGGGACACTGGGAAGAAATCGGAGCAAATGGAAAGTGGATCGCTGTATGGTCCAAGGGAAACTGACTTGGGCAAGGTGGCGGCGGTTGGGCTGGGGTCGGGAAGAGGGGGGGACGAGTGGAAAACAAGGGAAGAATCGTGCGCCTTGTTTCCCTTGTACGGCCGTGTAGCAGGGGTGGCGACAGATGCGAGTAATGTTCCTGAAGTTTGCGGAGGAAGAGGGGCAGGGTTGGCTGGACCGGTGGAGGAGAGGGGTACGGGATTTAGGAGGCTAAGGCTCGATGGGAGATGTCCTCCCCAGACGGCGACTCGGAAAGGGGGAATGTATTCGTTCATTTGCGCCTTCTTAGCCGAATTGGATCCTTCTTTAAGAGCGAGGGAATCATATGTATATAAATCGTACTTAAATGATAACATTCATGATCACCTATGATTATCAATGACGGACATAATTACATGCAATGTTAAAAAATGAGGCAGTGCAGCATTCGACATCAAATAATAAAATATTTTCTCTAACGAGATCTCCAATTCCGAAGCCACTTTCAAGACAAATGCTTTAAAAAAAACAATTCTTTTTACATTATAGAGTCTCGCGAGTAACTTTTTCAGAATTTTCATTCATATTTTATTCGTATATTCCACATAAGTTTTATCTCTTAGTTGAATGTAAATTGGCCATCACTTCGAAAACTAAGATGTTTCCAATTGACAAATGTGTAATAACTAACTTTCGATTTTATAATTTTTGCAAATAGCGTACTCACTTCAAAGTTATATTTCTTAAAATATCTTATGCGTTACAATGATCCGTGGTGCCATTCCAGTTTTATTTTTTTCATATTCATAGCATGCATATATCCATAAATACGAGTATCGTATAAGTAGATAATTGTTTTCATTTATCGAGGGATTCAGAGTGATAATTTTAATGTAAATTTTGTTCATAATACAAGAAATGAATTTTCACAAACTCAAAATTAATTGACCAAAACATTTAAAAAATAAAATACACGGTCACCTAAAATCAAAAGTAAATTAATGAATGCCTTCACAATTATCGTTTACATCGATATAAAGTAACATTTGTTTCTTTGCCAGTGGATGTCATCTCCTGACGGTTACGATATTTTTCATAGAGGCGATGATAATTTTAAAGCTCATGACAGAATGCGTCTTGCTTAAGATACTATTTCTTTCGCCGCCTAGTGTAGCTCTGCTAATTGGCCATTACCAAAACTTTGCAAGGTGGATGGTGGAAAGAGGTGACTGGGAGGTAGAACATTATTCAATTCTGTAGGCAAAGTTACCTACGATTTTTTTTATATTTTAAAGCGCACACCCAAAAGAAGTAAGAGAGAGCTAATGAATATGCTTTGATGACTATAAATTGAATCATGAAATTGAAAGATATTAACTTTGGCCTCGCGAGTACTGATCATCGGCCGAAACACTCCAATTTTACTCGACATTTTCATACGGAACACGGAGGACAGGATTATGAAAGGCGGTAACATCAAACGCTGAGAGTTTCATCCGATATACCAACATTTACATCACGGGAGCCTTATCTTTCGCAGCGGCCCCACTCCACCTTCGTTTATTCATCTCATCGAAGGTCACTTGTCTGATTAAGCTTTCATGCGCAAAGAAGAGGGGATAAAGAGGCAGGGAATATATTATTTGCATGCAAATACACCTTAAAAGATTTTCCTAAGCAATTTCGGGCGAAGCAATTAAGAGATGACCAGGGAAGATAAGCGGGAAGACGAAGGTGTGACGGGAGTGGGAACGGGAGATTACAAACCCGGGGACGGGCCAGGGAAGGAGGAACTGGGAGGGAGGGGTGAGAGGGAGAATTTTGCGCGGATAGCGAGGAGATGGAAGGAGGGCAGATATTCCGGGAGCACTAATTTTCGCGCCCGGATTCCATCTCCAGCCCTCCCCTAATCCCCGGACCTCTTATTCGAGGCGTGCGAAATTTTCCGGCAAGCAACCAATCCCTCGACTCTTGAGATAGCCAGCCCTCTCTCTTCCACGTTCCCCCTCTCTCACGGCCTAGCGCTCCAGAGCTCAATCCCTTCAAAACTTCTTTTCCAGGTCTCACCTCTTCTTCTCTCCTTATTCCATTTCAACCCTCGTGCAGCCGTTTTCCCTCTTCTTTCGCCACCACCGACCGACCCATTCAACCTAACCTCTTCTCCTCGCTGGCAGTTTCCTGGCCTTCGAAAATCCATATCGATATTTCTGGGAGGGTAGGAAAAAAAGATAAGAAATAGGCACCAAGGAGTCTTCCCTCACCGCATCCCGTCGCGTTTCCCCGCGGCATAATTATGCCGCACGTTCCTCAACAAAAACTTCCTCCTGCCTCCACCTCGCCCTCTCACCCTAGCGTATAATATTTCCAATAACCGCATTTCGCCCTCTCTGCCCGAAGGGGGCGATCGCGCCTCTCTCATCATTCTCGCCCCTCCCCCCCGCGCTACGTCACGCCACGCTACTCCTCCAACTTTGGCGCATTGAAGAAGTTGCCTTCGAAAAAGTGAATTGCTGCGGATTAAAAAGAGCCATCCCGCTGTCGAATTTATGGTCTCACACCGCCGCTGAGGGAATTTTCCCGGGCGGGGTCCGTCCGCACGTAGTATTATTACCTCCAAGCCTGACCCCCGGGGTTCCCGAGCCCCATTCCGCATGTGCTCTTCTTTCGACCACGCACAACGCGCCGCTCACGACCTTTTTTATGTTATTTGCAGTACCGTTCTCAAATGATTGAGTTTCCCATCGCTATCTTTAAAAATATCAGACAAATGGGAAGGATATAAATAATTGGATGAGAGAATAAAATCAAAACTTATTCACTCACCACTTTGTGGCCTTTCTCGCTATTTATGAAGCATTTCTGAATCGCTTCTGTCATTGTGCTTTTTAAGACATCGTTGTCAAAAAAATGTCACTGACTTACAGCATCAAGAATACCATTACCAAAACAAAATTGGAAAAAATTAATACAACGAAGAAAATAAACTAACACGTCACGACTTTGTATGTAAGAGTGAAGTAAACTATAGGTTCATGGGTATTTCGGTATATCAATTCGAATGCTATCACTGAAAAATCATTGATGAAGTCATAACGATGTGAGATTTAATGCGGGTTTGAATATTTCTAATTCCATTGTCGTACTCAAAATTCATATTTATTTAATGCTGTTCTTCAAATACTGTGCTAAAGATCGTCAAAGATATATATAATAATTATATATATATAATTCTTAAAAATAATATATATTTTATAATTATATTAGAGATAATTACTATATATATTATATTATATATAATTATATATATACACAATTATATATAAATAATTATATATACACATATTCTGGACATCTTCACAGCAACAGAAAACATGGGGGAAATTCACTCTGTTGCTGTAATATGAACAAATAGAACTTTGAGCTAAACATTTATATTTTTTAATCCATTAAATTAATGTTACTTATTTGTGTCAGGTTAGACATGACATATCGTGAACCTTTGTTATTAATTCAAAATTAACGCGGCCGAGAGAGTCTAGTGCACTCGTTTCATCGGAAATTTCGTTCTTCGGAGTTCATCTGGTAACTAACTCATTAAGTTAAGTAAATCCTTGGCGAAAACTTAAGTTATGTTATGAATCAAATTGCATTTTGTCTGAGATTAAAACTTTTACCTTTTGCGCCGGTAGATTTTAGGAATTCACCGATGGATCATTTACGGTTTTTATGACCACGTTGACGTACCTGATTCGTCATCTATTCATTAAGTAATTCTCAACGTAGATGAATTATGGCGGGAAATCTTTGATATTTGAATCTAAAAAAATAAAAGAAAGATGTGGAGCGAAGTCGACGTCGGGGTAGTGTGTCACGTGGAAACCCTTGCCTTCAACGTTGGACGGAAGCCACGTAAGGACACGAATGTCTCTCTCTCGCTCGCGAAATTCCACACTCTTTTTTATTTTCTCTCTTAAATCTCCATCATCCGCACCCCATTTCGATTAAGTCCTCCTATCACGGGGCGAGGAAATAAATGCGAAAGGATCCCATTCCTTCTTCAAAAATCGAAGTCCAACTCCACCATTCCAGCATCCTTATCGCAGCAGCGGAATTGTGTCCCTTTGACACCACATCCTTCCCCTGCACCCCTCCTTCCGGCCCCTCTCCCACATCCCTCCCGGCGCACCCTAACTCCTTCGAGTCATCTTTTCAACAATCTCGCCCTCCCCCCCCTCCCCAATTCCCTCCGCGCGACGCAAACAATGAAATAAACACCCACTCCAATTACCCCACTCCATCCATTTCGGGATACTCGCACCTCCCCGACCACTCCGCGGAATACGAAACTTTTTCGTAAATAAAGTGAACATTTTTCGTTATTTCACTTCGTTCTCTGTCCCCGTCCCACCAGCCAATCCGACCTCCTTTCTCCTCAACCCTCCGCCTCAATGGACCACCACTCCGGATATCCTCCCTCCCTCACTCAACCCTCCACTCGCCCCGGGGAGGATCTCCGAACCTCGAGACCTGCCGCTGAGCATAGAGCCACTAAATAATTTTCGCGGCGTATCCGGAAGTGTGTGTCTGTGTGTATGTGGAGAGAGGGGTAGGAGAGGGGTTGGGTATGAGAGGGGGAACGGAGAACGCGGAATTGGAATGGATTGAGAGAAGAAGAGAGCATGTTCTCAGAAAGGGTTCTCCAGGGGGAGGGGGATGGCAAAGAAACACCTCGAGTTGGAAAGAAGGAAGTACGTCGAGATGAGTTAAGAGTGGGGACGGCATCCAGGGCGGAGAGTGGAGCAGGCGGATGCTGCGGGAAGCGATGGTTCAAGCTGGGTCGAAGAGAGCGGTACCGGTTAACAAGGCAACGACTACAGGGGATTTGAATTAGAAGAACGCGTATGCACTCCTTCTTAATGCAATCACTCGTTGAGGTTTGGATTGATATTGAAAATAATTTGTGTCAGTGAAAACCGATCACATACATGTGTGTGAGGGAAAATTAACGGGGGGTGATCCCCGTTATGCTTAAATATTTTCGAGAAATAATGATCAGTAATATAATTGGCGTCATTAATATGGAGAATAGGACCTAATGAATATGATGCCTGGTCTTTGAGACAAGATGATGAGCGTAGATTGGAGGCTTTTGAGGTGCGGGTGTGGCGGAGAACGGAGATAATAAGTTGGTCAGAGATAAAGTCAAACGCCTAGGTTTTAAATAAGGTAGGCGATGAGAGGAATTTATTGGGGAAAATCTGAAAAAAACCAGAGATGGTGGATAGAGGAAATATTGAAAGGCAGTAGGATGTTGATGGGAGTGGCAGAAGGGAGATCGTTTGGTAATCTGGGTAGAAGAAGGAAAAGAATTAGCTTTGTAGACAGCATGATGGTAGACAAAAAGTTCAAAGAAATGAAAAACATAATGTGGAGAAATGAAGAAGATGTTCTCACGATACTTAGTGAATATTCATTCGGAATCGTCAAAAATCTACTGTTAAATACCAATGAATCAACGGTACGAAAGAGTACACTTACATAGATATCTGTTTAGAAATCCTAATTCCTAGATATTCATTGAAAATTGATGTGGATTCATCTACACTATTTTCTTAATGCAGCTTTTGATGTTCACCCATATGAATGTACGGTGACATTGGTGTATATATGCTAATAAACCTTTTCCATTGAACATGCTTCCCACTGAGAGGGCCTGGGTTCAAATCCTGGAGAAAACAAATTTTTTTCAGTTATATCCCGATCCCTACTTGAGGTGCTTTGTGGGGAGCACTTTGAGTGAGTACGCCGTCCATCGGTTGGGACGTTAAACCGCGGATCCCTTGGCACCGTTCGACAAGAGTCGGCCAATGCCGTCGCCGGGTTTCTCTCCACCTTTCCCTCTTTCCTGTTTATCCTTAATGGCGCAAATTGCCTTAGCTGTCGGTCGCCTCCCATAAACTGACAACACTTTCCATCCAACAACACGCTGTGGAAAATAGAAATAATTTTTACGAGTAGTAATGCAGAGATTAATTTGATAAAGCTGAGTATGCAAAAAAATGTCTGTTCAAATGATTTAAATCGATCTCCTGAAAAATTGAAACTTAGCAAGCTAGTAATGACTCAAAAACAATCACATCAAAAAAGTGCTTTATCTTCACGATAAGCATATTGTGGGACACACTCTGTAATACATTTTTTGGCTTCCATTTTGGAACGTAAGTTCTTTACCACTTCCCTGTTCCGATAAATTTCCACTATTGCCAACTTCACCTATGGATACTTGCCCATTGTATCTACGCAGTCATGAAAATGTTGACATTAACCAAGGCAGACGACGACTGCAGGCAAAGAAAAGAAAATTGTATTAACTTTGAAACAATGCCGGCGTATAGGGAGTCTAAGAAGGTATGGAACCACAAGGATGGGCATACTACGCTTTTCTTCCTTCCGAGCCTCCAAAGGAAAAATGAAGTCTAAGGGAGAAGGAAAAGCTGGCTAAAAGATAACTGGGAAAGAAATAAGAAGGTAAATAAAGGCATATGTAAAGTGGGAAAGAAAGGGAAGCATTAAGGAATAACTTATTCAACAAAGGGAACGCAGAGAAACATTTCAACGCGTGATTTATAAAATGATTTTCCATTCATCATGTCGCGATTCCAAAGAAGAGCTGAACGTAAAACGCTGGTGTTTGGTTTGTTCCCGATGCATTCGTCAAATGCTTTAGTAACATTAAAATGGAGCACTGCTAATGAATATCAGATATGGAGAGTCATGGTATAATTTAGTCAGAACAGTATTTGCGTTTCATAATAATCTTAGGTTATATTTTCACATGACGATCCCCCAGTTGCATAAACGTTATTTTCAGTTTCGCAGCAGTTATTACCAGGGTTGCAATTTGGAACTACCTTAAAATTTATACCATAGCAAACACAAAGTTTTCCTTCTTAAGGCAATCATTAATGAATCCTCTTACAAAGAAACTACTACCCGTAGCAAGGGTTTGGAACTCCATTAAACCAGATTGCTTGCAAAATATATCAGTAGTAGTAGTATCAATTTCTGCTCCATGGATTTTGGCCTTAAGGTCCTCCTTAAGGGGAAAGGCAACTGATAAACGTTTTTCTTCGCTATCTTGTGGAGTTGTAAGGCAGCAGTTACGCATTCTATGGGGCACAGCATCATCCTACCACTGAGGGCTGAGAGCCACTCCTTCACAATCAGACTTGGATTCCAATGCTTCTATCCATGAAGTGATTATTTTCATCATTGGCATCAACCTACATGATGCCCCCGAATATGAAAAGTTCCCGTTATACGTTCTTTAGATCCTTCCACGAAATTTGATGGTTAAATTTTTTTGACTTGAGATTACCAAAACATTTCCTCCGAATGAAGCACAAATGGAAGCCCAGGTGGTTTCAACAATGGAATCATAAAAAAACAAGGCTAAAACTTTCTTAACAGAGAACCACATAATCACATGAGTATTCAAAGAATAGGGACAGCTGGGAAGAAGTATATAACAAGCCACCAGTTCATAAAGGTAAAAAAAATGACAGAAGATTTTTTTACTTGCCATGCAGTACTTTTGAAGGCGTGCTAATTGGGAAAACTCATGTGACAGGCAACAGAGAATGTACAACTGTGGTCAAAAGGGATAAAATTCTCACTGCGGATGAATAAGTGTGAATAAATTCTCATGAAACGAAGGTGAAGGTGGTAGAAGGCGAAGGTAAAGAGCAAAAATATTTTGTAAGAATTAGGGTTTATTCTGAATAAAAATAATTATGGTCGTACGGGGAGAAACCCTTTATCAAAATACTATTACAAAAGGTATATGACACGATCATTTTCTGTTGACACTGTAATTCACTGAGCTCCAAGTTTTGTTCCATCAAAAAAAATTGGATTCCTTGTAAAAGGTATTATTTCAAAATAATATTTTCTGAGACCTGTTCATTTTAAAGATTAACTCCAATTTATGACGTTATTCACAAAACAAGAGCGGTTTAAAAGTTATTCTATTAGCATCTCTCAACGAGTTTCTTTTTAGACACCTTGAATTCCTGATGTTACAAGATGAGATAAAAAAACAGTATTCAACCCGAAGGTCGGTTGGGTAGGTGATGGTACAGTTCACCCAGTACTAAGCACAATACGGCGTGTGAAATTCACACATCAGGGTAGGGAGGCCAGTTCCTTTCCCTGTGCCGGGTATGGCTTCCCAGTAAGATCTGCTACCAAAAAAAATCACTTAGCTTGCTGAGGTTCCCAGAGTGTTACTTTTAGAGTTTACTAAAATATATATTAACGAAAACTCTGATCGCCAAGAGCCAAACCTCAAATTAAGTACACTAGCTTGCACCATTTTTAACATACTCTCAGTGAAATTTATATCTTTATATCCTTTCACGCAAAGGATGTGAGCTTATTGAAATCTGTAAGATGCACAGAAATTTTCAAATTATGTAAATTAAATACGAACGAAATAACAGAACACAAATTTACGTTCTCCTGACCTAAATTCGTGATGCGTCACAAGCATTTCAATTACTGGCCGAATCCCTCATTTTGTCGGGGGTCGCCCTAGCCGCATAATCCAAAAAATCGCTAGCACTTGACCTTACTTTCGAATGGGTGCCTTTGCCGTGGTGCGAGGTACTGCCAGGAGTAGTTGGGTCACCAACTTGGAACCAAGACACGAGAAAAAGGATCACTTTAATGAAAAACCGACTTTCCCATCGCCTTTAGGAGAGCGGTAAGGGAGTATCATAAAGCGTAATATAACGGAGGTTGTTTTGCATCCAAGAGGAAGGGAAACAAAAACGAAAAGAAGAAGAAGAATATAGTGGTCTCGTGAAGGCGTGAGAGGTGGTGGAGGAAGCATTTCGAGGGCTGGCGGAGGATAGAAGAGAAGAGTGAGAAGTGGCTCGCTCTGTGTATACATATAAAATAAGATATCCTCCAAGAGTGGTTCCCATTTTGAATTAAGGGAGTTTTTGGGGAGTGAATTACGAGAGGACCGGAGTGGCAATAAAGATGATCTCTTGCGAGAGGAGGGGCACCAGGGAAGAGGAGTACGAGAGAGTTAGGGAGGGTGGGGGACGGAAAATGAGCAGGCTTGGGGGTTGGGCAGCGGGGAAGGAAGTGGGAGGGGGTCCCGCACACTTTCTTCTCCCACGCCTCCCCCTCCAGTTCCCAAATGAGGTGGCGCGCGGGATCCCGGGAAATGGTGGTGTAGAGGGGACGGGGATGGAAAGACGTGGAAGGAGGAGAAGCTGAAGTTGGAAATTGCCAGTTCAATGGGATATAAGCTAATGGAATCGCGACGCTTAAATCCAAAAGTTGATT
The DNA here is from genome assembly GCA_037158775.1 of Hetaerina titia. NCBI lineage: Eukaryota > Metazoa > Arthropoda > Insecta > Odonata > Calopterygidae > Hetaerina > Hetaerina titia. Next base: position 93,253,571 of record CM073770.1, read on the forward strand.
CAATTGAAATGCTACGGGAGAGGCTCGATCCGCGATAAACGTAAAATGGGGGCAGGGGTTTCGTAGGCCATGGTTCGGCGACGGCAGTAACAACAACATTGGAGGGGAGCGGGGGGGAAGGGTGAGGGAATGAGAGTGGGAAAGGAGGGGATTACGCAGGGGATACCACGAGAGGGCAGGGGGTGTTGCTCGAGTGTTGTTCTTATTTTTTTTAGTGGAAATTATTCCCTGCCGAATAAATATCGGAGGCCATTAGGGTATCGGATTTCCCCATGTTCGGCCCTTGGTGAGAATTTAATTCAAGAACGCGCGAAAAGGTCCCTCCCTACTCCCTACTTCGGAATTTCTTTCCTTTTTTTTTAATCGGTCGAATAAATAATTTGACAATTATTATCGTACAACTCCTCTCGCGCGCTAATGCTTATCGGTACGTGTCACCGCAGCGATTTCGCATGCTTGACTAATTATTTATGCGGGCTCAGCCGGGGTTTAATTCGATGAGTATTTATAACTGCAGACAACGAATTTCACGCCTTCGTTGTTTGCTCGCTCCAGTTTCGATACCTTTGAAATCTGGGTGTGACGCACTAGTGGGAGCTGAGGTGTGTAAACCATACGAAACGAACCGCAGCATTAGGGATATTGTGCAATGATCACACGAGGAACATTTTTTTCGCACGCGAAAATATTCCAAAAAAGTTTCGAATTCATCCATTGTAATTTTTTTGGATATCTAAAGCTAACAGTAAAAGAATTGTTTCATTTTGGAATTTGAAAAATTGAAAGATGATATCTCATGGCCTTATAAATATGAAATCCCTATCTTCTACGAATGAATTGATGAACGTTTATGATAATATTCTCATTTAATTGTTAAACAGGACTTCTTTAGTTGAATCTAACTACATATCCACGCTCAAACATGCATGTTTATTGCCAAAGCATCCACATCTATTCAATGATTTAAACAACGTACACAATCTCTGTTGCATGGAAATTTTTGAAATGTAAATGGAATAAACAGTTTTAAAATTAGGATTAATGAATTCTCAAATGCAACGCTGTCAACAAAGCCACGGCCAGATGACTCTGACTTGAAAAATGTCATAAACTAGCATTAATTAACTCTATAGTGAAGGCCAATTGTCCGATCAATGACCGCAGAAATCTAAGTAGAAAAAGTTAAGACTGGCTACGTGGAAATTAAGTTATGGAGAGGCATGTGTATATAAAATACTTTTGGTGTCATTGAACATGCATGAAAGGGATATTTTCATTTTTGCGGTATATTGGGGATTTCCGAATCCTCCGGGATAAAAAAAGTTACGATTGACTTTGAGAAACTTTTTTTTCCCTTAAAATGTCAAATTGTACTTCGGAACTCATTCATGTTTAGGAATACTCTACTTGTTGGCATTCATAAAATGTGGCTTCAAAGGAAAACGAAATTTCTACATCTTTCATTTAATTTTGTTTCATTCGTTCAAACGGTACGTTGGAATGCCTCATGGGATGCACCAGAAAGTTTTCTGGAACTTTTATTGATAGCTTGAAAAAGATTTCCTTCGTCTTGCAGTAAGGCCTCGAAGAGCGGTCTCTCAAATGGATTCAATTGATGGGTTCGAGTTGAACTCTAGTTGGTGAATAAATAAGGAAGACTACCTTTGCTCTTTCGAAGTTTCTACCAAATAGGGCAGGACTACTGCAGCATCGCAACTGTTCTGACGCCTTAAGGATTGGAAATAAAATACACCCAAGCTGGTTTGAGGGAACGGGAGAAGCGCACGGGAGGAAACCCCAAAAAAAAAAAGAGCCTGTCCTTTTGTGAGCTGTGCTGCAGTTTTAGGCATCGCGGTAGCGCACGTTCTCGAGACTTCGTTTGTTCCTCGATAAATAAAATGATGTCTGCATCGGATTACCTTTGTGAACTTTGAGGCAACCACGACGCGATTGGAGCGAATGGACAAACGCAATACCTTAAAATTCCTCAACTAGGGAAATGTAATTACGACTCTTTCATCTTAAAGGCTGAATTTATATTGGAAAACAATGATCTCCCATGGAAAGCACAACACGAGGGATCTTTTACCAGGGTTTTAAAGTGGGTCGACCTTACGGAGGAAGTTGCGACTAGACCGGTGTAAAGCGCTCACACGGGCTGAGTCTATTATTATTGTGGATGCAGATTTGTGTCGGAATCTGTTCTAAAAGACTATTAAAATAATTCTTAAGTGGCTTAAAATGAAACTTTCCTTATTTTGGAAAAGAATTTGGGTACTTTTGATTAGAGAATTTTTATCTCACAGTTTCCAGAAAACATTCTGACTCATATCAAGATCTGTAATTACTTTTAAAGACAAAGGAAACAGCTTGCGTGTCGTATTAATTTTTTTAGTCCATTATAACGCTTCCTCAATTCCTAATTCACGAGGAGTGATTCACATTGTGCAAGTAATTAAATACTCTATCATGACCTGAATTAATGCACACATTACGGAACATTAATATTATCACAGGAAAAGACTTTGGGCACACGTGTTACCAGACGTTAAACGTGTTATAAATTATGGAAGCGCAAATATTCACGCTCTTAACTAAATGAAGTTCAAGGGTTGAGATTCATCGACATCTGGATTTAAATCCGCTGATATTAAATGATTTTTTGTTCGGTAAACCTTTGCTTCAACATTCTATGTCAACACAACTACAGCTTTCAGTACACAGCCGAGAGGAGTTGGAATTAATGTTTCTCGCGATAAATTAAGTAGACTTATCAATCCGCGTCTCTTCATCCATCCTCTCTAATGAAACATTGAGCATCCAGCGTGGATGGAAATATAGCTGCCAGAGAGAGTAATCCTTTCACCTGTCACTCGTTTCGCCCCCGTTCCGTGTCGCCAGCGTGCAAGCGACGCACCCGAGAAACAGTTAAGCACAAGTTAAAGGGGAATATCCTTGAATACAACTCTCGTTTACTACTACAATGTTTTAAAAATACTGTGCACAGGATATAAATTGTCAGTCAACTTGATTTCGTTGCCCCATATAGGTAAAGTTAGGTAGAGGAAATTAGCACGGTTCACGTGCAAACAATGCACCAGGATAGATCAAGCTCAAGAGATCGCATTTCGACCTAATTTTGACCTTAATTTCATAAAATAAAAAGAAAAAATTTACCTCACATAAAAAAACACCTAATCAAAAGAAAACACAACAAGAGATGATGAGTATTTGAACATTCCTTTCCCTTCACCCCCTCCCCTTCTATGAGGCCAACGAATTTCAATGAATCGATATGCTATTGAACTCTATTCTAATTTGTGCCACTCGGTTGATTTTTTCCACGACTGCAATGTGTCCTCCTCATAGCAGGTTGGAATGGATTTCCAGGCGCTCTTTGCTCTGAGCAACGGGAAGTAGTTTGATGATTGGTCGCAGCCTGGCCTACAGTGGCTGCAGGGGATAGAATGGGCAGAGGAGAGCGGAGGGCAGAGCCGAACGGGCGGATAGTCCAGACTCCATGCCCGTCCCTCTTTTGATAGGTGCGACCGGCCAGAGGGGATGTGCCGCGTGAGGTTTCGAGGCTGACCCATCAAAAACAAAAGGAAGGAACGACACAAAACACGACCGTCCGTCGTGTTAGAAAATTGTTTATACGTATAGAGGACAAAGTTCATGACTGAAAGCGGTAACAGTGTACGTTGTACATGTGAAACGAATTATAATATGGGAGTCCATAGAAGTGTGTGTCGTATCTGGAAACGAAAGAGCTCCGTGAATAATGTTTGTGCTTCTGCGTTGCAGTGAAGTAATAAAACGATAGTAAGCAATTGAATAAACGCTGGCTCAAATACTTCGATAGAAAAAAAACGAAATATGTGTTTTATATGCTAATAAGACGTTCCCGAAGTCAAACAGTGCATTGTCATTGCTACATACTCATAATGTCATTCAGATCAGTTCATCATGAGACTTACAAAATAATATTCTAATAATATTTAAGTGCAGTGGCGTTGAAGCAAATTAAGTAAGCGAATCACTGCAAAAATAAATTTCTTGTAGAACTTAATGGCATTTTTTAATTAAAAAATAATTATCCTAAAAGTTTTAGGCGTTAAAAAAAAACAGCATCCTACTCTCCTTAATCCATTCACCTATCAAACTGCGCTCTTCACTGACTACGACATCAGTGGCTGAATGGAGACTACAAGGGCACCTGACTGATGCATTAGAAAATATGAATCACCTAATTAAACAAGGTTAGTCATTGTGTTATTTTGCTTGAAAGAGTGGTTTTACTCTTGCATGAATATCCACCCAACTAGTGTCTGCACTACTTAACGGTACTTTGAAGAGCGAATTGAGCGCACATCCTTGGATCAGTGCTGGTATATAATCACTATACCAGATTAAATCGTGGTTTCTATGCATTTATTATGCTAGTGAAACCAAAGGGTTGAAATATAAAAAGTAATCTTTGAAAAACCATATTCCTGTGGCACAATGAGACTGCTCAATAAACCACTTTCTGCACGATACTTTCTTGGATGTAAATATAATTAAATACCCATATCATATTAGAATATTATACATACTGTAATATTTTAATGTCATGACAATGTTGAACTGCAGTCAGCATTCCTAAAAAATTTTTCCGCGAATAGATCGTATTAATAAGAGATAAATAGTGCCATTATAGACATTCACATAAAGCCCTCTTCTCACATAATTAAAAGGTATGATCAAAAAAAGACCTAAATGATTTTATTCTGCGCAACCCGTTCAACGGATCGAAACGAGACACAGTGTGCCATCTAGCGCGTCGGATAAAACGAGAGGTGATGCGTTCGTTTACGTCGTCGAGTGGTTACGAAGTAGCAGCGGTACGTGTCTTAACCTGTTCATCGCCGCGTGCAACGGGAGCAATGAAGGAGCTAGAGGAAAAGCGTGTGTGCGTAAAATTTTGTTTCAAACTTGGAAAAAGTGCTACGGACACATTTGGAATGATTTAGTAAGCCTTTGTCAATGAAGCTCTGAGTCGAATCCAGTGTTTTGAGTGATACAGATGTTTTAAATCGGGCAGAACCTCGACAGATGAAGATAGGCGAATTTACGTTTCTTTTGCTTCAACATTCCATATCAGCATCACTGGCAAAATCGTTGATAATTCCAGTGAATAATTTTTTGTCGCTCACCGTTGGAGATTTATGAATTATAATGCAACCATTTCAGAGAGTAAAAATCATTCGCCTTGACCGGGATTCGAACCCGGATCCCTCGATATCCGGCCAAGTGCTTTAACCAATTAAGCTACCGAGACGTCCTCTTACACTCTGAAATTTTGGGGGCTTTAAAGGAACAAGATGTTATGACGAAATACCGTTGGCTTTTTGGAAATTGGCTTTATTAACATCGTGGACTGTGGCGCGTCGCGCACGACTACGAATGCCTGTGACATTGTATGCACGGTATTTCGTCATAACATCTTGTTCCTTTAAAGACCCCATAATTTCAGAGTGTAAGAGGACGTCTCGGTAGCTTAATTGGTTAAAGCACTCGGCCGGATATCGAGGGATCCTGGTTCGAATCCCGGTCAAGGCGAATGATTTTTACTCTCTGAAATGGTGCATTATAATGCACCAATAGCGGGTGACTCCGTTAATAGTTACTGTTACAGTTTCTCTAAAATTTGATTTATGAATTATTTAAACCTGGTCCCCGGCTGTAGAGGAGTGCCACTATTCCCATAAGTCTGAACTTCTATTACTCCTTGTAGGTACCTAAACATCCTTTTCGTGGCAACAGAGTACTTCCAAATAAATGAAGTTAATACGGTATCGAGGACAGTGGGAATGTAAGCTCAGTGTTTACATTCCTACACATTGTAAACATTGAGCTTACATTCCCACTGGCATCCTCAGGAAAGGAAACAAATCAGCTGAAACAAACCAGTTATTTACCCAGAATCAATGAGGTAAATGCTCGCTATTGAATGAAACTTGTAGCATAACTTAATTGTCTAAATTATTTATTCAAAAATACCTAGCTAAAATATCCTTCCAAACTCCAGCTAAACATGCCTAACATTCTAAACTATGTGCATTACGATGGAAACAGACTGAGTATCCAAATTAATCAAATTTGAGTAAAAGATATTCAATGGATAGACGTCAAACTTCATCCGTACCTTAACTGGAATAGATGATGTTTAACTTAGAATTAACCAAAACTTGAAAAAGAACCAAAAAAGGCGCCCTAACTCACTAGAAAATTGAAAAATTTATGTTTCATTCTACTTATGTGTTAAAATGTTTTCATGGCAGTGACGTTGAATGGGAAGAACTTTATTAATTGTGAAGTGAATTTTTGTTAACGCTTGTCTAACCTGATAATAACATATATCAGCATGATTGGAACCATGGCGACAGTCTATTACTAATTTACGTGTCATTATTAGTTTGCTAGTTATTCGAATACCAAACACGTATATTTCTAATCTATTGTACTATTGTAATAATTACTGTACTATTTATATAATGAATTACATCCTTTTCACTGAGATGTACCTATCTTGTTTTTATGACTACAATCAGGAAAATGATTTTACAACATTTTTATCATTGGAATATTTATCCTCGTATTTTAGCATATTTTGAGGTAGTGTTGGTAATAATCGTATAACCGAGATATGTTGGACGCGTAATCTTCTCAACAGTACTCGCAGGATTTTCTTCACTAGATGAAACTAGTACGTACATTTCTCTCTGTAAAGCCTTTATGCTCATATCATAAATCCATACCTTACCCAATCCCAGCTTCCGAGGGAAGGCATGGGGAAGCATTAAAAGGGCGTCGGCTGATTATACCAAAGCCTATAACTCAATGAGGGGTGTAATCAATGCAAATTTGTAATTTTTCACGGAACATGAAGGAAATAGCAAAATAGCCCGGAAAACAAGGTAAGTTACACGAAACATACATATAGTAATGAAAGAATTTATTATTATTCCATGCATTAGGAGCATATATTTATGAAATGAAGCATTGAAAATGGAAGAATAAGATAAGAGAAAACATGAACCATTGGAAATTTCGGTGTGATAGGACGATGATGAGAATCAAGTAGTCGAATTGAAGAACTAACGAAGAGTTTCTACGAAGAGAAGGAGAAAGAAGATGTCTAAGACATTCTGACAAAAGAAGAAGAATAAAAATAATCCAATAGGATACAACTTGAGACACGGATACCCAATGGAGACATTCACTGAGGAAAAGAGGGCCAGGAAGAACTATCGCGGTCAAGATGTAACAATAGGAAGAGACAAATAATGTCGGAAGTCAAAGAAAAGAAATATGCAGACAAAAGGAGAGCCAGGTGGAGAGATTGATCGAAATGATTGCAGGCTGATTATCAATAATGGCACAGAAAATATTAAACTCAGATTTTGAGAATAATACTATATGCTATAAAGTGTGCTTAAAATCAATCTGAGCAAAATTTCATGTTAGAAACAGTAAAATTTGATTTTATCCAAAGACAATTTAATCACTCCGTGAATGGGGAAAGTAATTTCGGGAAATCAGCAGTTAAAAAAAATATACCTTCCAGCATGAGAAATGGGATGAAACGGGTGGCTTTGCGAACTAATGTATTAGCCAATTAAGGAGTCACGTTTGACCAATTAATGCCGTTTCAAATTGAATAAGAGGAGATGAAATCCTCAATGAAAAAGTCATCAAATGACGCATAGGCTATTATTTCAATCTTCATTCGCTCAAAATATTCCCAGCATAAGAGCAAGAAAAGCAGGAAATCTTATTCGTATATAATATCATATTATTAATCGGAACATATTGGAGCAATATCATGAGGATCCTACTTGAAGCCATAGTTATATAATAACAATGATAATGCTGAAAATTCATCAAGAGTTTTCAAGAACCCGGGAGTAAAAAAAATCAAGGAAAAAATACTCTAAAAAAAGGAACACGTGAAGGAATGAGATCCGCCATTTGGGAAGAAAAATGAGCAAATAGGAGGAAGCGGCGGGAGAAGAGGGGGGCGAGGGAATCGATGCGGGAAGTAGGGGTAGGAAAAGGGACAGAGGAGACGTGATGGAAGCCAAAGAAAAGGAGGGGGGGACGGGAAACATTAGCCAAACGGCATGTAAGTATGAGATAGGGTCTCGTGACCATCACCTGCGCGGAATAAATCTCCGAGTCCGCGTCGTCGGGCGGTCATTAACGTCCGTCCCCTCGAGTTGGCAAAGCGTGAAATGTGCACTCGAGAGACGGGGGAGACGACGCGAAAGAAAGAAACGGAACGGAGAGGAACAAAAAGCGAGGACGGGAAGTGAGCACCCTCGCACGCACAAACACTCACGCACGCACTTGTTGGGTGGGGTGAGCGAGTTTGCTCGTTCGGCAGGGAGGGGGAGAGAGGGGGAACGGGCTTAGGGATAGAAAGGGTGGGGCGGGGGAGGCGTGGTTCGCGGGGCAAGAGAAAGAGAGACGACGTAATGGGAACCAAAAGGGTTCCTTCTTTTTTTATTATTATTATTTCTCCTTCTTTTGGGGAAGACGGAACAGGGTGTCGAGGGTACGTGGGGGTCGAGCGTGTGCGGGCGAGGAGGAGGGAATGGGGTTGGGTTGGGTGGGGGAGGGCGGTGGCTAAAGGGACTGAACTCTTTCGCTTCCATAATTCACTCCGAACGAAAGCCGGATCTGTGGCGCTCATCTCCACCCTTCCTCGCCTCCGCTCGGGGTCTCCACAGGGGGGTAGTTCGGGGAGGGAGGTTTGGGGGAGAGAGAGGGAGGGAAGGAGAGGCATGGAGCACGCCACGCAGTCTGCAGCAGCGCCCGTGCCACTCGGAGGGCCCGCGGGGCGCGTCGGACGAAGCCGAAGGGGGAGAAAGAGAGGGGGTTATCTAGAAAGGGGTGGGATATAGGGGAGCTAGGCGATGAGGCGGGGGGGGGGGGAGGTTGAGTCGGTTTGGGGAAGGAGTGGCACGTTACGAGGCCGCTGCTGAGGTCGGTTTTGCGTGGAATAACAAAGAGGAAAGGGCAAGGGGAAGACGGTTTCACTCCCAACTGGGGGAAGAGACGGGGACGGTAAGGTACGAGGGAGGGGAAGGTTTGACGGGGGTTTTGAAACGAGCGCCGCCCCCGAGTTGCCTCCCCCTCGACCCCGAATGCGCAGGCAGACCTTGAGGGGTGACTTCCTTATGTGTTGTGTGCGCGGGGTGTGTGGTGCAAGGAAGGGGAGGAAGGAGGGGTGATGAATTAAGGAGCGTTCCAAGACCCATTTAGGGCAGAGCGAAGAAAAGAAAATGGATCTTGGTTCGGTGTGGGAGGTCCGGGATGCGGCTGGCGGAGACGCCGGAGGAGTGGTTTGGGAGGAAGCCGCTAAGTGTATGGTGTGGTGGGAGGTCGGGGAGGTTGAGAGGAGAGGGGATGGGTTCAGAAGGGGTGCGAGGTGTGCGGAGTAATTCGTGCAATGTGGTGCTGCCAGTGGGAAGGTTTATGCTCCGGCCCCTTGGAGTGAAGTTATGAAAGAGAGAGAAGTTGGATGATGCGTTTTGGGATGGGACTTACGGACTACTTGCGAACAGCTGTTTCCAAAATTTTTACGTGCACGCTGGAATAGGTATAAATCACATTGATAGTGAATACGTTTCAGAATAACTAAGCCCAATTTTTTTTTTCACCTTGGATTGAAATTTATGACAACGGTGGTGGGTTCACGTATAAGGGTGGTCCCAACCGAATCTTAAGCTCACGGATCCGGGAGGCATAAACTATGGTCGCTTTCGTGAGAATTTATTGAACCGTTCAAACTCGGCCAGGTAGAACAATTTACACGTGTTTCTTTGGAATTATGGTTCTATTCAAAGTTAGTGCCGACCCACTCAGCAAGGAGAAGGTAAGTCGAATATATAAACATTTAAACGGAGGGCCAATTGATTGCCACGTCTTACCAAAATCGCGTCAATGTAAATAGTCCGTGAATCTTCGCAGAGGGTGTCCTTTATTTCTAACCAGCAGTAAGATACATTTTTTTTCATTGTCACGCTTGTTTCCTTTCCTGCCCTTAATTATTCAATAGGAATGATTTATTGGAGCATATTATTTCAAATCTTTCGTCTGAACTTCAGCAAATATAATTAAAGATGTATATAAGTAAATGATTAACCTACAGTATGGTTTCATGATAGAAGAAAGTAGAAATGTAAAAATTCGCTTGGATCAGAGTTTTTCATAATTACAATGTAAAACGTTTAATTTAAATCAGCATTTACATATGGGCCCATTTCATTGATAGCATGCATATGAAGGAGGACAATATTTTGGGAATAGTTTGGGCGAGTAGTCGTCGTATTTCACTTCCAAAGAGATAAACATATATATATATATATATATATATATATATATATATATATATATATATATATATATATATATATATATCCATGATGCGGAAGTACTCACGAGAGCAATATAACTTTTGGACGGCACAATAGAACACAGAATAAAACAGATAACACGTAAAAGGACACTCACACTGTAGATGATTTAAGCTTTCGGCCTACTCCGAGGCCTTCTTCAGGTCAGACTCACTCTGACCTGAAGAAGGCCTCGGAGTAGGCCGAAAGCTTAAATCATCTACAGTGTGAGTGTCCTTTTACGTGTTATCTGTTTTATTCTGTGTTCTATTGTGCCGTCCAAAAGTTATATATATATATATATGTATATATATATATATATATATATATGTATATATATATATAACTTTTGGACGGCACAATAGAACAATTATACATATACAATATACAAAATAGCTAAGTATATATATATATATATATATATATATATATATATATATATATATATATATATATATATACTTAGCTTTTGTGAACCGAAGGGCGAAAAATCAGAATGCATATGCGCAACTAGGATGGGTAAAATTAAAAAGTAAAAATTATTCGAGGAGAAAAAATGGAAGCGCATGCAAAAATGCAGGTGAAAGGTCATGAGTCACATTGAAAGTAAGAGGTCATTCCATTGGGTAAAATGAAAAGCGGGCCTTCGAGGCAGATGTGGGTTTAGCACTTTGACAAGCTGGCTCAACAGCCTCACTAAATGCCTGCAATAAGCCTCCGTCGTGAAAAATCTATTTTCATAAAAGCTACAATTCACGCAAATGACAATGATGTCCAAGATTTCCTCAATAGGTGACGTGAAATATTTAAAATATCATCATGACACTCATATAGGTGACAAAAAAATCAGAATAATTTTTATCATAATTCCACAATTTACAAAACTACTTCCTTTATAATTGTCCAATAGATAACTAACCATCCGAATGAGTTATGAATACTGCAAATAGAATTCTTTTTTTTAGTTAAAAAAACTTATAATTTTTTATTACCCTAACCGTATGGACTAAGATAAGATAAGCAAATGAAATGCCAGGAAATGATATTCAATTTTGAATCAAAAGAAAATAAAACAAAAAAGTATCCTCTCTCTTTGCCACGAAACTTAATGAAAAAAGACGCAAAGGCAATTTCAGCGCAGACTTCATACACTCCGCAAGCCAAGAAAATCGTGAAAAGTGTCCGTTGTAAAAATCATCACATCACCGACAAATTTTTGTGTACTTTCCACTCCCCCTTCTTAATCCTTTCTCTCCTTCGTTGGCTAAGTTCTCACAATAAGGAGGTTCGCCCTCCTACTTCCTATTCCGCCTTTCATACTCTAATCCTTACAGGGCTCCTCCCCCATATTCCAAGTACCCTCCACCCTCTTAATCCTTTTTAATATAACTTGTACAAGTCTTAATTTTTTCCTCTGTTGACGGCGTATTAAATCAACACCCGGATCATATCCAAATTAGCAATGTACGGAATAACTAAGTATTTGCTTCATATCAATATGATTTTTTTCTAAAAATTCACGCCTGAAGCAACGAATTTAATAAATATCCCTCATATACGTGTTTATGATAATTGGAAAACACAGGGCTAAGGAAATATCCAAAGGGAAAGTTCAAATATATAAATACTATATGGTCAAATCAAGTCATGCCAGAGGGAGATATTTTTTTAGCGATAATACCTCGACGAGAAATTCACTTCGTGATCCAACGAGAATTCCGCCTGCGATGAATTTTCGCTCGCCGTGGCGATGGGGAATATTTGATTCGAGTGCTCTGCCCGGACGCATTAAGGCAAGCGACGTCAAAAAGTAGACATCCTACCCCAGGAACCTAATGAAACCCTGACCCCTTCCACGCTCTCCCCTCCCTACAACAAAACCCCCTCGAACCTCAAACCAATTCTGCCTCTCCGACCTCGCTTCTTCGGAAGCAAGCAAGGGACGCGACCGAGTGCTGGAATGAGAAGGCCGGGGATGAGAGAAAGAGCCAAACCTGGGAGGGAAGAGAGGGGGGAGTGGGTGGGACTTGGAGGGGTAGGCCACGCGGAAGAAGAAAGAGAAGGGTTCGAGGAGAAAGGGATGGAGAGAGAGCGATGGGGGTGGGTGGTAGACAGAGGGGAAGGGAGTGGAAGAAAAGGAATTCACTTGGGCAGAATCAAGACCCTGTGGAACCCACCTACATCCGGCTCCCGAGTCCGTAAGATGAGAGGGGACAAAAGGAATGGGAAGATTACGTTACGGGAAATGGCGTGGGAGGCAGTAGAGGGGGTGGACAGGTTGGCTCTTTGGGGGTGCACGGAGCGAGGGCCGGAATTGTGGAGAGGAGTGAGCGAATGGAAAAAAAGTGTTGGTTTAGACTGTGGGCGCCTTTGACGCACGTGAGGAGCGAGGAAGAAACCCTAGCTGGGCGGTGGGAGAAATAGAAAAGGGGAGAGAAGTGGGAGGATAGAAAAGGAGAACGAGGAACGAAGAGAGGCGGAGATGGACTGAAAACGCTATTTTCTTCTTGAAGTGGGTGGGACGGGAAGAATTTTATTTAATTATCATTATTGTTCGTTTTTTTCCATCACAATAACAAAGCCCGCGCACCGCACTTGTGAACGCTTCCGCAGCTTTTTGAGCGCACCTGTTGCAAAAGAAGAAGTCTTGCAGGGAGAAAACTAGAAAGTTTGTCTGGAAAAAAAATGAAACAAACATAAAATAAATAATTTCCGGCGAAAAAGGACTGGGGTTCTTTCTGTTTTGTTTCAAAGGGTTTCTTCTTTTGAGAGCATTCTGGGATAAAGGAGGGGTAAGGGGGATAGGTGGAGGAGAGGAGAAGTTTGAGAGGAGGGGGGGAGAGGAGGGGTTCGCATTGGATATAATGGTCCGGGAGGGTGGGGAGGTCCTTCATTCTTCCCCATCCCTCCGTTCGTTATCGACTAAATTATGCCCCCATCGCCGTCGTCCGCCTCTGCCCCGTTCCACCACCCCCTTCACCTTCCCCGTCTTCATACCTCCGTTTCATGCTCTCGATATCCTCCGCCTCCGTGCCGTACCCTCACCTGCATCGCTTCCGACGAATAAGAACTCTTTTTTTCCAATCGCTAGCGGGAGATACGGATATAAAAAAAATACGGGATGGGATTATGAGGCGAGGAAGACGCTGGAGAAAGGAGAGGGGTGAATGAAAAGCTTCACTTTTTGAGTCCCTCCGCTCATTTCTCTCTCGGATACTTCAAACCTCTCTTACAACTTCATGTTGAAAAGAATCGCAATTTCGTGCGGAAACACTTTAAGATTCCATTAAAGCCCGCTCGTTGATCATGGGGCGCATTCTATATGAACAAAAAAATAGAGAAGCCAAATGACCTAATTTGCACAACTATACTATAAGCGATTTCACAATTTTGGTTATTTAAAAAGTACAAAGTATTGCCATTGGATTTTATTTTTCATAAAAATTCATCCAAAGGCCTTGAAAAAATTGAGTTAATATTTTTTTCCAAATGACAATGTAATACTTGTATGAGGTTGGGAATATTAATGCTGTTATCCTTGTTACTCAATGAATAGTTTAAATATTATTAATTACAAATGTGCTGCATTTTTGACTGATTTCATACCAGACACGCTCCTGGATTTATAACTATTTTATGAACATATTTCGAATATCTGAGCGATTCAGCGCGTTTGATTTCTAAAATACACTAATTTTACCGTATTAACAAATAATTGGTTACTCGTCTTTCCAAGAAATAATATTCGGCTTAAAATTATTTCCAAATAGCAAGCATATTTTAAATAGCACTTTTTCCTTTGTCAGGACAAATTTAATCTTTTATACAATACGCAGAATAACTTAACATTTTGCGCATAAAAAAATTCGCTTTTTACTAATTACGGTGATAATCTGTGATTGAGGGGAATTACGAAAGCAATGCGAAACCCAAAGGAATCAAGAATATGGGCGCAGAGTATTTTGATTGGTAATAGAAAGCTGGAGGCTGATAAAGGAGAGGATGTAAGGTAAGCGAGGAAGAAGTAGAAATAGGATCGGGATGTTGGATGGAATAGAGGAAGGAAGTATGCGGAATTTAATAAGGGTTTATAGCATTGTGGGATGTAAGGGTGTCTCTATAAGTAAGAATTTAAGAGATGTTCATCATGTGCACTTCCAAAACCTACCTTAAACAGTGGACTACGAAATAATAATCATTTAGAGGGCTGGAACGAACAATCCTAAGTAGGATTAACATCAAGCTAATAAGAAGGGATTATTCTAAACAACAGAATTCAATTCTAGAGAGCGCCTTTGTCTGTATGCATAAACTGCACTCAAGGACTGTCTTACGTATTCAATAAATAGCATTGCCTCCCTTATAATTCTCACAAAAAATTACAATTATTTTTTTTGCTTAAAAATAAGCTGTTATTTCTGTTTTGAAACGAGGGGAAATTGAAAAGTTCTCGGGATGGACTAGAAATAAAGGGCTTATCTTTGTGACATTAAAAAAAAAATTTCAATGTAGTCTCCCTGTGTGCTGATGCACTTGTTCCAGCGATGTCCCAATATACTCGTATTGATCCCATTTCGAAAACTAAATACCTTTAGGCCTGCAAAATACTCATCTACTTCGGTTATTAGTGCTTTTTTTTAAGAGAACCTACGTCCACCGAAGAAAATTTTGAGTTCAGGGAAGAGATTGAAATCTAATGGAGCTAAATCAGGCGAATAAAGCGAGTGTGGCAATAATTCGTATCTTAGTTCACGTATTTTTGCCATGGTGACGACACTTGTGCATGACCGTGCATTGCCTTGATGAAAGATGATATTCTTCTTTGCCAAACCTGGCCTTTTTTCATGTATATTTTGCTATAGTTGGTCCAGAAGATTAGCATAGTATTTCAGAGCTCCATAACTTACGGTTGTGAATTTCTTATTTAACAGAAGCATATACCCTACAAAATCAGTAACCTCTGCTACTAACTTCAATCGCTACCATGAATCATGAAGTTTATTTTCCCACGTAAATTTTCCAAAAGAATGGAAATTCGATTAAGGGACGTGAATTTATTAATTAACTGATCCTCAAACCTCAGTTTATGCAATACTCTCATTATTTTTTATTCAATTCTGCAACTCAGTATCTTATAAAAACTTAATACTTAATTAAAATACGGGATATCGGGATAGTAGTCTGTACTAGGTATGCAGAAGTCGAGCAGTAGAAAATTTGAATTAACTTGGACCGTTGTTGGAATCAGAATTTAAAATGTGACAAGGAAACAAAGATTAGAATGGGAATGGCGAACCATATCTTTCCAAAAATGGAAGAAGAAGTATAGGGACCAATAGACTTATATTTTAGGATGTGAATAGGATAGGGCTTTGTATTTATGAGCAGTGCGGAGACGTGTGGACTGAGGAGAAGAGGATTGAAAGTTTGAAATTGGGTGGAATAAACGGATGTTGAAAGGCTGTAGCATATATAATGTAAGAAAATAGCACCGTTTTGGAGAAGACGAAGGAAAAGGGGGAACATTTCAAGGGACAGTAGGGGAAAAAAGGCAAACGGGATAGGCAATATGCTAAGAGAAGACGGTTTGATAAAAAACTTTACTGAAAGCACAGATGAAGAAGTAGAGAAATGGGAGAGAAGATGAGTCAAGATACTGGATGGTCTAAGAAGGGGAAATCACTACGTCGGAATGAATAGAATAATGAGATAAGAATGTTGGCAGAGAAGTAAACAGTGCCAGATCGTTTCTGAACCTACTTACAAAGCAAAAGACCTATGCTGATGATTATGGCCTATTCAAAAAATATCAATCTTTAAGTTTCGGAAATTTCATCTAAAGGATAAATTAAATTTGATAAAAACTTTAATATGAATTTAAAATAAACTTGCATTATTAACATAAACATTTAATGTTGTGATTATGCCAAGCTACTAAATGAAGACGTAAATTTAGGAAGTCGTGTTTGCGAAAATATTTATTAAAGCAATGAGTTGGGTCATCTTTTCAAACTTGAACAGAGTACGATCACTTTCCTTTTGACATGGAAAGAGTTTAGATGAGTATGAACCATAAAAAATACTACCTGTAGGAGATGTGCCCAATTCATTCCATTAACAATATTAACTGATAGAGTACTAAAACTAAAAATATTTACGACAAGATACGTAACAATATTTATCTCAAAGGTTTACAACAAGTTCGTATTTATAAATATAAGGAGAATTTTCATTTTTATGAAATTGATGACAAAGTTTGGGGAACTTGAGCTAAAGCATTTACTTTTACTCACTCGCGCTCTTATTTTATATCTATGGCGTTTTACTCTATCATTTCAGACGGATAAAAATACATAAAATAACCTGGGAATAATTAATCATTCCTAAAACTGACGCATGATATTTTAATTCCAAATCAAATATATTTAGCTTAAATTTATCATCATTTAAAGCTATTTGAAGCGAAATAACGATTTTTTTGTTCACACTGTTGACTTTTCTTTTGTTGAACTGACTCTCTCGAAAAATCTTGTTAATGAATGCATTTATAGCTAAAATTTGATGAAGTATTTCCAATAATCATTTTGAAATAGGTCGATAGATGCTTTCCAAAAGATAATTGATCACCTGAATTTCCTCTGGACTTCCTGGATAAATAGCTATACGCATGATAATGAAATAAATTAGCTGCTGTGGCCAAAAAACATTTTTGAATTTTGTGTGCATTTTATATGCACATTAAACCCAAGCTATGGGATTTGATAAATAAAACAGTTTCTGGCGTAACTTGGTGGAAAATCTTCATACTGACTTTTAATAATCAAACCACTTTACTTTTCCACATAAATTCCAGTTTATGTGGAAAAGTAAAGTGGTTTGATTATTAAAAGTCACTATGGGATTTGTTTGTTTTTAAAATTCAATTTGAAATATAATTATGGAACAGGGAAACAAACTGAATACCTCCACTGGAAATTAACAATTTACCACGATTTAAGGGTTCCATATAGGAACTATCGTTATCTATGAAAGCCACCAGTTTAGGTTATCTATTGAATGATAAAAGTCACCTTAGATACCGATTTTTCTGCATAAACTAATTTGCAGGAGAAGAGAATTACTTTGGAGTATTGGTAGTCTTCCAGTAGAATATACGGAAACATTTTTGTTCTTGATCGGAGACTCAGGGCATTCTTGAGTTATTCCCATGCCTTTCCCCGATGATACGCTCGGTTCTTTTAACAAGAAAATATTTCCGCTTTGGTAGCACGAGGGTTAAATAAATGGTTATTAACAGTTCAGATTAGAGATTGCCGACCAAAGTGGAGTGGAAACTCATTATTTCATTCATGTAAAGAGACTGATAGGAATAAGAGCTTGAAAGGTTAAGATCTCAATAGAGGTGACTGATCTTTCCATCTCATTCGATCAGAATCTCATTACATTCGCAATCTTTGGATGAATTTATTTTGAAAATAGAACAGTTTCTTCATTACAACTTTGATTTATGTTGTTGACTCCAGGCTGGGATATTTTCGTCTTCCAAGAATGTTACGGGTTGGAATTCATATTCCAATCAAGAATTTATTCACATGGTTTTAGTAATAGAATTCCCAAATTCCGAAGAGGTTTTCCAAAACCCATGTAAACATGTCATCTTTGGATGAAATTTTCAATATAGATTCCTCTGATAAATTTCGTCATTGCGGTTAAAAAATTAATATGAACTTTTATTTAAAAAATGAGACGAGGATGTGAGATACTAAGGAAGAAAGAAGTGTGTGAGACGAAGTACTTATGTAATACCGACCTATAAAATGCAATTTTCATTGGTTTAAGTAGCTCTGGGTCATCTCAAGCGCAAAACGCAAAGCACGAACATTTAGCTTTACGTAAAGCACACATAACATCCGAGTTTGAGAAAAAACCAGAGAGAAATTGACATTATTTGTAAACGACAACGCTCTTTATCTGATTTAAAAATCAATGTACTAAGCAAGTCACTTAGAATAAAATTAGGGCATTCTTTTTGCTAAATACACACCAATATTATACACAAAATGTGAAAAAAGCTTAATTTTTTTATAATAAGTAAATTCTGAGTTTTAACCCCTTCAGCGGGGTGCGGAAATCATTCATGCAAGGTATGCCAGGGTATGTGGACCAGTACCATTCCCTTGGTGAGTTTGGTTCACCGGGAAGTGTGAACGAGCAGACATGCAGAATATCATATAACTTAAGTTTAATTAAAGGCCAGGCACATATTTGAACCCGTGACCAATAAAATGTGCTAAGCAAACTCTTGAAATTGGACTTACACTGCACCGTTCATGTATCATAAAAATATAGGTAGGAGGAAGAAACAAAAGCATTACCTCAAGATATAAGAAGATAATTAACTTTCTCAGTTTCATGTAATGTACAAGTAAACCACTGAGATTTTTTACTCATATTTTTCGGATGGCACATATTTTTGTCAATTGTTATCATAATAATTTTCTGGTAAATATTGACTTATATTCATAGGTAAGAAAGTTACCACTTCAAATTTCAATTTTAACGACTGAAAGAGAAATGATACTGGTGTCACCAATGAAACTGCAGCCTAGAATTCAGGACATTTCCGCACTACGACCGGTAAGAGTCTTAGCAGTCGAAGACGACAGTCACTTCCTTGAGGGGAATAGCCGATGAAACGTAAGACAAAATGGAGCCAAAAGAGCTCGCTGTGGCCCTTTCGCCGAGAGAAATGGTGCTCAGAATATAGGGCATCCGGTAAGAGCCTTTGTAGGCGGGGACAGGCGTGACTTATCTTAGAGGAAGATCAAACACATCAAAACGTGATGACAGAGTAAATGGAATGGCTGAACGGAGAAGCAGGGTCCCATCCAACATACGGTTCAACCAAATCATAAATTCTCCATGCAAACATTTTTATTGATGGCCTCATCAATTCTCATCTCAATTTGGACGAAGAGCATCATTCGTCAGAAATATTCATGAAATTATGTGAAAGGTCACGTGCAATGTTAATGGCATTGATTTTTTTCTTTATTCTGAACGAAAATTTTGCATCAAAACTTTTCTATTGAACGGTTATTAAAAATACGATTTTTATCTAGACCATTCATATAGTTATTCTAAAAGGACAAATGGATTTTCAGGTTTCTGATTGATTGGGCTCAAATAAATATACCCTGCAGGCATTAATTTTAGAAAGAATTACGATTCGTTATGACTTCACTCTCACATATGACAGCTAATGCAGTCGAAAGTGGTTAAAAATACCCCCTTGTTACTGGAATTCACTATGACACCGGAGGTAACAAGTGTTGCGTGCATTTAATGATGAATTTGTTGCAAATCAGATTATTACGTCATGTTCCGCATTGAAAGTTTGGCTTTCACGACCTATTATACATCCACACTGATAATTCCATCGTAATTAAAATATAAAAAGGTATTTTCATTGCATTTACAAATCTAATTTTGAAATATTATGATCTCATACCATTAGGCTGAAGTTAATAATATTTATTTGAAAAAATAAGTTACAATCAGAAACGATTAATTAGCAGAAAATTGACGCGGAATGCAGATAAGTACATCATCGCAATTAGATTTCCAATAAAGGAGGTAATTCGCAAATTTCCATATTTAGTAGGATTTAATATTCTACATTTTATGCTTAATAATTGCACAAGATATAACATTATTACGTTGTGCATGTCACTCAGTTTCAACTATTAAAAACTGCTACTGAGCTAATCTCCCACTGCATATGGGAGTGCTACCTACCCACGACATATGGGAGCCCCAGTACTACGCCCGACGACGTGTGACACATCAGGGTAGGGGGTCCATTACCTTTCCCTGAGCCGAAAGGATATATATATATTTATTTATTTATATATTACAAAATGTTATACAAAAATGTCAAAATTACATTTACAGTCGTTTCAATGCATACGGTGACAAAAGGTGACAAAATGTCAAACCTCAAATGGAATCCGAACCCCTGCAACTTTGGACTTGTGATCGCCCACTGCGCTAAACCAGGTGGAATTAATCATTCCTTGCTAGGGACTTTAGACGAATTTATTCTTTTTGTGAGCCGAGGTAGTATACTATATATTAAAAATCATAAAGTAATAAATAAAGGGATTTATGAATAACTCTTTGGAAGTTATTTTGGAAACCGGTCTCTTCTTTAATCAGAAAACTTTCGCCACAAGGATATTTTTGTCACCCAGATGGGAACGACGGATAAAAGATCTTTCACTTGAAACTTTCTTCTGCCACGCAAGAATCCGTTCAATATTCTTTTATGGACAGCCCTTCCGTCCTTGTTTGAGTTTCCATTTCACCCTGCCAGTTCCCTACTTATCTCTTCCTATTTGCTATTTCCTCATTTTGACGGGACAAATACGAGAATACTTGTCGTTCATTCACATTCACTAAACATGTAAGAGACGACGGAAGAGCATTCAAGTACAGATAGCAGCAGCTGATCTCGATACGTGCAATGATATAGCCCAGGCATTCCTTTATCGCGTCCCTCTATTATAATGAACTACTCCAATGGTGCAGAATTTCGGTGCTTAGAAAAGCTCAGTGAATAACTCGGAGGAGGCAGCTCATTTTTTTGCGAGAAGAGATTGAAATAAATGGAAATGGATAAAAAAGGGGTAAACATTCCTTTTACCGTTTGATCTCCGAGTTCTTTGAAGGAAGAAACTCTCCCCCCTGGAGTGATCGACAACTCTTCCTCTTTAATCACTACGACGCCATCATACTTAGAGAAAAGCCGAAAACACTTGGACAGGAGAAGAAAGGAGGAAAAAAATATGCTGTTCCATTAACCTCTCTGAAGGAATAGAAGGAAAAATAGTAGATGCATTTGACTGTCGCGGAAGCCAGTAAAAGATTTTGCAGAGGATGTTTCGGACATTATGTCACAAAACGTAAGGGAATTAAAATGCGAATTAAAATATTA
This sequence comes from Hetaerina titia, assembly GCA_037158775.1. NCBI lineage: Eukaryota > Metazoa > Arthropoda > Insecta > Odonata > Calopterygidae > Hetaerina > Hetaerina titia. The sequence goes on from CM073770.1 coordinate 93,275,009, forward strand.
TGAGAGTGTATCAGACTACTAATAAAATATAAAATAATAAACTAAAAATATTGTTATCTAGACGTTTTTCGCAATTAATTTAATATTTATAAATTTTAAGGGCTGGTTCCTTTTCCACATTTTAGACAAACTGTTCTTACGCCTTCGTGGAAAATATTAATCGCAATGTTTAGACAAAAACATTTTAAAGGATTCGGTAGAAATTCGGTAGTTAGCTAATATCGACGAACTGCATTACTTAGCAAAATCAGCAAATGCTTTCGGAATGGAAAAGGAAATTAACTTTGGAAGAGAATTATTGTGGAAATTACCGAAACTAGGAATGTTTTTCGTATTACTCGGATAATCTCCAAACGTTTAATAACTCGACAACCAACAGAAAAAGTGACCAACGTAGATTCTGTGAGAGGATATTATATATCAGGGAGAGGAAAAAAAAGAGTAATGTGTTCCTCAGTATCCAGTTATATAGTATAGGGTTTCCTGTCACCCGTTCGCGATGTACAACAGCAAAAAATTCACGACATCAAAAAGTCTTTAGGCAAGGGTGTAGAGCTATTGAATTTAAAATTAAGAATGTGTTTGAACAGCGACATCCTGCCGAATGAATTAAGGAAATTGATCAATTAAGATTTTTTGTGGCGTAAAATTCAAACTGAAAGTGCTGTTTTTTGTGTGGACGCACAATGTCCTACAATCAAAATACTGGATTACTAACGGATCAACTTGCATTTCTAAGCATTAATAGTTTGATTATGGTTTGTCCTTTAGTTATATATACATATGTGGTCATTAAATAATAGCTTTTTTATAATTAGGATATAAATATTTAGCAAAAAGACATTGTTACTATGTACGCATTAATAATTTACGCCATAGTTAAAAACCACTTTTTCCCTGATATAGAATTGTAAAGTTTAAGTAAGCAGGAGAGAATTAAACATTCAGTAAAATTTTGCTTTGACGCAGAGTTAGAGTAAGTTATACTTAAAACATTTATCTCCGTCTTCGAACAGTTACTGCCTTCTGATAAGCTAATTTTTCCCCCTTTCTTTCAGACGGACTTTCAGCCTGACATGACAAAATTCGGTTTCAAGTGAGCATAAATAGCTAGATCTCCAAACCTTTCAGCGCTTCAATCAACGACTCCAAATAAAGATCCTATTCCGGGTGACTATCCCAGCCTAAACTGAGCCTGTGAGATTTTCAGAACGCCAGAATTTTCTGGGGGACCGCAGGTGGCACAACGATAGGAACTACCACCATTACTCTCTGAATGCGTGAATTGTACACGAAGCGGGCCGCAGAGCGAGGCGAGCGGCTATCCTTAAATATAAAGGAGACCTTCGGGTTGATAACTGTGACCGTAAAATTGAATAAATAATGTGTTGAAACTACATTTAAACGACCAGTTGCACCACCTTTGACAATTGTTCGAGGGTGCTTCAATAAAATGTGAAGTTAACTAAATTCTATTCTTACATATAAAAAGACACGCTTCAGACGTGATATGGTGGAATATCATGATTGATTAAAATTGGCAATTTTCCACAAAATAAAATTTTTATTAATACAAAATTCTATTCTCACAGTTGAAAATTTTGCATTATTGCCAAAGCTGTTACTAAAGTTACTGGAATAGATCCAAAGTCTTGGAAAGGAAGATCAATTATCCAGGAGTAGAGAGAGAATGGGATTCGGTGTAGTCAGTGATAGTTTGTGGATTGTATAAAATTAAGACTGGCCAAGAGAATCAACGGAAATATTAAAAATTTAATTACGGTATCCGTACATGTTTATTATGTAATTGTGTTCGTATTCTGGTGCTGTCATTTTCATTTCTTCTGCCCTTTCTTAGTGGAGTGTTATTTAACGAATCTCAATGCACTTTGATTTTGATTTCCTTCAAGTTCACTATATTTCTTCCCTTTACATCAACTACTAACAACTAGAAGATTCATCGTTCCACGTTCTACTAAATCCATCAAACGTGAAATTGCTTGAAGTTGACGTGCCTGTCTGAAAGTTGGAATTCAAGTCCGAGTTACAGATACATAATAGGCCCTATCTCATATAATAACAGGAGGGCATGAATGATTCGATGAATGGGGTAGAATAAAAGTTTCATTGCTTATTGTAGATAATTTTTCGATGAAAATGATATTTTAGAACACCGAAAATAGGTTCTTCGCGACCATTGCGATGTCTACGAGCAAGTTTATTGAGTCATAGCAAATTTCCTTACCTAATTCTTCAGTTCACCATTACCAGATATTATCTACACGTAATATGATTCTTTGTTTTATAAGTATCTTTCTACTGTACTGCTTGTTCTCCCGTACCAGGAAACTATGAGATTCTATTAACACTATCGTATTCTCTTTTAACACTATTAACACTATCGTATTCTCTTTTAACACTATTAACACTATCGTATTCTCTTTTAACACTATTAACACTATCGTATTTGAGATACGTGATTCTGGACTATAGACGAATCTAAAGTCGTTCGATAAATTCCACGCGACAATTAAAGTAACGAAATCATCCCCATGCACAACACCAAAAAACTAAAAAAAAAATAGTTATTGGAACTCAAAAATTTGCTGTTATTGGAACTCATGGTTGCATTAGAAACATTCCTGCCATGTTGTCGCATTTCAAAACTGCTAGAAAATAGCGTAATTTTCATCAACGTAAGAAAACAGCGATAAAATCGTCGAGGTGTATGATAGACGAAATTAGGCAGTTAGTTTTGTGTGAGGTTTACACACGTTTTCCTGCACTTTATACGTATTTTGTAGCCTTACCATTTTCCCATGGTACTTGCAACCCCTGCCAAGCAACTCATTGGTTGGTCTTAATCTAAATAAATAATCGTGGGATACTTATATAGATTTATTGAGATGAAGGTCCAGCAGCGGCAGCACTATCATTGTAAAAGAACTGAGAAAACCGTATTTAGGGTCTTCTATACTACATTATGTTTTGGAAGTATTTTGGGTCAACATGTTCAAAGTAGTAGGGACGTAAGGAGAAGAATTGCGCTAGGCAAGGAGGCTTTCTCAAGGAGGAGGGAGTTGTAGACGGGGACGTTGAGTAGAGAGGTTAAGAAAAGACTCTTAAAAACTTTGACATGGAAAATAGCTATGTACGGCGCGGAAACGTTGTGATAGAACTGAAACAAGATAATAGAACTAGATTGGTGGCCTTTGAAATGTGGTTGTCAAGAAGAATGGAGAAGGTGAAATGGACCGAGAGGAAAACAAATGAGGAAGTATCAGGTTTGGACACAATGACCATGATTGAGGATGCTTAAGGAGATGGAATTATGTCCCAAGTGATAGTTTTATGCTCGTATACGATGTTATGGGAGGGTAACAAGGGTGTTGACGATGAATGAATGCCCTGGACATCAGTCAACAACACAGAGTGATGAAAACGTGCAAAAAATGAGACACATGATTTATTCTGATTGAACCGCAAGTGTCAGGAGCAGTAGCAGAAGAGTGCAATATTCAGAAAATCACAGTCTATTCTTACAGAAGATTTAGCCATGAGAAAGGTGTGCCGAGATAGTCCCCAAGGTATTGTCGAAAGACTGCTTGTGTGACAATCTTGCCTTGGACGTATTGGACCACTGTGAAAGTGACACAATTTCTCTTAGAATAGGTGGTTACTGGTGACGATACAAGGATCTTTGAGTACAATCCAAGTACAAGCCCTCAATTTTGAATCACTGCATTATGTGAAAGAGCCCATGACGAGGTGCCTGAACGAGATTCCCATCGACGTCTTCCAGGAAGCGCACCTGAAGCGTGGCAGAGGCTCTGGCATACGAGGTGTGTTGATGCACAAGGGTGCTGTTTTTATAGTTTTAGTAATTTGTACTTTGATCTGCACAATATTTTTCCCCCGATTTATTCCACCTTTTTTTGGATAGGCTATACATGTAATGGGATTGGCCAATGTAGTACTAATTAAAAATTCGTGTCTTAATTCTACAGACGATTTGATAATGATTGACTTTTTCCCTAGATTCAATACAATGTTGCAAGAATTTCCCTAATGAGTGATTTTTTGGATGAACTCCCCCAAGAGAGAAGAGAGTCGGTCCATTTGAGCAAAAAAGATTACAGGCACCCAGTTAAATTTCGGACGGATTCAGAAGAGAGTTAATTGTAGTCGAAACAAAGCAGATAGTAGTCAGCAAAAGTTGCAATTTTGAGAGGAAGATAATTATTTCTTCGACGACAAAACTGTTTTGAAGCTGAGTATTGCTGGTAATTTAAAAAGATTGACGTTAGTTAGTTAGTTAGACTACCGGAAGGAAAGTAAAGTAAACCGGATTGATTTTAGAGTATTGTTCTCCTTTCCTAAATATCAAATAACTGTGCATGCCGTTTCGGTTTAATTTTTTCCCGGAGGGATTGTAGACACAACTGTCCAAACTGGGGACTTCGTTTAATGAAATATATTCGGATAAGCGGTGTTTGAATTTCATAGTGGGCTATTGCCAGTGACATTAAAATTATGGGTTGTATTTCGAGTTTTGTTGAAGGATTTTGTGGGCTTACGTTTCTCCCGACTGTCATCGAGCAACTTTGGGAGCAAAATGACTGTTGTTGTTCATTCCACCTTCTTCCATTCCCTCTTTCTGTTCTTCCTCTCGTCTTTTTTTCCGACCATTGGCTTGATTGCTCGTTTTTGCTTATGCGTACAGCCTCACCACTGTTTCACTTTCACTTTTTGCCATATTCCTAGGCCAACAACATCTGTTCCTCCATTCTCTTTCTCACCAAGGAGAACGTTAGCGGGCGGATGTGTTTAAACGGATGGCATTGGGGAGAAAATGGAGACGGCAATAACGATAACGGAAGCCACTTGGAAGTGCGCATTCTTCGGTTTTGTTTTATTTCCATAACGGACGGCTCAAATTATAAATTTTACATTTGTGGATTAGTTTTGTTTTGAATGCTACGTATGAAACAAGAATGGTGATGGAGGACATAATTTCAACTGTATTGGTGTCTATAAAAATACTTATGTCGACTTCTAAGCTTCAAAGAGTTCCCCCTTCACTTCAGGATATTTAAATAGAGAAGTTCAACAATTCAATTCTAGGAAACATTTTTGTGACATAGTTTTGACCTTAAAAAATATATTTCAACCGCTAGCCGTGTATCAAAAATAAACATTGTCAAATCGATAAAAAATTCGCTCTCCCAAAAATATTCGGGATTAGAACTATTGATTCTTATCGCAGCTATTCCTTGCAATTTGCATACTGATTTAAGTGGAATATTATCTCAACGATGTTTTTTAAATTGGCAAGGGTACCTAACTTAGAACCATCTGATGTGAAATAACGTAATATTTTGTTGTTTTTTTTTAATTCATACGAACATTAATTTCTAACTAGAATTAAAAAAATATACTCGGAAAAAAAGATCAAACGATCAGGGGAGAATCTCAATCTTTAGATTTCATTCGGCGAATCATATCTGAAACGATCTCGTTTGACATTTTCTGGCCAATTTTAGAAGTTAACAAGTGAAGCTGCTCTCCGTTGACAAAAAAGAATATTGAAATAATAGCCCCCTGTAATTGAAGCATAAATATTTATCAAGCCCTTCCTGATATAAAAATGCCCACATTCTCTCAGAATAATCCTTAGTGTTTTTTCGCAGCAATTGGTTGAATTATTACTAAATTTTACATTGCATGCAACAATTATCCTCACAATAAAATTAAATAACTCAAATTCATCTCTTTCTTTATTTTGATAGGTATGAGCCTGAATTGATTGAGAAATAATCGGCTGAGATCAATATTTGGCCTTAATCATGAAATATATCACCTCTGCCAGCCAATGTTCGTTCCCTGTAAAGAAAATATCTTACGCGTAATAGACCAACTTATTCCTTATATTATCTTATAATTTATAACTTCATAATGAGGATTACATTTTGCTTGAGCTGTTTTTAGTGTCGGCTAAAACAGGCAGAAAAAAAATATTATCTGACACATTTATATTGAGTGATTAAAAGCCAACTAGCCGTATTAATTGAGCGCTTTTAATTGATCCAAGCACGCATACCAATAGATAAAGAAGTAAATTCGAGTAAAATCAACAAAAGTGAATAAGAATAACTTTGTAAGTTCCACTCATTTTTATTTTAAAAATCAGTGAAACGTACAAAGTTTTCATTATTCACTTTTCATCATGAAGCTCCACCAAGTTGAGCCGCAAACAATAGAATTCACCGAGTAAATTATATTTTACGATGAGAGAGTAAGACTTTTACCCTGTGATGTAACATTAATTCACATACAGGCCAATTTCTGCGAAAGAAAAATTAAGTCATCATTTTGGAAAATAATGAAGAATATGCACTGAATGGTTGAGGCCTTCATCGTAGACTAGTCCTGAAGATGTTACAGTGTAAACGAAACTAGTCGACAAATAAAGTTTTATTCCCGTAGAAAGCAAAGATAATATTTAATTTCTTAAGTTAATGAAGAAATAGGTATTTGATGATTAAAAATCAACTTAACCTAACAGACGACATCCAACAAAATCGACAACCTTGCTCGACTGCTGCTCTTAAAAATCTTTATTTCATGTTAATGAGAATTGGAAGCCAGAGTTCACCTTGAGCATGGAATCGAGCCAAGGGCGATGACCTTGTAAAGCTCCACCCGCCACACCGAAACCCTTTTCGCGCTCGGAGTAAATTTTCTCGGTTGGGACTCCGAACTTCACTTGCGTGGTGGGGTCACATCAAAAGATTTAATAACCACTCGTGGTCGTGCCGTTCTAACAACGGTCGTCCAATTGTCAGGGTCAATATCCAGTACACTGAGCGGATACTCAGAAAAACGAGTTTACAGAATTTTAAATGAAAACGTTCATCAGTCAACAGGCATTAACCATAGACAAATATTTATCAAGTTGACTCAAAAAAACACTAGTTTGGGAACTATTCCCTTTAATTAGATTAAGAGGTCGTGACCACCCACTCACTATTGGCTGGAATCAAATTAACATTAACCTACCATTTTATTATTCTATTCTCTTACTCTAACATTTCCTTACTGGTGATCGGGCGTTTTGGTGTTCACAATAAGTGAAACACAACATACATTTTAACAAGTTTAGGGAACTATTAGCTTTTTGTGCGATAGAGAATTACTCCTTGACAATATCAACTGGAGAACCAAATTTCTTGCAACAAAGCGCGACATTAACAATATATTTTGAAGATTTAGTTGGAAGGTCTATTCGTAGTAGGCTTCTTTCTTCTACCTGGAGTTCCCGCATCGTCCGTTTTTGGGTGACAACTGTTTCGCCCTCGTACCTTGAGACGCCTTCCCAGCGATGCCAGATCCAAAAACAGATGTCAGCAAAATCGCGGACACGACGCAAACACCCAGAAGAAGGACAAAGACTGAAGAACAAAAAAGTGTTTTTTGCGTGAGCGAATATTTTCCCCATTGAAACTTCTTATGGCCTCCCTCCCAGAACACCGAAATACACAAATCAAAATTGATTTTTGAATAACTCATCATTACTTATATACCCGTTACCGCCATAAATCACTTCCTTATCATGGTTTTTTTTATACCCCTGTCTTTTCCATCCGTAGCATTTGCTTGCGTTGGTGCTTCGACTGCAACTCTGGTGGCGTAGAAAAAAATTCCTCGTTAGCGAGGGACGGAACAATAGAGAATTATTCAAAAAACACGCGTCGTTATGAGAGAAAGGGTGCCTTCTTTTGGTCGTCCCGCGCCTTCCGCTCGTTTGTCTCCCCAAGGCTCATTTGCCAAAGTCACTCCGACGCCGCTCGCGTCACCTCGCTCTTTGACTCCGAGAGCGGTAACCAGTGCTCGCTTCGTGCGTCACAGTCACTCCACCATCCCCCTCTCGCCCTCCCCCCCATCCCGCACCGTCCTCCTGGACTCCAACCCTTCCGATGAAACAAAAACGGCACCACTCGCCACCCCAACCCCCCCCCCCCCACCGCCCTCCGCTCGCGGAGAGGCGAATGCAAGGGAGGAGGAGGAAAAGAAAAATAAAAGAGGGGCGGCGAGAGATGGGAAGATGGCCGTATCGAGGTTAATTTCAAGGATGGAGCCCTTATATTATATTTTATGCGCCTCAGTCAGCGAGAGAAAAACAAAGACGAAGGGTGTGTTTGCGGGGAGAGGGGAAAGGATAAGAGGGCAGGAGGAGTGAGGGTTCAGGGGGGCATTCACACCTGAGAGGTGCATTGGCGGCCTCGTCGACGTGAGGAGAAACGGGAAGAGGCAGGAGAAGGACCGGGTGGGAGGGTTGAAAAGAGAGAGAGGGAGGAAGGGAAACAGAGACGGGGAGGAGAGGGAGGGGATGGTGTTGTTTTTCGGTTGCGAAAGAAAATAAAAATACTCCTTTATTTTTTGCCGGAGAACGCTTATGCGAGCGTGTGACGGAGGGAAAATGGAGACGCAGGGAATATGTGAATGGAGTAAGACGGGCGGGGTTGGTGTGCTCGGATAAGACGCCGGAATGCCTCCGGTTAGATCTCCGTCACGCTAGGGGGGGTGTGAGAAAAGGGGAGGGAACGAACCGAGTCTGGGGGTAGAAGTGGTGGTGGGGGGGGAATGGGATATCCGACTTGGGTTAACGTGGGAGGGGGGAGAGAGAGCATCGGAGGCGCGTTTGCATTAGCGCGGCGGAGGCGAGACACGAGCTGGCTCTCACAAAGGGCGAGGAGGCTTGGGAGACAACGCGAGAGAACTTCATTTCAAACGAAATCGAGTCGCAGCCATAACAGCTCCCTCGGCCCGCTCAGGCGTCAATGCTCGCTCTCCGACGAGGAAATTGCACCTCCATTTTTACCGCCGCTCGCGACGGAGAGGGGACTCCTCCGAGTCGGTTGACACGAAGGGGTTGTTGTTTAAAGACCTCCTCCACCGTGGAAACTCAACTCTGAAACCTTTCTTTTTTTACCCCTCAACAATTCCGTTAGCGCGCGGATCTCAATGCGTTTGTCTTCGTTTTCCTGAGGCCCGTCTTCCTACTTAAATGTATTAAATAAGACACTGCTTTGCTGACTCATCCAGGGTGTCTCCTAAGGCTAACCCAGTCCAGGCGTAATCCATAAAATAGACATACTAAGCGCAATCTTTCAACACCAGCAGATTCATATCGTGTGAATGGGCTGAATGCCATAATGGACTATAAAAAATACTTCCTATGCTTGACTCAAAGGAATAATTTTAGTGTTTATTTTTGTACGAAATTGAAAAGACAATTCTTTTCATTTTTCATAGGAATAGTGAAATATAGTCAAGCGCAGACACTTGTCCTCTTAGGAAGTGTTTTAAAGCATTTTAGCAAGAGTCTTTCCGTCCACATAATTTTTACTCTTAAAAGAAAAGTCGAAGTGTATTTCAATGACATTTGATTAATATTTAATGAACAAGAAGGGACAACGTTTACAAGTTGTATTTTCAACTGAAATACTTTCAATAAATTCGAGTTCTCTAAATTTATATGAAGTAATCCACTTTCCTTTTCTATTGGGTGGCATTAACTTTTCACTTTATCTCAACTTAAATGATAAAACTTAATTGGACATGAGAGCTAATAATATTTTTACGTTCTTTACATAAATGGCCACAAATCAGATAAATGTGAACTTGTCTTTGATTTGTTAGAGAGGAATTTTAAGATAAACAAACTTAAATCAGCACAAAAGGATATTTCTTGGAATCGGTCAATTCAAAGAATATATACGTACAAGTTAATTGGAGGGAAAAGAGAATAATCTTCTTTCACCTCACGCCAGATCTCAGATTGGTAACTCAGCTCTCGAATCTGTTCAAATAAATGTTTCGGAGGCTACAGCGTGGACTTAAAACCATTCATGGGGCGAATTTCTTCATCTCTCACCCTTTAAATGACTCCATGTGAGTACCCAAGACGACAAGGAGGGAGTAAGGATTCTTGCGGGTGTCAGAGGTGAAGGATGCTATCTCAGGGAGGCTTAGAGTTGGCTCGGGTCAGACAGCGGGGTCTGGAGAGGCGAGCGCAAGTGTCGGACGAACGGACGGGCCCGGCCCTGGGTGATTTTCCGCACTGTCGCCATCGCTCCATGCGGACGGGGCTTTCCCCGATCCCTCCTCTCCCCAACCCTCGGTCCCACATCCCTCATGACCGCCTGTATCGCATCAAGAGATTCGGAGTGTGTCCAGGCTCTTAGAGAGAGGGGGTGTGTGAAGGGGGGAAGGATGGCTGAGAACTGTCTGCTGATTCTCCAGAACTTTGTTAACAGGGGGGCCACCGAGTAAGCAACAAAGCATAACAAATTACGGCTGGCCTCATTGCCCTAATTCCTTGCCTCCCCTCTCTTCCGTGACATCCCTGCGGAGGGTGACTTCCCCGGTTCTGTTATATCTGGACATGTCCCCAGAGTTAGTGATTTAATCGCGTTGGTTAGTCCTGTGTCCTCTATGAGGAACTACGCTTTCTAGGCCTAACACTTCTGAACTACACGGAAATAACACAATATTCCTCACCCCGCTCGCATATTCGCTACGTGATTAGCTACAAAAAATATTCTACGGCCAAATTAAAGACACCTACCTTGTCCGTGAAAATATAACTCATTTTAATTTAGTTCAAATGATTTAAAACTAATCAACGGTGTATGAAAATTGAATTATTTAAATTCGCATAGTATACAGATGCTATAAAAACGATTTGTCAAGCATGACAATAAAAGCTTTTGATCTGTGCCTCTCTTAACGAAATATCTGCGAGTTTGACAAGTTTTAAGTTGGATTCCCTTTAGCCGCCACATTCCGCACTCTTTGTACAGGGAATGTACAACAAATGCCTTTGGTCACCCGACTTGCTCAGCAGTGCAACTCAGCTACATCGAGGACTCCTATCTGCATTGAATTACTGTGCCTCGGAATTAACTGCCCATCAGAAGAAATATGAACTCATTGCGAAATCAAGCTGATTCTTCTATTTTTATTCGTGAAAGGGGTCAACCATTTATCATGAAATGGAAAATAAAGCAATTGATATTTTTGTTCTAATCTGTATTTCCCTTGTTATTGGGGTCATGTGGGAGTGTTGATGAAGGCATTCCTCAAATGTGGCGTGCTTTAACCCGTTCCATCCGTAACACTTGACGGTTTTAATTATTACTTTTCGAACCTCCCAGGTTCTAAAAACGATCACTTTATGTCTGAAGAAATGAGTGTTCGAAACATGAATATATAATCTTTTAAGGATCCTCAAGGATTTCTATTGAGTTTATTTATCGCGCGATCACTCTATAAAAGACATGAATGCCTTAAAAGGTTTTATTTGACCAAACTAATCAATTCAATGAGCATAGAATTAGTGTCTCATACTGGAAATGTTTGGAAACATATTCCAAACGTACCTATCCTACCATTGGAACCATTTATTGATTTAAAAACCCATAGGAATACGATCAGATACACAGGTAAAGGATTTAGGCTAGAATTACGTCAGTGATTGGTTTAGAATTTTTCTAGCACAATATTTAATGTGCATAACAAACATACGTTCAAAAAATATCCTTTTATATACAACCTCCCTTTATACACAATCAGTAATTAATTACGTTGTTATGCATGTCACTGTATATAATATGGTTAGGCAGTAGAGGAACCACCTTGCTAAGAGCCCTAAAGGGGTGTGAAATACCTATAAATATCCTCACGACGAATCTATATATTACAAAATAAATACAAGAATGTTAAATACTATTTTTACTTTGGATTCGACGAAGATTTATAGATAGATATTAGCGCATGAACTTTCAACATATATTTTTAAGTCCATAAATTTCCTGTTTTATTGCACGGATTGAAAGATAAATACATCAGAAAATGTTCTATGCTCATCATAATGTTTTAATGGAGGTCAACATTTTGGTCCTATACATGCTACTCCCCGTTTAATTTGCAAGAATGAGTCAACGCGTGACTAAAATACGGTCCACAAAAGTCAATTATCCGCACGTACAGCATTTATCCTGAAAAAAAAGTCTATTCCAAAACTCTCAAGCAGGTCATCTTTTGACCTTTATGGCACACGGTGCAAACTCGAAAAAATTGCATACGACCACTTGAAAGAGCATATTGCCGTAGTTGTAGAATTTTCTGTCACAATAGTAAGGATTTCCTCCATTTAAGGCATTGGAATTTCAGTGATATCTTTATTACAGCTCCTAATAAAATCCTTGAATAATGTTGTCACCTAATGTCAACTTGTTCACAGCTCGCGGAGAAGATGCCTTATGTTACTTTCAAACACGACGTCTAGCTGCTGTTGGCAATTGTGTTCAACTTGAAGAGGGGATAAAATCGGAATTTTATTATTTCTTATGCATGGTCAGTCCCTAAAAATAAGTAGAACAAATCGAGGGAAAACTTTATTGCAGGTCAAAGTACACATTACTAAAGCTTTTTCTTCTAACTTCTGACTAGCTTCTGCTAGCATCCTGGCACTTGGGGGTCAATCAGATTGAGCATGTGTCTCACTTTTTGCACAGTTTCATCACACTGTGTAGTTAATGGATATCCAGAGCATTCCCCATCGTCAACCTCCTCGTTACCTCCCCATCCTATGCGAGCAGAAAACCATCACTTGGGACGTTTCTCAATCTCCATAAGCATCCTCAACCATGGTCATGGTCTCCGAACCCGATTTCCCGAGTTTAACACAAAATTTTAAAATTCTATCACATGTCATTGCTCCATGGAAAATGACAACGGGAATTTGTGATGCGATCTTCGATCAGGGTTTCAGTATAGCAACGATCTGCTGACTGTAACGGCCCGCAGACAACTGAAGCCGATTGTGCTGCTTTCCCAAGATCTCTCACCAATTTTCCGCGAACGAATCGTTCCACTCCAGTCATTCGCCGCCCCAGGAAAAAACGTTTTACTTACTATTTAGGATATACCCTGTATAACCTTGAGCACGGATCTAATACGATTTCAATCAAACTTGGTCCGAGGGTAACAACCTGAATGTAGTCATTCGAAAGAGAACGATCTCCCCCACTAAAAAAATGTAAAAAATTGTGACATTCGTACTACGAAAGCTAATACCCAGCTTTTCTCGCAATGTGTCAACGCAAAAATAAAGACACATTTATATTTGTGACTATCGAAAGCAAAACCTGGATATGAAGATGAAAGATAAACACAAAATGTGATGATTTTTGACAATAAGTCCCGAATAAATTGCCATATATTTATTAATTATAACACATTTAAACCTAACTATTCCTATAAGATTCCGTACTCTAGCTTAGCTGGACTAGATTATTAATGCCAATGAAATTAGTATACAAACTTGAAATTGTATCGCTCGCCAATCACAGATCGGCTTCGATCACAGAGAAGAAAATAATTCATTTACTTATCGAATAAACAATGAAATGTTGTTATAACATCCATCATACGCATGAAAATGACTCTTAAATGCACTTTAAAGTTTATAAAAGTGACATATATTGAGAAAAACGTCATCAGTCAGCATTTGTCACGGAGTTCGAGAGTTTCTATCCTAAATGCTGAGCTTTGCGGCACGATTTATAGAGCATGGGAAATGATGAGACTAACATTTTCCATGAGTAATTCAGGCCCATAAGGGTGTTAAAAACTTTTTTCGCGATTTTTTAAAAATTTCGCATTTTTTTGCAGAACGGCATGCTCTCTGTCGAGGGCATGACGTGGGAGAGGTGTGGCATCCTCCCCGTCGTGGGCGACGAAGGGATGGCGACACTGCGCCGGAGGCGGGCAATCGCCGTCCCCGCTCACTTTAGCGGTATCTATCTGGAAGGGCCGCGGGGAGAATGCAGAGGCGATGTGGAGCTGACGACCTCCGGAGGGAGTGGGGGTAGTAGAAGTGGGGAAAGGAGAACAGGGGAGTGGGTAGAATGAGAAGGGGTTCGGCGTATCACCTCGGCGCGAACGTTATAGGTTGAGCACGGGGGACGATCGTATTGCTAGGAAACCGACGACAATACATCACGCACGGCTGCCCTCCCCTGTGCTCCTACCGCTTTGTTCCCCGCATCCCTCACCCGTAACCACCCCGTACCCTCTCCCGTATCGCTGCATAGCGCCGATGAACAAGAGGCCGCCATCAACATTTTTGCATCATCGCGTAATGATCTTACATATTCGGATGCTCCCGCAACTGCGAAAAGAGACGCTACCGAAGTGGGGTTTGGAGGCGACATGTATTTATTAATTTGATAGGATAGAAGCTGTAAGATAAAAAAGAGTAGATATAGTTATTCTCTACGCTTTTCTCTCTCCTGCGTTGTTATTCGATATAATTTTTGTGTTCTCACGACTAAGGAATGTCGCATCGGTACACCTAGGAAGCAGATTTCGCGACTATACTAACGAAATTTACGCGGTTTTTGAACCCAAGTCTTTAGGCTCCTATGCCACCATCGAGGAAGCCCTCTTTTTTTCTTTTCCGTTCCATTTTCCCGTGAAAAAAGATTTTATTTAAGGATTGATTTACTTCGGTGATTTATTCACTCCTCTCAATCAGACATCTTTCATATCCCTGCACTTTTCCAGTTTCCTCACTTCAACCTTTAATTTTAAAATACCTGTAAGTTCATCTGTTTCACATAATCATAACAAATTAATCAAACATTTAAATCATGTTGTTATTATCAGTAGTCTACGGACTTATTTTTGATCGATCCAGGCAGTCAGCATTAGTGTACTCATAATTCCCAACTAGCATGACACAAAAATCTTAAACCCCCAAACTGTATGCCACAATAACTCATTCTTTAGCTCTATTCTAAAACTCCCTTAATTCCATTCAGAATGCCTATTCTCTTTCTTCCTCTACATAGCTTACCCCGCATCCAGCACTCAATTACCAACTTTAGCATCCCATTACCTATCAGCATCTCCTGCATCCACTTGTCCTGCCTCATTCAAAATTCTTCCAACACTCCCATTCCCAGGACTTGGAATTTGGTTATCCTTTCCAGCCATTTTATTATTCCATTCAACGCCAAACGTACATTTTAATTATTAATATTTAAGAATGAATCTTTACGGAAAAGTATTGCAAAAATATTTAATACATAATAATTTTAGAGTTATAACGCTTTTCTTTCTATAAAGGTATCTCTTGATAAGCGTTATGGTACGACCCCAATAACTACATTTCGTAGCACCCCTAAGGAATCAATATGTACCCTGGTTAAGAATCCCCGCTGTACACGCTAATTCTTCTTACAGTTCCTTAGTGGTAAAGTCGTAGCTAATTCTCTAACACAATTCAAGTACGAATTAAACGCGTGTCATCACTTTACTTCCCAACAAATAACTTTAATAGTTAGAAATAGGACCGAATTCTTATTTTATTTTTACCATACGAAAACTTAAGTCACTCTTTCGACATTGTGATGACTGATGAAGATGGTGAGTACAGATCAGAGGAACAAAGCTCTTCAGTTGTTGCTCTTGATTCCATATCTATGAGATAACTGCTCAGAGTATGACATCACGTCCAAACACAGTCGTTCTCAAAGAACATTTTGATATAGTCTGAGTTCTTGAATTGTTTCCTTTCTAAGAACATTAAGCCGTAGGGCTAAGGCGAATTGGCGCTGACACTCCTGATACGGGCAAATCCCATTGTATGAAAATAATGAAAAAGAAGTATGACATATTAACTTGCAATCTCAAGTCTTTGCTAGTGATGAGTCTAGTATAAGCTGTAAAAGGATCATAATTTGATGAGTCTGTGATAAGACGTGGAATAATTAGGGGTTCAGAATGTGATGACCTTGGGTCAGATGAAATCATCTAATTTAGTTTTTTTCTCGAAAATAACTACCGAGCTAATTGTGTCTTCGTTTCAATTTACAAGGAGGGAGAAGATAACGAGAAACACCGACCTTTACGTACGGACGAGAGGACGGAATGCAAAAGGAATGAGAGAAAAGGAGAGAGACCAAAAGAATAGAGAAAAGGGTGTTAAGGGGAAGGGGGAGAGAGGGATCGTTAGAGATTAAGGGAAATGGTGAAGGCAAATGAAAATCTTAGAGCAGAAAGGAAAGGTTGGCTACACGTGAGACGACGAGACATGTGAGAGTGGGCGCAGGGTTTGAGGGTTCTGGGAGTGAGGGGTGATTCGAGACAGGAGTGAGTGGGGAAAGGGTGTTCGAGGGAGTGTTTCGAGGTTGCAAAGAGATAAGGAGGAGGAAGGAGAGAGGAAAACGACAGGGAAGTTTTTCGTTGGGGACGAGTTATGAAGTCTCAAAAAGGAATATTCGTCCTTTTACGATTATTTCGACAACAATTTTTTTTTAAAAGCGTCAACTTTATCGTTCTTAGAAAAAGCGAGAACAAACAAAATCCCGTAAATAACCTGCGGAAAAGCAAAAAAAAAGATGGGTTACAATGATTTCGATTACAACTTTTACACGTTTCATTTCTCCTTTTACGCACTTCCAGCATTCAATAAGCACACGTAGAATAACACGGTTTAAAATAAGTAATATATAAGAAAATAAGCTGAAATGGTTAATTATAGAGTTACTATAAACGAGAAATAGCTTCAATAATTAATTCAGTGTGATATATGCTACATACACTAAACATCATGGCTTAAAAATTCAACCGGTTTTATACATCGCCAATGTCAAATTAAATTGGGAAAGTTTAAGGTTTATTTATTTCTGAACGTTAAGGTGGATGCCTCAGATTGAACCGGGGTCAAGATCCAAATACAAATGACAGTTCTCCAGTTGTTAGTTTCTTCAGCAATTGGCTTTCGCGTACAGCTTTCTGGGAATGTACAAAGAGATACGACGTGGGAAAAGTTTCAGGCAAACATAAAGCAGATGATGCGAGACATACGTAAAATAATGGGTAGGAAGTAGGGGGAGCAAGAGTACAAAGTTTCCACGAGTTTGACAACCATCTCTCACTCGCTACAGTGGAATCCGCCACAAATCACCCTCTCGACTCATCCCCTGGAAAGTTCAGCTTCTTGACGGAAAGGATCTCAGGATCGAACCCGCAGAAACTCACACCCGAGTTCCCACGCACTGCAATGCCTGCCGACTTATCAGTAGAAGAGAATTCCTTCCGTTGAGATGAAATGGGAAAAATACCCAAGAAAAAGACAGCATCGGGATTTTTCTCCGCATGCAGCGATGTGTTCCATAAAAAAGTAATCGAACTCGGTATCACATTGCTACCTACCTAAAATTTTGAAAATTACTCATATAAATGAATGAAAATATTATAAGTTAAAAATAAAAAAATATTCCACAGAGAAAGTTGTGTTTTTCATCAACTGCAATATTAGTTAAGCAAAACATAATAATACTTCAAATGGAGCTACATAGAACAAACACAGTTATTCGCGAAGGTGTTTCACATCAAATGGTTGTGAATGAATAAACGTCAACTAAACGGGCGGAAAAATAAAATTTCTCCATGATTAATCATAGAGAGAAAAATTCAAGAGATACGTATTACTTAGATAAAATCAATAAAGATCAAGAATCACTACATGCAGAACTTATAGTGTAGAACTTATAGTAACTCTGCTAGTTGATTTCAAAATATAAAAATTGAATTCATCCATTGTGACTTGACTTTTAATATCAATACGTCAAACCTCACTGAGAGAATGCATGCAGTACAAAAATACCACCAAACATCTCATCAAATGTATATATATATATATATATATATATATATATATATATATATATATATACATATATATATATATATATATATATATAGTGGAAATACTCACGAGATCAATATAACATTTCAATCTCATCAAATGTGTGTATTTATTGGTAAATATACGAAATATATATATATTTTTTATACACATATATAAAACATAAACACAGTAATCAACCCGAAGGTGGGTTTAGTAGTTGATGGTTGAGCTCACCCATGTACTAAGCCCGACGGCGTGTGAATATTCACACATCAGGGTAGGGGGGCCAGTTCCTTTCCCTGTGCCGGTTATGGTTTCCCAGGAAGATCTGGTGCCCGAAAAATCAACTAGCTTGGGTGGAGTTGCAGGTGCCCAGAGTGCCTTGCCCGGGAATCGAACCCGGGACCCATTGGTCAGTAGTCCAAAGCTCTACCCACTGGACCACTACGACTCACATATATATATATATATATATATATATATATATATATATATATAGTTAATTAATTAAACGGAGAAGTGAGCAATACCGCTAGCGAACAAAAACATAGAGAAGCACATAAAATTGGAACTCACACGTGCGAGGGTCTAAGGCCACTAGCGCTGCTAGTGGGCGAAGCTATAGGCCTGTATAGTCCGCGACATGACCGCCAGATTGCACCAATTCGCGCATTTATTACACAGACCACGTGTTCCGAAATCTAGGTGGCAAAACCACCTACCTCGAGTCACATGCGTAAGATTTTACTAATATTATGTGTATTTCTATATATATGTGTAAATAAATAAATATATATATGTATTTTTATATATACATAATATTATACATATATACACACACTGAAAAATTTCTGGCTGTTTCTTATTGGATATACCTTTTCCGGCCTTAATGGATGGTAATAAAGATTAAAATCAATTAAATTGCTATGTATAATGGCAAAAGAAACCCTAAACTGTCTTCGTGAATTTGAGATTCACAAATATCGCGTTCACTGGAAATAAGACGTCAATATTTCGGCCACAAATGAACCTTGGCTATAAATATGGGCACAAGGATAGTTAAAAGAAACCCTGTTTGGGAACAAAAACATCGAAATACTTCTGTTAAAACCGAATTACTAACGACTACAAGATCTTAAGTAGAGAGTAAAATCGTACACTTCAGCATAAAATTCCTCCTTTTACGAACCAGAAGATCAAGACTTGGGAGGGAAGTTGAATGGGAGAATAATTTCCACGGCGTATGGGGAGAGGGTGAGGAACCAAATAATTTCGGTGCGAACATTCAGGAGGAGAGGGGAAAGGAGAGGGAAGGAAAGTTTCCTAGAGGGGAGAATGCCCTGCGAATCGCCGTTGTTAACCCCGCAACCTGTCCACCACACCTGCATGAATAGAACTCGTTAAATAATTTAATTCCTCCCCCAGCCAGCCTTACTCTTTATTACTACGACGAAAGATAAGGAGGCGGCGGATGCGTGGGAGGGACGGGAAGGGGTCGGGCGGAGGAGGGTGGGGATGATGGAGGGTGGCATGGGAGCGGAATGTTAGCGCGTAGGGAAGGGTGGCCGGAGTGGCAACGAGCTCTCTGCGACAGGGGGAGGGAGGGAGCGCGGAAGAGGGAGAAGGGTCCCTTGGCGGAAGAGAGACCGCGGTGGAGAGAGAGAGAGTCGGGAGAGAAGGAAGATGAAGCCGTTTCCCACGAAATTTGTCAGGCGAGGACTTTGAAGGACGTTGCCGGGGGGACAAGGAGAGGCGGCAAGGAAGGTTGGAAGGAAAGAGGGAAGGTTTTGGGAGTAAGGATGAGGATTTCTCGCGTTAGAACTGAGAGAGGGGGAGGACACTCCCTCCTTGCGGTGGTTGAGCGGAAGACACCAAAGGGGGGAGTGAGAGGGAGAGAGAGGGCATAAAAGAGGGAGAGGAAGGATGAAGATGAGTGTCGGAGGGTTAAGGGGTGGAGATTAATTTTGGCGAAGGGGGAGTGGAGCGGGGCAGCAAGGGTTTGCGGAAAGGGAGGGTGGGGGCCGTGGAGGGCCTAAGAGGACCATGGGGGACGGGGTCTCGTGAGCGCAAGCTCGAGCGGATACGACGCCGTTACTGTCGTCGTGTGTCCTGCGTCCGTTTAACAGGGTGTTCCTTAGGGTATGGTAAGGGGGTGACGACAGTAGGGGAAGGGTGGAAGAGCCCGAAACACCCCGTCGCCGTCGCCCACAACAGGAGACCCGCGAGAGGCAAAGGAATTATCCTTTCCGATCGTCCTGCCTCCCTTCTCTCTCGCGGGAGTGGGGAGATAAGAGCGGGGGAGGGTGCACGAATGTGGAGCTGAGACGGGGATTTCGCCGTCTAATTCACGTCCCGTGCCCCTCCGGAGATTCCTTTGTTTTGCCTCTTGCATCTAAGGGGCGGTGATTTAGGGCGAGGGGCGTGGAGAGCAACGGGAGGGCCTAGTTTGGGTTGGCGGGAAGGGCAGGAGAGTCAACAGCTGAGGTCATTAGCGCCTTCAGATGGGGGCACAGGTGAGGGAGGTAGGATCGGGAAGGAGGGAGGAAGGAAGGAAGGCTGGGGATGATTCGCTGGGTGGAGGCGGGAGCACTTCCTGTTAGATACGCCGGGATGGTTGCGACTGATTAAGGTCCCTTCCGACGAGTGGAGGCAATGCATTCGGTGGAGGGAGTGGCGTAATCTTCTCCATGCACGCGAGTTACGAACGGGATGGCTCTTCCTAGGAAAATTCCCGTTTCCTCACCTCAGGATTCCCACTCAGTCCAAGGAGGGGAATCTCATACAAGTTCAAGGCTATACACCTGACCCTCTTTAAATTATTTCATCAAAACAAGTTTAAGTTAACACATTTTTGAAATGAAAATATGTTTTTCTTTAGTTGAATGCTATTGACATCGGGAGCGTAAGAGATGGAATGATAATGAAATTTTCGTTTTATTTTGATGTGGTGTGCATATGCAAGAATTTATATGAAGCGGATATTTATCTTTGGAAGGTTTTCTAAAGAAAGCAGTTTCCCAAAAAAACCCAATATGTTGTTTTCAACACATTTTTCTCGTAATTATTCGTAATTTAACACTCGAGTTAAATTTTTAGCAATAAATGAAAACAATATGATGAACGAATTTCTTTTTTTCCGCCATCGCTTAATATGAATCTTGGAAAATTGTCTATTACAAGTGGAAATATTTTGACAAACATTTTTGCAGGGGTGTATTTTGTACAATGACGTCTGTTATGAGGGCAATGGTATGTTCGCAAGAGTTTCACCGACAAACAATACCGAGGCTGGGATTGCGAGAGGTAAAACAACACTTTAAAATTCAAAATATGCCTGTTTTATTTAACATAGGTGTATCGTTTAATTTCAATACAAAATAAAAAACTTGATCCACTGGAATCAATAATAATGGATTAAAGCCACACATTGTGTAACCCGTTCTATACATGAGGAAAATAAACAATCGGTTTCATGCTCTTTCACCTACGAATTGGCATTTTTATATTGGTTAAGCTATTCAGTCGTTTCCAACAATGCTTCATATTTAGAAAAAATATTTCTCAATGATTAATCAGTTGATATATGGTAATTAAAATGAATCATTACAGCCCTGCATGAAAAGAATCCTCTTCGATTTTTTTAAAGGGGAATCAATACGCCTATGTAAGAGCAAAAATAATGATTTGGCAGATTTATCCATTAAAACATTTGAATGAGAATGCGAGGATGCAGGTATTGATAAATACTCAGCGTAAATTTAATATTTTTTTTAAAGTTTGGATAATTATTTTATTTAATTATGTGATGATTTATCTTTTGTTGCGTGGAATTCTGCCCCGGATAAGCCAAAAATATTAAATATTAAACAAAAAGGGCTTATGACGTTTTTAACCGTTATTTCGTTCGTACGGTGATTTGAACTTCACATCACATTCATACGGGGCAGTGAACAAAAACTCCATCTCTCACATATCCGAATTGTTTACAAAGAGATGCACCGGAAACTCTTGCAAGCGCCAAGATGCTCAAATATACCGTAGCGGACGGCTTCTGAACCTCAGCGAGATGGAATAGGATTGGGGGAGGAGGGGGTGTGTGGGTGGATTAGGGCATTCAGTGGTATTCGTTGCGGTACTGCAGATTCTGATGAAAGAAGACACTTTGCTTTTCCGCATTGGTTTTTTTATTACGACCTAGGTTTCGTTACAGCGTAGCATCTTCAGGTGCTGCCTTTCTGCGTCTCACGCTCGCATGCCAAAGCCAAATACCCGTCACTATCCTGATGCATTGGTGAATTTTACTTGCATGAATATCACCGCCTTCCTCCGCGGTGGATACATATATTTTTTTTCCTCTGAAATCCTCTAAATTTCCTTGAAATGTTACGGAGGAGCTATAGGAATGCAAATTCGGAAGTTGATTATGCTAGGTTATCGCTCTTTCGATGTTGCATGAAGAGAAATTCATGGGTATGCTTTTTCACTAAGACGTGGCGTGGGGTTGAGAGACGCCTGTATGTCAATGACACCACTCTTCTTCAACCCATTACCAAGCTTTTGAAATTCCTGAATACTTTCCAATGTTTAACAGCTGTATCAATATGGAAATCTTTAGAAGAGTCAATGTGGAGCTCATAGGTCTTACGATTAATGTCTTAATTAAACTTGAGCAATGCTGAAATAATTCCCGCGACGATAGTCGGATAATTAATTTTAAATATATCGATGACAAAACCGACCACAGCAATAGCTTAATTAGTACCATTATACAGGTGTACCTGTATGCTTGGAAACAGTAATACAAAATAAATGTAACCGGAGGATGGTTTCAATGGATGAGTGTCGAACGCAGTCCGAACTTAGTCTTGAGCCGAGTAAAATTTCAATCCTCAAGGCAATAGGAGTAAGTTTCTTTCCCGGTGCGACTACTCGACTACCCAAAAAGTTTTCGTCAACGTAAAAGTACACCTCTTGGGTATAAGTAGCCTTGAGGCACAAATCAGGATTTGAACATGAAAACTTCGGTTCGTCAATCCTATGTTCAGCCCATAGATTACCGCACCCACACAGTATATATATATGGACTACATTAAAGCATACAACTTTGCACAAAAATGCCAAAAATTACATTTCATAGCATAAAATTTTTCCAAAAGAAAGAGGATATTAATTGAATGAAGAAAAATCCTCTGAAGCTAAAGTTTTATTTTGAAACACTGAATGGTTGAGGCCTTAACTTTGTAGAAATCCATGTTTAACTTAAGAAATTAATATTATCTTTGCTTTCTACAGAAATGAACTTTATTTGTCGACTAGTTTCGTTTACACTGTAACATCCTCAGGACTATTCCTGAGGATGTTACAGTGTAAACGAAACTAGTCGACAAATAAAGCTCATTTCTGTAGAAAACAAAGATAATATTAATTTCATAAGTTTTATTTTAAAATTTGATTATTTAATACTTTTTTACAAAGATTTAAAATATTGTAAAAAATTCAGGATAATTATATTTTTAAACCTTCGAGAATATCAGCAGTTTAAGTACGAACTGGATAAATGCGTGCCAAGAATATGCATGACTAGGATGCAAAAATCTAAGTTGTAGATATTTTTGAACACGGTAGACCCATTTATAATTATTATTTTAAACTTTTTGGACGAGCACAGAACGCTGAATACGAGTAAAAAGACTGCGAATTCATTAATATGACGAATTGCTTCACCTCGGACAAAAGTAAGAGTCCCACAAGGAAGCTTATTCCTGTAATCAATATACACATTCGCGTAGAGACAGAATTGATCCAAAGTTTATCGCAACTGATTCACCCATTCACATCGTTCATTTATCTTCAGTGCTCGAACGCGATAAAACAAAATTGTCTAGTCTCTCCCACTACCATGCTCCTCCGGAACAAATAAAACAAAAAAAAAACACAATCTCGTCGCGATTACTTCGATGAAAGCATTTGATTGAATCGAACGGAAAAAAACCGAATAAATCGCACGAGTAAATTGAGAAAGTCATCCATTACCACCGGCGCCACCTGTCAACCGAATGAAAAGAGCGCCCGCATCTCCTTCGCAACCGCTGTCGGAGAGGTGGAGGAAGGATGGAGGAGGAGAAGGCGTTCGCTGGGGGAGGAGGAGGAAGCGACGAAAGCAAAAGAGAGGGAATAACGTTCATTTGTCGGTGTGAAAGTTTCTCTGAAAAAAACCTTGATCGCCTCGAAAATACGGGAGCGGTATAGTAAAAAGAGGGTGGTAAAAGGGTAGATTAGGAATTATGAGGGAGGGAGTAGGGAGTGATGAGGCAGGGGGTATAGGGGGGAAGACTCGGAAGATGGGAGGGGAAGAAGAGGGATTTGCGACTGGGGGTGACCAACGACAAGCCTTCATATTTCCCTCACTTCTTCCTTTTGCTCCACACTCGCCATTCTCCCCCGCTGTCACCTTCTCTCAGGGCCCACCCACCCCACCCCTATTCGCTCATTCGCCCTGAACGCGAGGAGGGTCCGGGGAAAGGGGGGAGTTAGGGTGAATGTGCCGGCTTCCTTCTCTTTCCCACTTGCTTTCCCTGTTCCCGCCGCCTAATGTGCGAGATCCCTGCCGTCCTCGCATCGTGGCATGCCATACGCCCCGACTTGACTGCTGGGACTGTCACGTTTGAAATTTGCGGTCAGAAGAGAATTCAGGACAACCGTTTCTAGAAACATTTCACTCTGGCGGCGTACGTTAATGTTTTATTAAAATAATTGTTTTTCACCTGTCAAGTCAAATTCAAATTTATGGGTACTTTTTTGTTAGGGATCCCATTACTTGGAAGTGTACCGGTTTGTGAAATAAACAATTGGGAAACGAGTGTAGATAAGTTTTTTATTAACAACATTTTTTTCGGACTTATTATGAGAATGCACTGCAATGAAAGTTGTAATACACGTATTCATTTATATTTTCTGATGTACATATGCCGTTGAGATTTATTTCCTTCCACGCCAATCATTTATTTATCCATCTATTTCTTGTCAATTATTTTTGTCTTTTGGAGGAATACATATGACGTGTTGCAATCCTGATGCTCTTTGCATCAGTTTGTATTAAACAGTATTTTTTTTCTCATTCCCTCCTACATACGAATTTTTAACACCCACATTCAAAGAGGTGGATCTTTTCCAGGTTAAATTGGAAACTCAATTCCATTCCGGCTTTCTTCACAAATTATACTTTTATTTCCATTTCTCCCAAGTATTATGCTTCTTTCTATGGTTTCAATATTCTCATTTGAGATATTGGCCAATACTTCAAGGTGACTGTTTGCATTCGGGAATTTGAAGTTGGCGTCACGATTTCGGATCGAGGTATATTGTAGACGAGATAATGAACTTTGCATTTATTTTGTATGATTAAAATTGACTGGCAACCTACCGAGTGAACCTCCCTCTTTGTGTGAATACAGTTTTCATTTCTCCACGATTAATAATGGAACGATTTCATTGACATATATATACTCCTCACTTTCATGAATTTGCATAACTATTGCTACAAGATGAAACTTTGCAAAAATTTGTCTGATTTTGATTTTTAAATAGTATGAACACTAATAAGTACGTGAAGAATGAAACTACAATAAACTTGAGCGTTAACTCAGAACTTAGTTAATCGAACTCTAAAGTAGATGCGTTAACACTGCGTTAACACATTTTTTTAAGGGTTCTTAACCTCCGTCAATCATGTATGATAAATTCAATGCTAATGAATCTTTATTCAATCTTTTCCTGGGACTTATTCTCTGGTAACCGTTCATAGGCTAAAGGTTTTATGTATTAATGACCTTCTTGTGCATTTCACGTGCCTTTTTGAAAACGTTTAATTTGGAGTTTATAAAATAAGCGTTAATTTGCGTGATACTTAAAATGAATAAATTTATCAAAATATTTTCACTAGTTTTCCTCTTATTTTTCAGAGTTTTTTCATATTCTTTCCGTAATAAAACATGGGAGAATTTTACCTTTACTCTCAAGAATGAGACCTGCGACACTGATTGTTAATCGATGACTCACCATTTATCAGCTCAAAAAAAAGAAACATTTTTGAGCAAGGAAGATGTTCTTTATTTTTTTTAACGATGCTGATACATTCCTTTTTACCATTTGATAGATTTACTTTAGAATAAGCCGGGTTTTGTTTGTTCCGGAGAAAAGTAGGTGATGGAAAAGTTAAAGCTTTCAAAGCAGCGTGTTTTGGTCCAAGGAATGTATCTAGTAGGGGGGGGGATGGAATTTTATATTAAGTTTTATGGGTACCCTCGCTTGCTAAGGGAGTGGTTGGGGCTATATGCGTATTTCTGTAGCGAGGGGGCGTTATTTCGAGATTATGCTGAAAACTAATGCACACGTGCTGGTAGACTACAAACAAAATAAATCTTCATAAGCACTCCTCGTAGCATGGGAAAGTAACATTTCCCCTCAACACGCATGCGCAGGTTTGAATTCATTTCACTCAGCCAGTGTGTTTTGAGAAGCGGAACTATAGAGACGTATTCTAGTGCCATGCCAACGCAAGTTAAACAGCGTGCTGTTGACGAATTTTTTTAACTGCTGAATAAGTAACTTCTACAGAGATTCATCGTCGTTTAAAGGATGTTTAGGGTAACGATGCTGTTGATGGGTCTACTGTAAATCAATAGGTAGTAAAAGTTCGTGGTTGTGAGCCTGAGAAAGGCATAATTGTTGATGAAACTTCTTTTGACCGTGTTTTGGGATGCTCACCGAGTTTATGTGACCGATTTTGTGGAACGAAAGGCAACAGTAAATTCTTCTCAGTATATGCAAACTCTAAAACATTTCCGACGTCAAATTTGTTGTGTAAAAGGCAGCCTGGCGCCAATAATCTTACAAAATTACAACGCTCGTCCACACACCTCGCGCGCAAATGGAGAGGTTCTGGGAAACCTGAAATTTGAAACGATTCCACACCTTCCTTGTTACCCCGATCTTGCACCTTGCGATTTTTATTTTTTCCTTAACTCAGGAGACATCTCAAGGGTAATAATTGCACCTCGGACGATGAGGTGAAGTCAGCTATTAAATCCTAGATTCGAGGAAAGTCAGAAGAGTTTTTCAGTGACGGAATGAAAAACGTTTTTACACGTTGGGAGAAATGTGTTAGCCTTAACGGTGACTATTTTGAAAAATAAATAAATGACTCTGAAACTTAAGAATTGTACTTTAATGTACTTTTTGGCCGATCTTGTTATTTTTTTGTTCGTGCTCTACAAGCATGTGTGCTATACTTTTCAGCCTACCCTCGTACATATGCGGTGTCCACGAACGGAGACGAAAAATGGTATTGCGCTTTCGTGTGGGGTGGAGACAATTGCGGAAATTGAGGTCTTTTTCGTGGTTTGTCGGTTATTTTAAAGAACGGAAATGGTAAATGCTTCCTTTTGTAAGGAAATGTCGATGCCCGTGGCAGCGGAACAGAGGATAGATAGATGTGATAGATAATGAGAAGGAATAATTAAAGATTTCAATAAAAGTTCATATTTTAATGCCCTTGGGGACGAGGAATGAGTATAGTGTTGATGTAACTGACCCCGAGGAGTGGTTTGAAATTCTGATTTGTGAAAAAAATATTTTCGAGGTGGCCCAAAAAGAGAATGGCATAATGAGAGACCGTACGTTCATTGCATCCAAGGCGTTACCTTCTATCTTATCGAGGAATTTAACAAGGGAGGAAACATTTTTTGGCAATACCAATTCTGATAAGAAGATGAGAAAGTCGGTAGGTGGTGTGTGTGCCGTAGGTCATTGAAGTAATACGTGTAGTAGAGAAACTCTAGGTCTTCTATGAATGGAATCGAGGTGTGACATAGGTAGCCATACGTATGGAATATGACACCAATGGTAGATATACATCAATTTGTGTTATTAGGTATTGTTACGGGGTATAGGAGGCTGAGGAAGTGGTTAAACCCTGTTTATTATGCACCCCATTTCTAAATCTTGACGACAACTTCCGATTCCCAAATGCAAAAAGGCCCATTAAATGAGACATTTATGAAGGAGTGGAGGGGTGTGGCAAGGGGTTGTAGGTGAAGGTTAATCAGTGAGGAGATGAGTCCGGTAGGAAACTTGATGCTAGAAACAATAGGAACTCGCGATTACTACGCTTATGTGTTTTTGGGAGCATATCAAATTGGAATGTTTTTTGGCAACGAAGGGAGATGATGGAGATTTTTGTTTTTTCTTTGTATAATATGTGATGTAATGACCTTTTATCTGGTTTCATTATACGTAATACTATTACTGGAGGAGACATTATTGAGGGAAAAGGATTCGTGGTGGGTAAGGTTTTCATCTCACATCTAGATCCACAAAATACACCGCAAGCCGCCGCAAGGGCATGTTACAGGGGATGTTACGTCACCATTTATTCATGAAGAGTTATTTCTCTTTACATACACTTGACAACATGTTAGTTCATGTACAACTCCCGTGCACATAGGTACCTGCATGCCACAGTTTTCAATCCATAGGCTGGTTTTGGATTCAAATTAGGGATTGTAGGAAATACCCTAGATATTTGCCAAAGAAAAAGTTAGTAATGTATTCCTACGTAATCGGAAGGAAATCCCTTGTGTTCACGAGGTGAAACTGAAAGGAATTTCCTAGTAGGAATGGTAATTTGCGGGACAGCTGGGGGGATTTCGATGTAAATTCCAAAATACACGCAGTCGCAGTTTATGGCAGAATTTTTGGGCGGTGGTCACAATACTAACGTGGCTGATTATAGGGGTAAGATCGAATAAGGACCATTTATTTAACACCGCGGGTTCGTTTTCGTCCAGAAGGACAGAGGAAAGGTTTATCACCTCGTGGTCAACTTCGAGCCTTTGTGCCTGGGGTCGATGCTTGAAAAAACAGGTGTGTCCCTTGGGGATCCATGCCCTGTTTGGATAGAAAAGGTATCGGGAGCTCGGGCGAGAGTGGTGGCGTGAGTTCACTAAGAGGTAGGTAAGGAAAATAAAAAAATACGATACGGAAAATGCAGAAGGCTTGTTTAAATGACTACGCGTCTTCGAGTAAGCTTCCGAAACGTTTTGTAAATAATGTTCACTAAATTAAGAAATTGACCGTGGAGTAGAGTATAAGACTATTTTGACCACAGAAATAAGGTTGTGTAGGTGTTTAATCGGATGAAGTAATAGAAATAATTCAGCTTTATTCGAGCGAGATAGAGACTGTGGCTCTCCCTTCTTTCATCTAACTAATCATCAAATACATTCAATGAAAATATAATTGCATTTGAGTGCTAAATAATATCAAAAAAGAACTGAATAATGCCAATCGAATTACAAATCGATATGCTTGAGTAAAAAGAGTGTAGAAAAAAATGCAATATTGTGGGAAAAACCTAAGGAATAAGGCTTTTATCCTAGACGAAAAACCACCCTAAACATACTACTATCTTTCGAAACTTCGAGAATTCACTTCATTTGCAATTTATTTTATTTCTCCCAGCAATTTTTTTTTATTCGGTCACCCTATTTAAAACCTCGTCATTCGTCTCCTCTCTGTCCAACTTATTTTATCCATTCTCAGTAGTATTTACATCTCAAAAAATCCAATCCCTGCTCAACCTCTTGCCTGAAAAATCAGAACTTATGTCTATAAAGTCCTACGGTGCATATTAATTTCATTTCTACTCTTATTTCGCATCTTTATTCAGTGTACCAGTCATCAATACTCTCCTTCTCATAAATGCCTCTTTTTCTGATGCAATATTTCTAATACATGACCTGCTCTATCTTCTCTAGTTTATTTCTTCCTAGTTATATTTTCGCTGATATTTCCTGCTCCTTAAAAATCAGGCCAAAAATCTCATTGCTTTTATTTTCTTGAGTTTAACACTCATCCCATGCCTATCGCATCTTTCCTGTAAAGCATTTCATAATAATTACAACCCCGTTGCTGTGTCACTCATTATTACTCGATCACCGGTAAATCTGACTAGATGATTTCATCATTTATCCTCAGCTCCAGCCCTTCCCATGCAACCTCTAACATTACCCCGGCCCTTATGTTGAAAAGTATAGGGGATATAGACTAACCAAGTTTCACTCCTGTGCCAATCACTGCGCATCCCAATTCTTCCTATATCACCCTTAACGCTGCCTTCTTATTCATGTACTAGTTTCAAATAAGCGGCCTAATCTTTAACTCCAATCTACTACTACATACCTTAATATCGCCACTAATTTTGCCCACTCAACACGATTAAACGGCTTCCCAAAATTTACGACACCAGTACATCCTGATTCTGTTCTATATTATTTTCTATCTTTGCCTAGGCAATTGTCAGCACTTTCTATTTTGTTACCTCAATTGCTGATTATTAGGGCTATCTTCGTACCATCGAAATTTAACTCATCCACCTATAATCCTCACATACGGCTGCTTTATACTTTTTCGGGATCGGGAGTCAGAAGGACATCTTCTGGACATATCCTTCCCTCTTAATACTTCGTATGCGTTCCAAGAAACCCTTCCTTCCATTTTTCCTTTAACTCTTTATTATTCTTTGTGGATACTATCTATTCCCACTGTCTTGTTCGACTTCATATGACTCAGAGCTGTTCCTTTCTCGATATCTAGTATTCATTAACCTAGACCGTTCTCATCTACATTGTCTAGAAACTGACTGGCCGAATAGATTTGCCATAAAGCTTTTCTATGTATTATGTACACCGTCCCTTAATATCTTTTGGCTTTATCGATAACTTTCTGGTTTTATCTCTTATGGTCGGTATATTTTTTCCCTCCCTTCATATTTACATTTTTCCTACCCTCTTATGTAGTACCACTACTTTTCCTTTAATCTGAAAATTCCCCATACTATTGTGCCGATCTTTCCGCCACATCTTTGTGGCCCTTGTGTATCTTGCTTTTGTTAACTGTTTAGCTATCTGCACCTTCTTTTTCCCATTTCCATGTTTACGTTCTTCCATTTTCTTCCCACGTCCATCCTCTCAAGTATCTCTCCCGTAACTCTTGATTTCTTAATTCTCTTATTCTCTGCCATTTCTATTGTGTCGTTTCTTTTGTTACCTTCTTCTTAATGTCTACTCAAATTTTCTCTTCGTTTCCGTACCCCTCCTCTCATTTAGATAAGTAGTAGTATTTTTTACTCCTGTTATACTTTCAGTATTCCACTTTGGCACTCCAACCCCGCCTAATACCGTTTTGGATTTTAAATGACAATTCATGACAAAATCACATTCCGAAGCATTTATCCACACCCGAGAAACTGTGTGAGTTGATGAAGCTGTTTTTAAATATACAGGGTTCGTCCGGAAAATAAGTGTAATAAGCTCATTGTCTTTTTTGACAAAAGGGGAGTCGTCCACTACGAATTTGTACCTGAACAACAAACTGTTCATGCTGCATTTTACGTCCAAGTGCTCGACAGGCTTCGAAAACGAGTCGCCTGCGTCCGGCCAGCGATCAACCGTATGACTGACAACCTGAGCGACAATGCGCCGTCTCACACCGCGCTTTACGTGTCGGACTTCTTGGCCAAGCACGGCGTGGCAACGCTGCCGCACCCGCCCTACAGCCCGGACTTGGCACCACCGGACCTCTTTCTGTTCCCGAAGATAAAGAGGAGTTTGAAAGGAACGCGATACGGGACTTTGGACGCCGTCAAAGAGGTCGTGACGACGTGTCTTCGAGAGGTTCCCGATGATGCCTTCGCGGGAGCGTTCCAGGAATGGGAACGCCGCTGGAACAAGTGTATCGACTCACAAGGGTCCTATTTTGAGGAATATTAGCTTAAGATATGTAAAAGTGTGATAATTTTTTTTCCCGAGCTCAGTACACTTATTTTCAGGACGAACCCTGTATTCCGAATCATGAAAATAATGTTTCCCCTGGCAACTTCCATGAGTACCTGTAATGTGTACTTCGTCCTGACGTTCGAACCAGGTGTTGGTTATTACTAAAATCCTTTTTTTTGCTTAAATAAACTGCTCTTTCACATTAATCAAGCACCGTGTTTCATTCACGATAAAATTTGTTTCAATACGATTCGCCTTAATTTGCCAAAAGTACATTTCACGCGCCTCTAGTCGCAAATAATTATTATAGAGGAAGCACTCCAGCTGTGGTAATATATCCTGAGAGTAGGGGTCATAGGGATTTGAATTTTCAAAATGTTTCGTTTCAGTAATTCATAATTTTCGACACCTTCCATGTCAAAATTCCATGCCTCTTCATGAAGTCACACCATGCGAATCACGGGCTAGTTTGGTGCCTTTTTTTTGTTCGTACACTCTTGATTATTTATCATTTTGTTTCATCCTTTATTTTTCTCCACTGCGTGCATCGTGACGAAAGCTTAAATGGAAGAATAGATATCCTCAAGGTCTTAATTTCGTCCCCCCTCCCAACCCTCCCCAACACCAGATAAATACGTTTGCTCATCTGTCTGTTCCCTCTTCTTCCTCCGAGTGCAACCCGTCCCCTCCCCTCGACCCACGCCAACCCACAACCCCAGCGCCAAGGCTCCCTTCCCTTCGGACCCATTTCATTCCATTTCATCTCCGCGAGAGATCGGACGCGACGTGCCTAGCAGAGGCAGCGGCGTCCAGCGTGATTACTTTTCCTTTTCCCCATCCCCTTCTCCCCGAACACCTAAAAACCTCTCCCGCCCACACTCACATCCATCCCCGCCCACTCATTCTCCACTCGCTCGGAACACACGCGGGGATGGCCGGACGGCTTCGGGAGGCTTCCACCCTCGCAACCCTCCTCCCTCCTCACCTCCACCCCCCTTTATCTCCCTCCCCCCGTCCCTGTACTATTCCCGCCTTCTCGCCCTCTCCCGCCACGCCCGTCTCGTTGAGACCCCCACCCCCTCAGTCCGTCCGGCTTTTATGCATTCACTCGCGGATCGTTGGAATGTGCGTCCGTCCCTCCACCTTTCCCCACTAACCATCAGCCCCCCCCCGGGGGGTCTCTTTTTCGAGATGACACAGGAATTAACGTGAATAGGGGCGGAAAAATTTCGTCACGGTTCTAGACTTTTTTATTTTTTCTAGGTCCGACCTGGTGCTCTCCCGGGGTCCCGCTCGTGATTTTCCTCCGGAAGCGTGCGCCGTTGCTCGCGTGGCACCTGCACCATTTTATGGCGAGGTTGCATTTTCTTCGCCGCTTCCACCCCCCAGCCTCCCTCAAATGCTACTATGCATCGCCAAAATGGAGTGAAATGTGGACTGGGGACATGATTAAAAACCTGGACTGGAAAGGAACGCGGGGACGTGAATGCACAATGTGCCGCATTTGCATTGAAGCAGATTCCTCTTAAAGTCTGGGCTCAATGTTGTCTCGCTATTTTCCAGTTGAAAAATGTATCCCCCCTCCCCCGTAAAAGCTATCTTCATGGCGTCGCGTTCATATTACCGGATATCGTCATAAATGTCTGAAATAAAACTCGCGCAAATGATCGTTCGGCATGCTTTTATCAAGTACCATCGCAGGAGAAAAATAGAGACTATAAAATACAGTAATGATGGAACCTAAAATTTACAACCCCGTCGTCCGACGTAAAAGAGTAAATTACCGTTTATGCTTCCAGAACTGCCGGCATGATTAAGGAATGTTGGTGCCATCTTAAGGACAATATACCGTATAATTTCTTAATTTATAGTTGAGGAAAGTAACTTCATTTCATTAATATAGAAAAAAGCGACGATTTCCGATGAAAATCTCGTTTTAATTACTATTCATTCGTATCATAAAAACAATTTGAGCCTACATTTATCACCAATTAAGATTGATAAGAATCGAGAATTTATTCGATAAACTGTGACAACATATTGAAAAGAATGTTAATTACCAACCTCAGAGTAAGCTATTTTCACTTTTGTGCTTTGCTCCTAAACTCATATGGAGAAATTCTCAATTCATATTTATAGATATCATTTAATTGAAAAATTTCAGCATATTCTAGTCTATTTGTGAAAGAGGCTCTATGTATTACCGCTGAATTTCACCCGTAAAGAGAGAGCGGAGAACTGATATGAGTTTACAAGCTGGATGCCATATTCTACGCGACGCAACTCCGAGAAGAAGAGTGTGCATAGATGAAGCTTATGCTATGAAGCCAACTGTGCCTTAATATGCAATACCCATGACCAAGAACTCCCCTCCTCCCCCAAGTTCTTTCTCCTTCCGAACCACCCCCTTCTCTTTCCTCACGTTGTCTTCTGTTCCACCACCCGTCGGCCCATTCATTTTTTTCCTCCTCATCTCTCACCCTCCCTCCTATCCTCCCGCAAAGCTTCCATCTCTTCCTGATTCGTCACGTCTCCTGCCAACCCGTCCGACACAATCCCCTCACATCATTTCCCGGCCAATCCCTCTCCTCTCGTCCTCCCACCCCGCCCCCTCCTTCGTACCAATACGGTGCCCTCGCACGGCCCCGGGTTCCCCGAAGTCCTCAAAGTACACGGGACTCCGTCTGGGCCCTCCTCGCCCACCGCCAGCACACGACCGTCACGAACTTTTGTTGCCGAGTCGACTCCCCGGTTGTGACCCTCGATCACGTAGACCCCTTCTTCGGCGGACTGCGAAGCACGAGTCCACCCTCATCAGTCCCCTCGGATATACCTTCATCACGACAGCATCCCCGAGTTCCTTCACATCGTCCCATCCTTCGGGATGAATGCGTTATCGAAAATCCTCGTATGTTGTCACCCTATCCGTGGAGTGTAATGATTCCCTTTTTATAAATCGTTTGGTTCAATAAAATTCTGAAATCAAGTTTTACGTCGGTCCATCACTCGTAAAACTTTCGTCCCCATTTTCCTCCACTTCTTTGGCTCTCGTTTCATCTCGTATGCTCCTGTAGTGACTACGGCGCACCTACTTTTAGAGATAGGCGGCTTATCCGATAGG
This sequence comes from Hetaerina titia, assembly GCA_037158775.1. Classification (NCBI taxonomy): domain Eukaryota; kingdom Metazoa; phylum Arthropoda; class Insecta; order Odonata; family Calopterygidae; genus Hetaerina; species Hetaerina titia. The sequence continues at coordinate 93,309,732 of CM073770.1, forward strand.
GTTTTACCCATCGATTTGACGGAGTTGGGGCCATAATATTCTCCCAAAGGGGTTGAACCGCTTTTCAAAATTCATGTCATCCCAGATAGGTGATGCATTGTATACGCATGAGGTGATTACACTATTATTAAGTTCCAAATCGAGCGAAGATACACTGCTGTACTTACTCTAGGGGAATTCTTACAACCCATATGTTCATTCCAAGCTCCTATTTTTCTTCATTTCGTTAGTGAAAGAGGAGTTGCAAAACGTGCCCATAAATAAATTAAATACGACGTAGGGAACCTCACATTTTCAATCGTGACACACGAGTTCTTCATCCAGAGATCTGAATTTTTCTCTGATAAATACAAATACCTCTCACGCTCATGGACGATGTTTGAATTCCGCGGTGGTGACTACAGCCGTTGTATCTCGATCATCTCCATTAGAGCGCCATAGTAGGACTACTTAAAGTGTGGACTACTTAAGGACTACTTAAGTTCATTAATTGAGATGTTACACTAACAGACCGTTGATTAAAATCGACCACAGACTAAAACCGACTACAGACCCGTTGATTAAAATCAGAGTAATTTCAGAGATTTATCTCGCTCCACCCTTTCTCCGTTCGCTAAATAATTCTAAATTATGGTAAAAATCCCTAATGGCACGATTGACTTCCACAATCTGGTAGCTGCACAGAATGATTGGGATATACCGAAGTACTTCTATAACTGAACGTGGAGGGATAAGGGAAATGTGACCACTTAGCATCTCCTACGGATGGAAAATATTTACAAGAATTATTTACAGGATGTAACAGAAGGTAAAATAATTTATTTCTGAAGGTCAATTGGGCTATAGAAATGAACCAGGGAAAGAAATGCATTCTATCCCTGGGAATATTAATAGAGAAGGAGATTAATATACGTGCATGAGTTAAATTTTATCGCGTTCGATTGAAAGATTTGGATAAACTTCCTTGGAATAGAACTTCTAATATCCCGAAGAAAAAAGAGGTGCTATACTGCAAAAAAAATAAAATATTTTCAGATTTCATGAAAAAAAGAGGGCAGTTTTAATGTTTTATGAGATATGTTTGTGAACAAATAGAATTACTTTACATTAAAGTCAAAAATATACATTGAATTACTACACGAAAAATTATATTTAAAGACTCATGCTCGCCAGGAAACAAACATGATGATACGGTTTACTGATGACTGCAATACTTCCAGCAGGGAAAAAAGTATCGTTGAGGGTATTAAAATTGAAATTAAAGTTATACAAAATAGTGGACAAAATAAAAAATGATTTATGAAGAAAAACAAACGAGAATTACCTTGAAACAAAACCGTCCAAGACTGAACAAATGCACAACGTTTTTAACATAGCAAGAACGATTTTCTACGTTGAAATGAGCAAGAGCGATGACGCAAGATGTATCTGCCTGACAAATAACCTTATCTTTAACAAAAGAGAAATCTTCCAATAGCAACCCTATACTGAAAATGAGGTAAAAATTCCCGTTAGCAGTTTAAAATAGGATCAGGAAAGAAAATAACGGAAAAAAGAAGTACATTACAACTAAATAATTATGAAAGTAAATAGGCAGAGGAAATCACCAATGAAGAAGGCCTTCAAGAATATGAGTATAAAGAATTCTGTTGAAAAGCACTACGTATTAAAAGAGAGATCCCTCTACGGGAGGAAGCCCCAACAATGTCTCCTGAAGACACGGATAAATATAAGGGATGGGAATAACTGAAAAAGAGGTCAAAGCATGGAATACTTAAAGCAGATAGTGGGGGATGTGATATCAAGACTTACTAAGAAAATAAAGGAAGGCCAAGTGAGATGAGAAGAGAGTCAACAACCTACAGGAAACCAATCTTCTGGTTCATTAGTGCAGACGATGTCCTACTAACGACCTAGTGTCATACTCGCTCTATTAGTTTAACATGTACCGAAATCGCAGATGGATTGTATTTGTTAGTAAATTTTAAATTGATATCATTCCTCCCATCTATAGTTTCCATCCCTCCGCGTACGACACCCACTCATTTTTCCGCCTAACACCATCCCTCTCCACCCTCCAATTCTGCTCCCCTTCCTTACTCCCCATGGAGTTTCCCAGCCTTTCCATCCACCACCCTCTCATTTTCCTCCTCATATTCTTTTTTTTAACACGATCTCATAACAATTTCGTTCCGTTACCTCCCACGACCTGCCCCATTCCTCCCTCTCTCGCACGCCCCCCCTTCTCCCTCTCGTCCCCAAACCCCCAAAAATCCTTCCCTCGCGACCCTCTCCCCACAGTGCGCAACCCCGTCCGCAATCTCCCATTCCCCGCACTCCTTTCAAAATTCGCATTTCATTTTCGCCGCGCGTGTCTATTTTCAGTCAACGTGTTCCCTTCATCGCGATGGTGATGGCGCTGGGGAGGGGGGAGAAAGAGAGGTGGGGGTGGTAGTCGGGGACCCTTGGGCCAAATCTGCAAGCGGTAGAGAGGAGGCTTGGGGTAAGGAGGGCGCGCTTAGGGTTTATATGGAGAAGAGGAGAGAGAGAGTGGGAGACAGAGAGGAAGAGACACAGAGGGAGAGAGAGAGAAGTGAGGGAAGGCGACTATATCAGCCAGGGTACGTTCTGTGCCCGAGCGTACGGTGGGGAGATAAAAAGGATATAAATGTTCGCATAAATGGTCCCCCGCTGTCTCCTCGGTCGACTTAAGGGAAAGCCTTAAACCCGAAAGGCATCCCCCCACCACCGCCCCAGCGGTGTCAATTTCTGCCGACACGTCGCCACTCGCGGCGACGTTTTCGGTCTTCGTAACATCTTTATGCGTCTCTTTTACGTCCACGGACTGGTAAAATTACCGCTAATCCAATGATCCACAGCGCACAAACTAGACGTTCAAAAATGAAAAAAAACCTTCTCTCTGCTGCTCATTTCCACTGCTACTCTCGTCGACGTGTCATGAAGCCGCGCTAAATCACTTTTCTTGCCGCCGATGGCGAAATTTGTTTTATAATTTGCGGTTGCGAAGAAAAAACGTCACATCGTCATGTGTTTGAATATTTCAATGTAGATTAGCAGGAATTTAAGTTAAAATCAGTTCAAGTGAATTACAGTTACCTTTGGTTTGAATTTTCCTACAGGCGATTGGTTTTTTGTTCAAAATGGCTATGTTAAATGAACACGCATGAAAATTTTTATTTTTCCCTTTAAGATTATAAATTTGTGTTACTTTAATAACTGATCTGGTATGATAATTGATATTTTATATCATTTGGAGTGCTTTGTTCCAGAAGATGAAACACCACTGCCATTCGTAAATTTTGGATAATATGATATTTATATCCTAAGATGGCTATCAGCTAATTAGTTGAGTCAAAAACAACTACATTTTTTTCTGGCTTAGCGTCTCGGACAATCAATGGCATATATTGTCCTACTTTTCGCAAAATTACAACGCGTTTGCTATGAGAATACGTATTCCATAAGTGGCTTTTCCTCAAGTTCAACAGCAACACCTTTTTCACGCCGTGCAAAGAGATACCAACGGATCGTCAATGGTATATTTCTTTTGTTATGTCAATGCAATTGATATTCATTTTAGACTGTTTTGTAAATTCATACTTTTCATTTTGCTGATAAATTCAGAACGATATTTATTTCGTCGATATTATTCTTTAAGGCGAAAATATTAAATGATGAAAGACTCAGTGAAATGACACGGCAGTCAAATTGATGAATCGGGTAATTTTTCAAAATATCAATATTGATTTTTTCCAAAAAGAAAACCTCTTCATGTGGAAACAAATAGTCCTTACAGGGAAAGGCAGTAAACATATTATCGTTGACGTGTGACTAAGCAAGAAGAGAACGAAGCCATTTATTCAAGGTGATCCCTCTATTGAAGGTAGGTTTTTGGATTCTTCTTAGTGACTTATCTCTTGGGAAATGAGCATACTACATTATATTTTCCCCATATTATTTCCTTTTATAGTTAATTGCAAATTCTACTAGACTGTCTAAAAGCTTTTTCTCTTCCAATCTCTGCCCATATACACGTGCCTGACATACTTATGATTAGTCTCAAGATCCTGTTGCCTCTCAATATTTCTTCAACCCACTTAACCAGCTTCATTAGATTTCACCTAGCAACTTCGTCTCTACCCATACCATATTTAAAACTTCCGCATTAGTCTCCCTCCCTAGCCTTCTCTACCTATCCTCCTCCACACCCAAATTTCAAATGTTTCCAACCAACGGACTTATCCCTGAACTATGACGAAAAAATTCAAATCATTTTAGGGCTCCAAACTATGGTGCGGGATATTTCAATCCCTTAACAGATTGCGAACGAAGTACTAAAAGAAGATAAATGTGTTAAGAAAAGGAAAAATAATGTGATTGGGAAAGGAATATGTCGGAGGAAAAGGGAGAAGAGCGGTGGCTTGAAACGCAGCATAGAATAAAGTGAAAAATATTCAAACTGTTTTTTAAGCATGGTTGCTATGTGAAGAATTTTTCCGCGTCATGAGGAGGTGTTACAAAAATCCGTCGCCGATGCCTACGGGTACTCTCCCTGAGCGTCTGAGTGGTAAACAGCATTTTCATTCAAGATTCAGTCATCTATTAAGGACCAGAGAAAATTGGAAAGAGGATAATCCGATTGGCAGGGTAAATACGTTACACGTATATCCATTATGTGCACTCTCGTGTGTAAGTACATCTACGTAATCGAAAAGGGATGGATGCGTTTCTGAATTTCTTAATGCACCTTCTTCATCCTCTTTCCACGGATTCCTGGATCAGAAATTCAGGACACCGTTATTCATCGAAAGCTTCGTTTAATCTATTTCACCAGGAATGGTCGGATTATAGATTTCAGGAAGAATATTTATGAGATATTCTATCTCGGAGATTATTTAACCATGAAGCATCACTCTGAGGATCCTTTTGCAACCGTGTAATTGAACATGAGCGATATTCCTAGGACTACTTTACTAGAGGTGAATTCTATTTGAAGACAGTTTTACCATACAAAACAGAGAGATTATCAAAAGAAAGTCTAAAAAGTAGTTCGATCTGTAATAATTTTAAAAAATTAGGAATTACTTAACATTTTATATATTTTAAAACTGTATTTGAACTTTGTGAGCACCTGGAGATGATAATGTACTCCATAAAACGTCACCTTTTGGAGAATGATTCATGATTTTATGAATATTTTATAGGGTAGTAATTATAGAAGTATTTCTAAAACATAAGTCATTAATATTTTAAAAGCTATAGCATTAAGTGAAAATACATAATACGTGAAAGGTCGATGTTACGTCCTTCCTTCTTAATAATATATGAAAATTGTACTTATCATAAGAGGAAGTCCACCCATTTTATAGTAAGTCGTTGTCGGTCCCTTAAAACTAGTAATAACTTCATCGACCTTTTCCATCCAAAATGTATTCCTTAAATTATTTTCGCATTCAGTTCTCCGTATATGCTACCGAGTATAACGTCTAAATTCCTGTTTTCTTCCTACGTATTCCCTTACGTAAAATCTACCTTCTTTCGTGGCCTCTAGCACATCACTATCTCTCAATTTTCACCTCCATCCACCAATTCAACCTTCTTCGATGCTCACCTAACAACTTTGTTTCCTTCCCCGTCTACACAAAACTTTACCGTTTGTCTTTTTTACCGTTCAACTTCTCTCTATTCTTAATCCTGCCTATAACGAATAATGCTCCTACACACGCACATCGTCTTGTTCGAAAGATCAGTTTTCGGAACCATGCAGCCGGAAGCATTATATTAAAATGTTCAATATTATTTTCTTTGAGATTTTTACTTCGCTATTCGTTTCTCTAGGACTTAAAATGTCATCAATAGCTTCCTCTGGGTAATTAGAAAGAACATCTCTCGTGAACCTCTTTCGTATTATTAAAATAATCCCTGGTTGTAAAGAATCTAAAAAATCGAAATTGTTAAGCTCAAAAACTAATAACGTTGGCATACGATTCAACCAAATTCAGAAGAAATCAAATCTTAGTTTGGGCTAAATTTAATCGCCATAAAAATATTCTAGAGTTTTACTTTGATTCGCATGTCTGTCGCTCTTGGGGCAGATTTATAGCCATGTATTCCATGTATTCGATTGTTTGTGGCTCAACTTTGTGGAAGTTTATGTTCATTAAATGAAGAACACAATTTATGTTTCTACTGTTCTTTAGCATTAATGATATTACTTTAATGCTAATAATACTTTAATTCTAATAGTACTTGACTAATAATGGTACTTAAATACTATGTATAATATATAATAGTACTTAAGTACTAATAATCAAACATAGTACTACTAGTTTCAAAGCTTAGGCGTCATCATCAGGTACAAATTAGTCAAGTTGCGGTCCATTTATAAACCATTCATGTGGGGGAAGGGGTAGGTGAGACAGGGTGGAAGGAGAGACGTAACAAATAGAAGAGTAACAAATTAACAAACAGTGGAAAATTACATTGTGTTCTTCATTTAAAGATTTATAACCATATATATATCCACCGAGTAACATTACGATCAGCAGATATGAACTAGCATCATTTTTAATTTATATTTACCCCTATTTAACCTTATAAGTGTCCAATTTATTTTATAATATATTTTATCTAATGTTTAAAATATAGTACTAATTAAACCAATGAAATTTTATGATTCGTGTGGCATGTCATTTTTGATATTTTTACTATTAGGAGTCAAGAGAAGTAAAATGGTAAATATGGACAAAATCAGAGGCACTGGACAAGTTGACACTCTAGTGAGAAAGTACTTTTAATTGTCCAGCAGTTTGAAAAATGGCCTATATGCTACTATCTAGCCGAACATAAAATAAATTATACCATATCAATTAATTACGTGTGTCTAAATGGAGAAAGAGCACGTCAAATTTATATGTAAATGAGGATAAAATGTGAAGAAATGGAGGGTTAAGAAATATATATACGAGAGCAATTGAAACAGACCTGTGTTAACTACATACATAGTTTGAACTCAAAAAGCCAGCGTTGAGTGGAAAGACAAAATTCTTGTATGCTATGAACTAAGTAACAATTGTACAAGAACATAGACTTAAGTGTCTTAACGCCTTTTGCATCATAATTTTGATTGCTCGAAAATTACTTTGTCCCGATGCACTTATTGATAAAGTAGAATTTCTTTAATACCTTTTGGTATATGCATAACAATATTTAAAAGGAAAAAACAAATTGTTACGAGTTGAACGAAGATTAACTCTTCATTAACTCGTAACGAGTTACGAGTTAATGAAGAGTTACACCTTACGATTAAAGGCATAGCTAATAAAAATGTACGTTTTGGCAATTAAATGCTCCTTTACCTTACGTAATGCAATTTATTGTGCAATGTAAAAAAATAATTAAATATAGGCTGATGTTTTAAGGCGATCCTTATCAAAACTCGCTCAACACTGCAGCTATTTTGTGAAAGAGAATCATTAGCGTTATGAGTCTAAAATTCTAGTACAAACATTCGTTTCCAACTTCTTTCTTAGTTTAACGTTATTTCTAATAACGCATATGCCCATTTATAAAACCTTAAGCTTATTTTTTATTCGATCTCAAAAAAGATCAATTTGTAAGTAGACTGTTTGAAAGAAAATGCGCATAAACTGAACACCACGCACAGGTAAATATCGTGTTGAATTCGCTAACGGCAGCCTTATGCTGCAGGAGCGTTTGTGTGCATACGGCCAAGGACATGCAATTTATTAACAATTGAAACTATAACGGAGGATAACTATTAACAATACGTATCTTATAAAACGTAAAGCATGGCTGTGAACGCAACAAATGATAGACCCAATTATATGTAAGACTAAAATATGTAACTCGTTGTACAATCTCAGTTTAATTAATGCATATATAACATCTTGCAAAATGTATTTTCTTTAAATTTTACCACGTTACACATTGCATACAATAGCTGCGAGATGCTTTTTATCTTTTTGCTGTGTTATATTATCGTACTATTGTCCTTTATTTTATAGTCTGTTTTGAAGGTAGATATTAAAAAAATACCTTCATGCAAGTAAAGTGCTCTGAGTGCAAAACGTGCATTATTCATGCTAATCGGTGTCCACAAACCAGGCTTTTTTAATTTGAACCTAGAACTTAAAATTCATCAATACATGTATTTCTATAGTATTTAAAATATTTTGGAGATAAATCCATTCCTTTTGAAGGGTCATAGGCTGATTTAAGGCCCCAAACTTCCCTCTTGTTTTAAAAATGTCCTCTCCTTTTAACAATGCATATCACCAAGTGGCCCTTGGAAGAAGTCTCGTACTTTGGGCATTTTGACTGAGAATTGTATGGACTAATTGCTTTGGACGCATAAATATAAGCTTACATGTAAATGTAAATACAATACAAAGATATAGCAGAAAGAATCATTCCCTCTTATCCATGAGAAATTAAACTTTATACACATAATCCCACCCCAACCAGGATAGATAACTACGGTATACCCTACGCCGTAATTACGTACTTTACATAACTAACAAACATGCAAAATTACGGTTACTAGTTGGTCACGACGAAAGTGGCAGGGAGCGCTACTTACCCTTCGTCCGAGCAACGGCTTGTGTGGCGGGGAATTAATTCCCGACCCCCACTGTCCCCCAAGCGACCCTGAGGTGAGACGGCAAGTTGATGGGGGCTTCTGAGATGCAGGGAAGGCTGTTTGCTCAAAGAATTTAGGTCAGACAGGAGCGCGTGGGAGACGAGGCACGCCTTCCCAGTTGTCCCGGGGCAGGGCCGGCGTGAGGGAGAGGGAGGGAGAGTGGGGGACGGAGAAAGGCACGGCTGAAAGTTCCCGCGTGTGTGAAGCATGATCTCGGGAGAGCGAAAACGTGAGCGGGGGAGCGGGGAGTGATGGTGAGGGGAGTGGGATAGAAAGAAAGGGGAAGGAAAGAGGGAGGGGGGCGAGAGAGTGTGACCCCCGCGAGAAAGGGGAGGGGTCACTTTGCGCGACGCCACGGTGGCGGGTCAAAAGGCCGTGATGGGAATTGGAGAGGATGGCATAGAGAATGCATTCTTGTATCATGACTGGCACTTGAATCGAAGATGTTTCTATCATTTTCAAGACGGGAAAACCGAAAATAGTCGTTCATTCAAACTTGGCTGACAAGTGGTATGCACTCTTATGTGTGTTTTGGCGAACAAATATTATTCATTCAAAATGGTTTAGATATAAGGAAAAGGGATAGGAACACATAAGAAAGACAAACACAGGAGAGGTGGGGAAGGCGAAATGGAGCAGATCACGTGTACAAAAATATTTCCTTGACCTGTACTGGACCCATACATCTTCCGACTTTCGGTTGCATAAATCCCCCGCAGATTTCAGTGTAAATTACGTTTCCTCGATAACTCAATTAGTTTGATCATCGGGGTATTCAGGTTGAAAGATGCGTGGTTCAAGTCCCGGGCAAGGAAAAATTTTTGCCTTTGTGATCTTCTCGACTCCGCCTTCCCCACCTCTCATGTGTTAGTCTCTTCTATGTGTTCTTATGCCTTTTCCTAAAATCTTTATCCAAGTAAATAAATATTAAAGTATATAAATACATATACATACATATATGTATACTTATGTTTGTATACATGTATATAAGTATATATTTACACACACACGTATATATACGAATATGTATATATTTATATACATATACAGGTATATAATGTCCACCAATATAGCTCTAGCGAACAGAAGCATAGAAACACAAAAAAACTCACACGTATTCCGCATTTTCGGTGGTGATAACACCTTTCTTAAGGGAGAGGAGGAGAGATTTCCTTACCTCCCTGGGGAAAGGTGATATCGCCACCGAAAATTCGGAATGTATGCGAGTTTCTTTTTTGTGTGTTTCTGGGTCTTTGATAGGTAGTGCTACCTTGGTGTACATTATTAGTCACATATGTAAGACTTTCACATAAGTTTCATTTATATATACCTTGTATATATATATATATAATGTAAATTATATATCCCCCCTCTTTCCCTATCCTGAATTTCTAGTAGCACTACTTAATTTTGAGTTTTACCAAATTTGAACGCAACCTTGCATGAAATAATTAATTATTATAATTACTCAATTACCACGAGTACGTTACCTACGCGCTAGCAAAGAGAGATTCCTTTTGTTCTCACCCTAACGGATCAACTTAATATGTTTTCCATGGAGTTAGGTAGCATTAATTATTAAAGAGCGAACCCTCTCCGCAATTATTTAGTTCTGAATAATCAAAGCGCGTAATGTACATCAGGATTGAATTTGATCAGCGGCCATCTACTTTGAAATGAAATTTATCAATGTGAGTGTTTGCAAGAAATTCTGTTTCCTCATGCCAAAGGAGAATGATTTTGTACGTATTTCCTTGCGGTGAAAATCATAATACCTAGATAACGATGCCCGTACCAGCTGATAGTACTATGAATATGAATTCATCCGAAGACTTCTTTTTTGTTCACTGACGTGAACTTGGAAAAACTAAAAAAAAAATCCCAAAGCATTCATTTGAGGTGGATTAAGAGCTCTGCGCTTTAAGACATGTTTTCGAGGAAAAATTAAAAGGACTGAATGCAAGGACTGAAGGCTAGAAAATGCGCAAAGATATAGGTTTCCTATGTGGAACTAACTTTCATGCATTATTGACAGGAATAGAGACTCAATAAGGAGGAAAACGTCCCCTTTTTATGAGTGTCTGCTTATATTATGTAAGCTATTCTCTATTTAATAGAAAGGTACACAAATTATGCTGCGGAAGTATTTAGAATTATTTAAGCATTTTTGGGACATATACTTTTTACACAAACCTCAAGCAATTATAGGGAGACATAAAATTCATACTGCTACACTGGTTTAATTTCATGGTCGTCACACGAAAGGTTCCCTAGTAACTCACGTACAAGCACATACATTAGTTAGTTAAAATTTTCTCCAAAGTTCTAATATCCTAAGTCACATAAATGGAAATAGTCCATGCAGTAAAACCGACACTATTGTTTTTTTCTACAACTGTTCATTAACGGCGTATGTACGATAATATTTGACCCTCCTATACATATAATGATGGTTTTTAAAGATTATCCATATCAACCTGGTCGATAGGATAACATTGTTTTATCAACGTATTTTATCACAATGTGTTCTTGAGTAGTGGTATCGTACAGCCCCATTGCATGCTTGTACTTTAGAAACACCCGTCGAAATAACGGTTTACTCTTTACTTATTCCAAAATAACATAAATATCCTGATAGACATGTTGAAAAAAGAAGGCTCTCAAGAGGAAACGAAAGCATTTTTCGAGTAGTTTCGTACGAGTAGTACGTAGTTTCGTAGTTGGTAGTTTCGTTCGTAGGAGACCTCACAAAATAACCAATTTATAGAATTCGACGAATTATTTCCACCAGAAAAATCTGTCTTACTAAATTTGGTTCTTCACGTCCACGAAAATAGTGTAAATATAGCCTAAGACGTGTCGATAGGAGAAGTCTCTCATTGGAAGAAAAACGTAATTTTCGCGCAGTTTGGAGCATAAACCTCGCAAACTAATCAATTCATTGATTTGCTGACTTGATATACAACAGAAAGGTTTGTTGGAATAAAGTTTTGCTGCTCATTTCCTCCAAAACAGCGAAAACATCGTTATAGACGTGTCGAAAAAAAATAAGTCTAACACACGGAAACAAAAGGATTTCGTCGAGTGGTTTCGAGAACTATCCCTTCGATGGAATTCATTAATTGGAATTGGCGTGTTGGTTTACACTCCACACTTCACTTGGTGTGCATACAGCCCCATTGGTAGTCTGTCTAATGCCACCCTCGCCATGAACTCACCATGGACGCATTCGAGAAACAGATCCCCTTGCCGGAGCACTCTCCCTTGTTGTTGCCGCTGCTCTCGGTCGGGTCGTCCGGGTCGCCATCGCCCATGCCCCCGCCGCCGCAGTTGTCAGACTTGACGATGACTTTGAGCCGGACGCAGTGGCCACTCAGCCACCGCTTGGACACCACTGCGGAAACATAGAGAGAGAAAGGCATCCGGAGCGTTAATTTCACGGCATGATGTGGTAAAGATGACGAAACACTATAAACGCAGATGAGAATTATTCAACGGGTGAAATCGATCGTGCAGGGTTGCACTTGATAAATTTTATTGCATAATACCTTGTACCACCTCACCGTATTCCTCTGGAAAAACATGCAATTGGTACATTACACGCAATTGGCAATACACGCGAGGTGCATCAAATTGACCGAATAAGGTATTAATGTCAACATTATACTTGTGCGTGACAAAATATGAAGTAAACACTTTATTCATCGCTGTTCAAAAGGGGTGAAACCACACTGAGTGATATCAAAACGATGAATACCAATGCTTGAGTCAGAATATTTTTGTAATCCACGAGAAATACGTATAAAATACAAAGGAAAAATAAATAAAAGCTTCAAATTCAAAGAAAGGAAAAATTTAGGATACGTTTATTGTTCATATTTTCAATATCTTTGGACATGATTAACACTGATATAGTGTTTGAAATTAATTTTTACGCATTATTGTTTTTAGATCTGCCAAATGATAAAAAGGAATTATCTTTTTCTCAAGAATAAGAGATTCTAAAGAGATATAAACAAATTTGCGGCTTATCATCGATTTTTTTTTTCAAATTTCCGCAACGTCTGAAACAAAACGATATCCATTCCCAAAATTAAATTTCCAACATTTTGGTCGGCGGATGAATTCGATGACCACCTTGCACGCCCCGATGGCAGATAGACACGCTATTGTGTTTTGAAACAACAAAGATCACCAACGGCTACAGTCGTTTAAAGATTAAATCACAAAGGACTGTAGTGGGAAATCATTCACGGAGGTAATCTCTTCTGTGTTGAACTCCCTTTGTCACTTCACTGAAGTGAAAATGAGTTATAAACGATCCAAAACTTCCAACAATCAAATCGCCACAAACAATATATTATTTTATGAAATCCTGGAAATGGAACAGGATTGAAGCCAATATAATTATTTGGCTCCTCAACCACTGTCATAGCTCTACTTGCTGGGTCAAAGCTTAAACTACATCATATAACCTGTAAGACCATTCACCATTGACTTTATTTTGTTTATGATTAGTTACCATAATGTCTAAACCTACATCAACGCAATGCCACGTAAAATATAATACAACTACCTGCCAAACAAAACCTTTTAATGTACAACACACACACAAATTACTATTACGAAAATACTCATAATATTTATGCGTATTGCGCCACTTTTTTAATGTTGTTAGATCATTCAGTGACTAACAATGATTGATTTGGCATTAGAAGGGATCATCGAATGCCATAATATCTAGCATTGGTACGACTAGGTTAAATTTAAAAAGAGAATCTCTATATCAAATTCGTTTATGCTGACAATTTTCTCCTGCTGAAACGCATTGCGTTTTTGCTCATGCTTTTTTCCCAACAGCCGAAATACATTTGATCCAATCATGAATGATGCTACAGAGTAACTGACTTTTCTTGGAGATTTCAATCAAATGATACTTCAATAAACGTTTTGATGCTGGTTTTATTAACGAGACTTAAGGAATAACAATTCGCAATGAAAAAACAATAATTCTTTGACAAGGTCAGATGAAATCTACGCTTTACTAAGGGATTAAAACTTAAATTTGAGAAATCCGATTAATTACACGGCAACACGTTTTTATTTTTTTTAGTATTAAATATCATTACCTCCATTAATCAAGATGAAAACACCGGTAAGTGTTTCGTATGAAAAATATTACTAGAATGTGACTTTTAAATGGGAGGATTATGCATTTTTTACAGCAGGATTGCTTCTTAAAAACTAAAGAAATCAATGAAAAAAATTTTATTAATTTAATATTCACAAAAAAATGTTTTTGTAGCACAGCGGTAATTCACTGGTATTGTAATAAAAATGAAAATATTTTTTCAATCACAAAGTAATGGTATCATTTTATGACGAAACATGGGCGATAAAAATGGTAACAATGCTAAACCTAACCCAAGTAACATACAGATGTGATCGAGAGAAGATAAGTTTTCGGAGAGATCATGTCGGCACGTTTTAGTAATTGTCACTCGAATTGAGTAAGCAACCACTTGGCGACGCATAGAAGATCGTAGTTTTAATCTATGATTAGGCACTTAAAAACTCTTTAACTCTTCCTGAGTTCATCAGAAAATATAAGTAAGTCGCATTAAGATGCATACAAACAAAAATAATAAATAATTTATGTTGTTTTATTTTACAGCTATGTAAACCGGTTCTTTTTAACACCCATTTAGGTTCATTTTGTTTTCTTAAATTTATTTACAACTTAACTCCATTTTATCCTAAGTAGTACTCTTTGTTTCGGGAAACACCCCTAATTTTAATTCAAGGAATACAAAAATAATGGTTCCTTAATGTAATCACGAATTTATGTTTAAAATTATAGTCATTTTTATAATTTGAAATCATATTTACAAAAATGAGGAGTCTAGATCTTTTAATACAAAATATTTAGCGACAGGTACATTTTCAGCCCGTGTTTAAATGTTCAAAACTTTAAACGGACACTAACTCAATAAATTGGTCAATCATAAATGCCTATATTTAATGTGGAAAATACGAGATTTCAAAATAATCCAACACATGTTTTTTATCCTCCTTGAACAATACCCATTCATTATTTATGTAATGCGACTATATTGAGAATCTTGAGCATTTTTGGCAATATATTCAAGTTTAGTCATTGTAGTACATTTTCAATTGAAATCACCTGCTATTCAAATTTATTGTTTAACTTTATTTACGATTACCGCCGCTGCCTTCAAATCGCACCTCAAGCAGATAGATCACTTCATCTTAAAACGTCGGAAATACTTTTCTAGTTAAGTTCTCCTGATACCTTTAAATGCAAAATGTCTTTCATCTCCCTTCAAGTTTTAATTGATGATTACTGCATTGAGCATTGCTCCATTATAAGAACCCCCCTTATCCTTTCATTACGTCATTTGCAATTCCTCAGAAGTACATATCAATCCTTTGAAGTCATACATCATTTCTTTCCACACATTCGTTCAACCATCATCCTAAGAAGCGAGCACTTATCACCAGAAACACCGTTACTTCGAATTACCGTGCCGAAGTTTCTTAATGTATGGAAATTGTTGCTGCGGTACATGCCTTTCTCTTCTGAATATCGGGAAAGTCACGGATACATAAGCTTTTGTAAAAGCCTTTGAACATTTTTGAAGAGAACATCAAATAGAACTTTTTACTTGAAGAAGATAAATTTAATATATGGTCCCATAAACTTTAATGAAAATTATTGATCCGTATGTGTGGCAAATTACAAGCATTGGATTAGCCCGCCATTCATAATTGAAATATTATGCTTGTTTTTTTAAATGTATTGATGACTGATACATACCTACCGTTTTGCTTTTTCACTTCATTTAGTAACCACCAAAGGAGTTACTCGCGTTTTTACAATTCCTAGATTAAACTGTTTCCATTGCAAAACAAGCGGATTGCGATGCTTGGAAATTGTTACGAGAACTTTCAAGAGAGTAATTAAATCTATTATTGTGAGTCAGAAAAGCCTGATTTAATATCTGAAATTAGACAAGGCCACATATTTAGAAAGTGAATATTGCTGAATACTTGGGAAATAACTTGATTGATAAAACACGGAAACGTAATAAAATTAATATTGACTTCTCGAGAATATTCAATTGAATATATATATATATTTATATATATATATATATATATATATATATATATATATATATATATATATATAATAAGTTAAAATAGTCATTCCAGGAAATCGCTGTATTATTTAGAACGAACAATGTAGAATTCCCTAAATAATCTGTGGAAATGTAATAAAAATGGATATTAATATGTAGCAGTCTACAATTTAAGGTGGGTAAGGACACATGTTGAACACCATTACATTTTTTAGTCTCTCAATAACAAGAGACAGCGTGACTTCACTCCACAATAAAATTTTTTCAAGTGTATCGCGTGAGGAAACATTTCTCAAAGTGTCTGCACCGTACGACGAGCTAATGAACATTTTCTGAGAATTTTCATTCATTATTTTTGTCTGCTCTTGCCCATCGAGTAGATACAAGTACTAAAAAGGCCTAACTATGTAGTCTCAATTGCAGATGCACTAGGGTCAAATGACTTTAACCCGAATCAACTGCGCGCTATTAAATTCATTCAAGATGAATAAATATCCTTCAAATTTTCCGTTGATTTGGAAAATGAAAATTGAATAATCAACCATATACTTCTTTGAAACATAAAATCTAGAGGCAAAACTGCCACCTTTCGTTGGTTTTTTGTAAAATCGCAACGCTTTATCAAGGAGCAATATTTGTTTATGTCCACCCAAAAGCTTATGAACTCCACATTCTCATATTAAAAGAGTTTTTAATTTTCCACAGACTTTATTTCACATTGCAACGCGTTTCACCGATCGGCGGCATTGTAAGGATCACCTGATGATACTACAAGTCGGTGAAACTCGTTTTACTGTGAAGTAAGGTCTGTGGAAAATTAAAAACTCTTTTAATATGGACATCAAACAATTCCACGAAGTGAAGCCTGAAAGTGTGAAATATATCCATATTGTAAATCTCGCTCGTATCCTTTTCATAGACTGTTAAAGGCATCACATAAAATGATTTTGAAATATATAATTTATTAACCATTTTTACATAGATATGGTTTTAAGAGAATCACCTTGAAATTGTGCAAGCAAAAAATGAATTGACATGATCCTAAAGCGGTTCAAAAATGTACCAGTTTCTTTTGCTTAACAGATTCCCCAAAGACTGCACTTTCGTATGAAACATTCTCTTAGGGTGATACCCAAGGCACCAATCCACTCTAGTATTTAGTCCACGACGCTGGTTGCTATGAAATGTAATTCCTTTAAGTCAGGAAAAGGCTTCGCGCGAACCTTTTTCGCGAGCCTTATTGATTGATACAAATGTCAAAACTTCATGTTAAGGAAGAAGAATTTTCAAACAGCAGAGTGAGGGAGCCATGTACAAGCTATGCCAGGGTAAAAAAATAAGGGGGAAAACGGAAGAAGAGAAATGATTCGGGGTGCATGTTTTCCCCGAAGTTACATGCCTGAGCCATCCGGACACTTATTCATCACGCCCCCATCACAGCCACTCAGGTCCAACATTTCTAAAAGTCCTTACATTCGCTCGAGTTTTGCCACTATTTGTCAGCTTTGAAAAAAATGATGAAAATTGCCGGTGGCGCTGGTAATAAAATGTTGGCATTAAAAGTCTTAAGGGAAGCCTGATTAAAAATGTCATTAATATCTTTTCAGATTTCACTTTATACTAAGCGGACTTCCCAATTTAATCTGTTTGGTTAGGAGGAGGGAAATGAGAGGCCTTGTCAGATGCCTGCCTTTAGGCGGTTATGTGAAAGATGAAAAAAAGTATTATTAATCTGCTCTGTTAATTAGTTCTGTGATTACATATCGTGCGAAGGATAGCAAGATATCCGTTTCACAGTAAACCTATATTAATTTGTCGCTGTTATCTTTACTGTTAATGTTGGGCTTGAGTCATTAACCCTATATCGTAAGATATACTGCACAATTCGACATCCCTGAATTAATATTTATCTAATTTGAGTCTGAGAGGGGCGAAAGAAAAAAAGATGAAGATAGCGATGGTTGAAAGTGGTTGAAGAAGTCCTCAAAAAAAGAAATGAGGACGGAGATATCTATAAAGCACAGTGACATTATGTTTTTATGGTTATGGTTTATAAGGTTATGCATGAAAAAATGCGACAGGATAAGGGCGGAATGGGATAGTTAGTAGAAGAGAGCAAGCTTTCTTTTGTAACCAGAAATTAGGCCTCCGTGTAATTTGCCTTTTCCGGTAGGAAACGGCGTGAATTGCATGCAACAAAGGCCTCTTTTAGAGGCCTCCAAGACTCGTCTCCAAATTGTTTGCTATTTGCGTCCGATATCTTCCACATCCTAGCAGCTTACTAGATACATGTATCAAATACAGTATTTTGTCAAAACATTTTTGAAAACCTTAGACCATCGTTCATAATTATTTGTTCCTTTCCCTAGAATTTAGAGAACAATGTATTTAAAGGCTCACGGGTGATTCTCTCGGAGTTGTTTCTCTGACACGGGCCAACTGTGAAGTAATGGCTGTGACTTCCAGGAAATACAACTACTCTGAATACCATGTTGCGTTCTAGAATTAAATTGGATGGGGATTCGTATTCGTTCGGTAGTCGCTAGTGTATTTTATTTTTTATGTCCCTCACATATAAGGGGTATAATTAGTATCTCCCATTGATAGAGAATTGTATTTTGACAGCAGGGAAGGAAGCTGTTCAAAGAAAGGGACGAACTCGTAGGGAATTCTTTCCAGAATATTTCTGAGTCTTGAGAATTCGTTTATTTTACTACAAAGGAAATGTTGAAACCTGTTAGCTCTTAGAATCTTGCACGACATTATGCTATTCATTATTAATCCAGCTCATATTTAAGGGCAAAGGCTCAGGCAGTTGTATAAAGGGCAAGAAGCATAGATTATTTAAATTAGTTTTTTATAATTGTTTGTAAGACTATGATCGCTTGTTCCTTAAATGATTCAGTGGTTTACAAAATACCCTGAAAATTTACCTTTGGATCATCTTCGATCATTTTCTCAACTCTTTCTGTTCAAGCCAATTATTAAGGATAAAATATAATAGTTAAGAAACACAACCACGGTTCGTTTATGTATCTGTAATTCAACTTTATCCTTTGTATTAGCATAATTGTAAAGTGTCAGCTATTCGTAGCTCTAGAAACTGAGATGGCTTCTGGAATAATTTTCTGAAAGTATATGGTTTTAGAAAATTGAATATTTGTATTGCTATAATGGGAAGCCCTTTTTTACTCTTGAAATAGCACACGAAACTTTCATCATAAGTCAAATAAAGTTACCATGCTTTTACTCCCATCTCTAACTCATCATTATAGGCTATAGATCCGAAAATTAGTTGGTAGAGGACATCCAAGATATAATGTAAACTACCATTTTTTCATTCCTTTTTACTGTTCCTTGCGTTGTAGCATTCAATAACCTTCTTTTCGTAATTTTTCCTTGTTTTATTACAATTTTTTCTCACACTACTTGACTGATTTTTCGCAGGAAGACAGTGAATACATTTGAGAACCTAAACATGTAAAACATTTTAAAAGAAAAGCATTCATGGAATATTTTAACCATATCATTATCGAAATTGTGTAGGAAGGGGCCAGTGCGCCTGAGCTATTTGTAAACGACCCCGTCGTTGTCTTGAGATTGACTTTCCTATATGCTAACTGATTTGTTTTTCTAATTAATTGTTTTCATAGCTTCCATTGCCTTACCGAACACATTATCTTTTCTCCACAATAACATCTCCGAGTCTACGCATTTTTTCCATTAATTCTTCATCTCACAATTTCAGCGAAACCTTTCTTAATTCTCCCAGTCATTCACGCAATGAAGAGAAAACGTGGAATGTGAGAACATGGAGACATCACACGTGAATCAGTCCACTCCCGCTTTTTTTCGAGTACGACCGCCAAATTCACCAACGCTGGCTTTCAAATCCGCGTCCCCGACCTCGCGTTCTAGTGGGGAAAGCAAACTCTGGGTGTCACCTGACTAGTATCAAAAATTGAGCTATGGTGAAATGCGAGTAAAAAGATTCTTCGAAAGAACACAAAGAACCACACAATTACTTTTTCATCTGGGAACGTGCAGACACTCGAAGACTCTAGATTAGTTGATATTCCACGCTCTAGATTAAATTCATTACAAATGTACCGATCGTGTGGCTGTAAATAAGTCGTAGAGGAAACAAGCTCTGCTCAAAACTAAAACCAGCAGTTCGAAAAATAATAACAATTTTCGAGAGATATATGGACGAAAATACTAGAGGAAATAATTAGTTTTCCAATCGGATCAAATAAAAAAAAATAAAAAATTCAGGATCAAAATAGATTGAGTGGTACACCAGCAAATTTAACGGGTATCCCCTCCCCTGTACGGAGTCCTTCTTTTATGTCCAAGGTCTAAACATTACACGCTTTTTCTGCGACTATTGGGGTTTCCCGCAGCCTCTCTCTGCTCACCCGACCGCCGTTGTAGCCAATCCCTTCCGACGCAGCCTTTTCCTCCGCTGTCGATCACCCTCCCTCATTATCGCTCCGTGCAACTTGAAATTCATTGTGCGCCGCTTCGCCACCGACAGTCAAACTGTCCAGACGCCGCCGGCCGACCAAGACAAGAGGGTTAGAGGGGGCTCGGGTGCGGGCTCCAATGGACGGGCGCTCGAGGGCACAGGCGGATAATGAATAAGAGGAGGGAAGGCGGAAGATGTCCTTCGCTCCGGTCTAGTCCTCCCCTCCCCCGGTTTTATTCAACCCTCCAACCGTACCCCCCTCCCCCAATACACGCCTCATCTCAATATTACCCCGAACATATTACCGAAAGGTGACGCGGCGGCCGAGAGCGCTGGGCTTCAACGTATTCGAAATCCCCACTTTAGATATTTCCGTCGTCTTCCCATCCCCGCTTCCCCGGCTGTACGAATGCTTGCCTCCAGCTTTTCCCGGGAAACCGCAAGCGGTACAGACAAAAGATACTGGTCTGAATATGTAAATTTCGGTGCGCCGTAGAGTTGGGTACGACGTCTCGTATTTCAAACCTCCGGTTTGGTTATTGCGGTGTTTTAGCGGATAACACTATGAAGAGTGGGCATTAATAACAAGATACACTCCCTTTGTCATCTTAATTAAACGATATATATTTAATTGCTTAATTATATTTCACTAAGAGAGACAGAGAACGAATTCGGGTAAAAATCCGGTTAGGGAGCAGCAAAACTCTATATAATATAGTACGTGCGGAGACCCATAAGTTCAACCCTTACCAGTGTGACACAGGTATGTAATTTGCATAATTATAAAAGTTTTATGAGATAAAGAATAGATATGAAGGCACTATGAATAGTTTTTACCCAGAGTTTACAGCGCAGTATACATATAACGAACTGCCAATGAGGGAGCACAAAATGTTAAAGGAGGGAGCGCAGTAAATAGGAGGGAATCAGAATAATTAGCACAAAAACTATTTTTAAAAACCATTTAAAACCCTTAAAAAATGGAGGTACTCACCTTAAGATAATATTACCTACAGAGTAGTGGCACGTAGAAATCGCTTTCAAAAATTTTAATGAAAAAATTTATCTTAAATTTGACACGCAATGAACTACTTTAAAGTTTTTTTGATTAAAATGTCAGAAAAAGAATCGCTACTGTGCTATTGCACCAGCGAGAATAAAAATAAAACGTAAATTAAAAAATACAGATTCAAACCGTTTTTTTAAATTGAAATCTTTACATAATGTAGCAAACAAATTCAATCATTTGAATGAGGAAGTGTACCGTGAAATTAGAATATACGAATACAATCAACGATCGCGATGTAACAAACATGGCAAACTCTTCAGTTCAGAAACTTTATGTAATTCAGTGACTTAATGTTATTTTTCTCAAGTGGGCACAGAATTAAAAAGGAAGGAAGATAAATGGATAGATGATGACAGATACATTTAGACCAGCTACTGCGACCCCCGGGCCACATCGTAACCCGAGTGCATAAATGCATTATCTACGAGGGTAGGCTGAAAACTAGTGCACATATGCTTGTTGACCACAAACAAAATGGCCTTCAGAAGCACTACTGGTGGCATGTGGAAGTAACATTCCCCCTAAACACGCATGCGCAGGTTTGAGGTCGTTACATTCATTCAGTGTATTTTTAGAAGCGGAAGTATGGAGACGTGTTCTAGTGCTATGTCAACGCGAGTCAAACAGCGTGCTGAATTTTTAACTGCTAAAAAAGTGACTCCAACTGAAATTCATCGTCATTTAAAGGGTTGTAAATCGATGAATAGTAAAAGTTCGTGGTTGCGAGCCTGGAAAAGTCATAATTGCTGATAAAACACGCAGCGGACGTCCGATCACTGCCGCAGACGATAAACACCGCAAAATCGTCGAAGATTTGATTCAACATGACCGGAGAATCACTCACAAGCGTATCAAAAACCATATTGGAATATCCAAGAAAAGTGTCGGCTTCATTATTGAATAATTGGGATACCGTAAAATCTGTGTACGATGGGTACCATACCGTCTCATAGACGAGAACATACAGAATCGATTGGAATGCTGCGAGCAACCCTCCTTATTCCCCCGATCTTTTGCGTCTTGCGATTTTAATTTTTTTCCTCAACTGAAGAGGCACCTCAAGGGTAATCATTACACCACGGACGATGAGGTGAAGTCAGCTGTCGTTAACAGCACGCTGTTTAAATCGCCTTGACATTCCACTAGAACACGTCTCCATAGTTTCGCTTCTCAAAATATACCGGATGAATGCAACGACCTCAAACCTGCGCATGCGTGTTTAGGGGGAAAATTACTTCCACATGCCACTAGGAGTGCTACTGATGGCCAATATGTTTGTGGTCTACAAGCATGTGTGCATTAGTCTTCAGTCTACCCTCGTATCATAAAGGAAAACATCAAGGACATTGGCGTATGAACAAGCGATCGTCAAAGATTCGTTCCGCGCCATCCTAGGGACAAGAAAACGCCCGGATTGAAAAAAAACACTTGGAGAGTGAAGCGAGGTGGTCTTTAAATCATCCAGAAGTATCAAAAAATGCCGCAGACGTGACCCCGAAGCATTAACACCAAGGCGATCCATCCGCGACGGGTGCGGGAATTGCTCACAGTAGTCGGTGAGGTGGACTCAAGAGGGGGGAGGCGGCGGCGGTGGTACTGGCGGTTGAGTTCGAGTGAGCTCCTGAGGGGAAGGGGGAGGGTGTACGGAGGAGCAGGAGGTAGGAGAGTCGGAGGCGGCGGGGAGTGCCGCAGGAGGAGGCCGGCCGTGGAATTGAGAGGTTTGGGCAGTCGAGCGGCAGAATTGAGTCGCATCGGAGGGGTGAGGCTCGGGGGAGGAGATGGAAGGAGGGCTTGGAATCAAGACGTAATTCCTCGACCCGTCTCCATGGCCACACCCCCACTCTTCTCCCCCAACCATCGCTCCTCCCACTCACCCAAGTTCTCCAATATCGAACGGAGGGAGACGAGAGGGGAGAGGGCGAGGGTGGATGGAGGGGGCGTCGGTACAACCAATTTCCAGGAGAAGAGGAACGCGGGGGCAGAGAACGGCGGAAGAAGGAATGACTGCGCTTATGTGTGCGTGTCTTCCTCCCCTTATCTCTTCATACCTTCGTGCATGCACGGACCATCGACTCGTTAAATAGTCCATTAATTGGTTTTTGTCTAACGGGGGCGGGGGGGGGGGGGCTTGGGGGCTGCTCGTGGTGGTGCAGCGTCAAATTTATAAACCGCGGAGAATTGGCACAGATTCCCAAGATTGATCTCCGTTTTTAGGAAGTGCTTCCCAGCAGTTAGAGTTTGCAGCTCACTACGGAAATAAGTCATCGCTGCGAGCACGTCAACTAGCAAAAAATTGAACAAGGCTTGGAAGAATAAAAACAGCGGGAGAATAATCTTCGGCTTTTCACGAAGAATATTATGTCGTTTAATATCCTAAATTAGCATCCTAGTTATTTACGTAAATTGAATAGCAATAATGCATGCAGTCATGTTTCAAAATCGATTGAAACTTGGACTTATAAGAGACATTTTAACCATAAATATGGTATTTTCTCAATCCTTTATACTTTCTTTCAGAGTACGTGAACTGTAGCATGAGCGTTTGAACCTAGCCACAAACACAACAGTTTTTGATTCTATAGAAGTATATAATACAATAATATATTTATACACAAGATTTACATGAACAGCAGCTAAGCATTACGTTTCAGGAATCTCTTAAGTTCGGGAATAACATCAAATTTTGATTAACTACAATACATGTATGTTGAAATCTACCCGTTTTATCAATGTAGGCAACTCTTTTAATTTACGTTCCTAAGCTTCCATACATACAATTGGTATGTTTGCTTTCGTAACACAAACGAATATTCAGCTTAACTCCATATTCGATAGCACCATGATTGCACATTCTATCGTCGTCTTCACCGGTTCACTCAAAGACATAGGCAGTAGGACGAAATGAAAGAATTGGGAGCCACCATTGAGACCCCCGTGTAGATTGTTTATTTACTTATATCAAAATGATAAAAGATGAACGTAGCTCTAAAAAAACATTGTGGCATTCACTTCGGACAGTAACCCACTGAGTTATGTTTGGTCTACTCAATATTCGAGGCGAGCACATCAGACTAAATCACGAATGAGGCAGCCTGCGCCCACTTAAAAATTTGATGGTCATGCATAAATTAGAAGGGAATTGACTGAGGGGTAAACGTGACTGAGTCAAAAGGGAACCAGGTTAGATATGACAAACAGCGTACATTGAATATTTGAAAGCATACTGGAGAATTTATTTCGGTTAAAGAATGACACCGCTTGAGATCAATATGCTGCAGCGATTGCTCACCTAACGTACTTATCTCCGCCATTTATATACTGTACGTATGGAACTTTATAAGTGCACATAGGTACTATATCATGTTATACAAATATTGGGAACTGCTGGGGTGGCAATGGTAGATATGATTTGTGGTAAGCAAACTAAATGAGAAATTGGCGCCGGGGTTGCAGTGCACAAGACCACTGAACCAGAGAAAGTAAAGCTTGGGAGAGGGCAAGAGCGAGCAGGGACAGCGGATGGGGATGTCGTCGACGTGGGAGGTAGAGACCAGGGGTGGTACAGGGGCGGCCTCCCATTCCCTGTTCCCGAGGGACGGGGATAGTGGTTGACGTCTCCTGAGTAGCGAATTCGCTTCCTAGAGGAGGTGGTGGTTCCCACCTCTCCCCCCCCCCCGATTTGTTGCTTCCGAGACCTCCGGAGGAGACGGTGTCAGCGTCCCCCTCCTGCCCCATTTCCCCGCAACCCCGTCCTCCACTGAAGCCCATAACCCCACCTTCCCCCTTCACTTCTCGGTTCCGCTAGCGTGATGGTTTTCCCGGTCATAGCTCAATATTCCCCGCCCTCTCTTCCCATTATTTTCCACCCCGAACGTACCCCGCGGGACCTTAAGCGGCGAACCCCGACCTCACCTACCTTCTTCAGCGCCTCGTAGCCCCGTCGGGATATTTTATTTCTGCGAAGGCATGACCCGTCCTAACAATTTATGCTTGCAGCGCCAAACAGTGTGAGACAGCGAGGAATGAACTCACTAGGTTTCCAATACTAAGACCACAACAGCAAAACTATTATGGGAAAGTGTGGTCGGAGAGTATTTTTTCTTTCGTAAATGTGAAACTGGTACTGCATATTTTCCTATTTGCAAATATTCTAAGCTTCTCAGCAATCCTTTTTCTCATTTAGCCTTCTATTTTCTAAAATAAGCACTCTGTTTTTTTATTATAATTCTCCTTACCTATATTAAAATATTATATCATTTTCTATATTTCAACACGACCGATAGTTGATTCTTTCATGAATAACGTTGTATTAAATATTTTCTTTTCAGGGAGGTCTTTTGGTGTTTCATATGCGTGACGGATGGCTACGTGACCGTACGAGTAATTAAACACAACCGTTTATTCTACCTGTCTTCTTTTGAAAATTTTGGTTCGGTCCCATCGCAAGAAAATTACTATCATGATTTCTCTCCCAAAGATTCGAAGGAAATTAGCGAGGGGAAGTCGAAGGGTGTCACAAAATGATAAAAAGGATTAATTCATGGAGAGGATTGAGAGAGGCCGGGAGAGAAAACGGGACTCTCTAGCCTCCCTTCCCCCCTCAATATCCCTTCGTTCCCCAACGAACCCCTTTTTTGCTCACCCCCTTCTCTGGCCCCATCCTCAACCCCCCCCCGCTCCAACTCCACCCGCCCTTCATCAGATTCTTTGGAGCTGTCCAAGGAGGACGTGAAGTGAGAAGGTCTGGGCCCAATTCCGCCAGAATCAAAGAGGGCGTTAGCTCCCCCTCGCTCTCACTTTTCCACCTCCGCCCTTCCCAAATCGTACTTCTTTTTAACGCCCTCACACTCCCTTAGCGAGTAAAAGACCAGTCCTCATTCCTCATCCCCTGTCGAACTGGCTTCCCGTCACTTATTTCATGGTTGTCAAGTCCCTCATCGTTCTGCTACACCTTTCCCACACCATAACCTTCCACCGGTGGATGAAGCGGGTAAACCTATTTGGTTTCCCTCCGTGAGGAAAAGCGAAGGATATTACTGCAGGGGCGTTCTCTTGCGTCAAGCTTTGGCGTTTCTCCCCCACCCCCCACTCCCATCATGCTTGGCTTGCGTTTTCGTCGTTAGCCTCGTGCCCGCAATTCTTTTGGAAAATGCGGAATAATGCTGTGCTGCACGGATTTTGGACTTGGTTCAGAATGGCGCGTTTACTTTTCCCACTAGCTGACGTAATACACGTCGAAGTGTCGCTCTCCTTACCACAGCGTTATTATCGTCTCATTTAATTATAGATTAATCTGCTTCAGACTTAAAACAAAAAAGAAAGTCATTAAAAACCTATATCTTCATCATTTAACGTAAATAGTTAACATCGGCGTGGAAGTATCAAGTGTATTACTTCATTATTAAGATTAAACTAATCAAAACAACTCCGTAAGAACAAATTATATAATAATCATGATTTGAATTAAAAGAAGATTGAGTTTCATTACACGTGGGTGGTGCGTCTAATTTCATTTTCAATGAATCTTAATTAGTCAGGTTTAAAAAAATAACGCCCTTACTCAGGGGGAACGTTTCGGTATGTAGCTCTTACACGAATATATTTCTTTGTTTTTATCACAGATGTGCTTCCTTGAAAAAAGAAATTTCGAATGTTTAACTTTGCGCCGCATCTATAAAATATTCAATTATTTTTTCATGCAACCCATGTGTATATGAAAATTGAAATTCATTGGCTGTTTTTCAAATACAAGGCGTATTCTTAAAGTAAGTACCGTTTACTTATATTTAAATATTGGCGCTTCAGAACAGTTTTACTCCTGCTTCTCAATGAATCTACCGATTCATTGAGAAGCTATAAGCAGCATTTGTTTTGTTTCAGAAGACGTTTGCTTGTCCGTGCATGCAAACAACAATGTCCGCGACAATCGTTGATCCCGCCGGCTTTGAAGTGCGTTCTGTCATACGATTCTTGTATGCAAAAGGATTGTCGGCTGCTGAAATTCATCGGGAATTATGCCTAGTTTATAAACCTACAGTTATGAGTGAAGGAAAGGTTAGAAAATGTTGCTGTGATTTAAAAAATGGACGAACAAATGTTCATGACGAAGAGCGAAGTGGTAGGCCCAGTATTCTGACCGATGAAATTGTTTCGCAAGTGGAACAAAAACTGCGATGTGATCGTTGATTGGCAATTAATGGCCTAGCTGAACAATTTCCTCAAATTGGACGCACTACTGTCTACAATATTGTTACGGAAAACCTCGGATACCACACATTGCGTACAAGGTGGGTACCGAAAATGCTCACCGCCACCACAAAGAGCAAAGAATGTCTAGTGGACGAGAGTTTTTGGGTCGTTGGGAACTCTTTAAACCACCCACCGTACAATCCTGACCTTACACCCAGCGACTACTTCCTCTTCTTGCACTTGAAACAGTGGTTCGGTACACAACGTTTCGAAACCGAAGAGGAACTCAAGAATGGCGTTGTCGATTGGTTCAACCCTCAGGCGGCGAGTTTCTATGCAGAGGGGTTAAAGAAGCTGGTTCAGCGGTACGAAAAATGCTTAGAAGTGAACGGCAATTATGTAGATAAGTGAAGTAGGTTTGTAGCTAACTAAAAGTGCCAATAAAATGTGTTTCATATGAGTATATTTTTTCCTGTGACCAAACGGGCCTTACTTTATGAACACGCCTCGTATTATTGACTATAGTCCAGAATTATGTAAGCCACGTCTAACGCAGAAGGTTCAATTCATTGTTCAACCACCTTTAACTTATGAACAATCACTAGTGGCTAGTAAAAGTCCGCACTTCTAGACGATATATTACCCATGGTGTGTTTCTCCGCCTTCCATTTTTATTAAGCCATTTCGTACATAGCAATGAAATACAGCAATAAGCTTGGGTCTATATAATAGTATTTTATTTCACGTCGCTCATGGACATTAGCAAAAATAAGTCATTACGTGAGGAATTTCGGTATTTTTTGTAT
Organism: Hetaerina titia; assembly: GCA_037158775.1. Lineage (NCBI taxonomy): Eukaryota > Metazoa > Arthropoda > Insecta > Odonata > Calopterygidae > Hetaerina > Hetaerina titia. The sequence goes on from CM073770.1 coordinate 93,338,110, forward strand.
TAAATTAACACCATATTAAATGTAGTCTAAAGTTGGAGTAATTACTAATTCTTACAGTTGAGGGAATAAACACTTTCAAAATGGCTTCCTTTTCAGAGATGCCCGTTTACTTTTGACGATTTTAAATACTTCTCTCTCGGATTCTCCTTAGCAACTCGACTCGATAAATTCCTCAAAATCATGCGACGAAATAGGACGACAAGAAGACTTGATCCTCGTATGATGTGGCATTCAAAAAGAATAAACAATTGTTAACTTTAATTATCAATATCTATTGCTTCGATAGCAATAATAAGTTGTTTTATTCCTTTCTTTTTAAATATTGTAATAGCCAGAACATGAGTATTACTAGTCAGTGATCAAATGAGCAGAGCTATCCATACAATGTAAAATATCAGACTACCCCGCTCTCTGTTTATTAATATTAGTAAAATTAGAAAATTAAATACATAAAACGAAACTCAGAAGTATTTTTTGAACATTAAGTTATGGACTTTGTTATTTACTACGCAATTAAGCTAACGAATACTTAGATTCTTTGTTGTTTGTTTAACACTATTTTAAACAGTACCCATATTTATACTTCCCACTAAATCTAATTTGAATTCCATTTTGAAAATATACATAAAGTAATTTTATATTCATTAGCGTTTGTTTTATAAATTGTGTTTTTTTTAATCTCTGAGCATCTCTGTATTTACCTACCCGAAGAAATTTTGAAACAAAATTTACACTTTGTTTACAAGCTCATAGAATTAACTTGGTTTCACGGACGGAAGGGGCGGTTGAAAAATATATTTTGCATAAAAAACACTAATATTCACGAGAAATAAAATTGTCTTCAGAGTAATTGTACAGAGTTGGTATGCAGGAAAATGAACGAATGCCTCCAAAAAATCTCATATACAAGCTTGGGGCTCACATCTAAGCAAATCACAAGAGTATTTTTTTAAACAAATAAGTCAAATGAACCCATAGGCATTAGAATATTTCAGGAATATTTAACGATGACTCTGATGACCGCTGAGCATATATTGTTTGTTTATATTTGTAACCCTAGGTTTTTTAAAAATTCAAACTCAATTCATTAATCGAAACAAATCCAATTTGAAACTATAAAATATGCAATTTCTCGAAGTTAAATTAATAATTTTTACAATATAAAATAAACGGTCTCGTTGGAAAATATTTTAATTGCTTGAAGTTTTCATCATTAAATGAGAACGTTATTATCATAAGACGAATATTGGGAGAATCGTTTCTACGTTCATTTCTAAAAGAATGAATGATATTCTCAAGGAAAACACACGTACATATGATCGAGTATGAACGAATATGTTCACGATTCTTAATTTTCATAAATTATTACCGAATAATAGCATATGAACTCACAATAATACAGCTAGTGCTCTTCATTCATGGTAAAAGTTGAAAAATACCTATCGCGATTCTGAAAATTTCAACGCATGGTTTTATAATTTTGAAGGGCTATCCTGGTTACTGGATAATATACTTCTATTCAACGTGGTAAAAGAGCCTTGTCCAAATTAATCCGACCTTGGATTCTGGCCACCGAGCGAAAATTTCTTCCCGTGAATACATTTCCTTGGCAAATAAACGCTGAGGAACGCAAGTCACGTACACAGGGGCCATGCGTTGCTTCTACATGCCAACGGAAGGAGCTTAGTACGGTCTGGTTTCGGTGTAATGCAGCAATCAGAGCGGAATGAATTCCACAGCAAGACCTGAATGCTACCGACCGGCAATTCCGGCTAGGAATTGGTGCCTTCTTTTACAAGATTGCCTCTCAGGAATGATAAGAGAACATTGATCCGATGGACCCTTTTCACATCAGAATGGATTACCAAATTTTAGATCATCTTCTTCTTCGATCGACCTAATAACGACATAGTTGAAACCTTAACTCACGTCTCATTGATTTAGCATGCATGTATTACCGCGTGTATGAAAAACTCAACAGAAAAACTATCTGATAAAAAGTACGTTGTCAGTAATTAGCTATTATTAGTGATTTCTATATAGGAGGGACTAAAACATTGATTGCATGCCTATAACACTTTAAAATCTTTCAGAAACTGAAATAACGAAGTAGTCACTATTTTCCAAAGTCCATGTCCGTCATAGCCATGTTTGGTGAAGACTTGAGTGGATTGACAAAGAAAGCGATCGTAGAATCGCTTAAGTTTTCACTTTTAAGGAAACAGATTTGGGTATTGATTGGGATTCTGTCAAAAAACTTTAAAAATGAAGAAATGATCGGAAAAAACTGTAGTATAACGAATTTTATTAAAGTGATACACGATATTAATTTCAAGGGTCTAAAAAAATTAAAAATTAAATAAAATCAAATGCGTAGATACCAAAAATTTAGCAAAACAGTGAGTTTTGTGGCAATAGAATTTCGTTCTAGCACGCTGGTTTGCACGTGTACATGCATTAGATTGTAACGAGAAAATAATCAACTATCCGTCAAGGTGTTCATTGGGATCAAGGCTGTAATCTTCACTGCGGGGCCCCATCGCTCTTGTGCGCATGGGAAGAGTTCGTGGTTCCAATAAATAACTGAGAATAGACCTTGGCACTAGACCAGCGGCTGAGTGAAGGAAAACGAACGATCCGAACGCGAATGGGAGACCATTCGCAGGCGAAATAAAACGGGCAAAAATTAATCGACAAGGCACGATTGAGAACAAAACAATACGCACCACGCCCTTTAGACCGGCGACACGATAATTTTTGAGCACGTCACCCAAGGACCTTTCCGAGAGAACAGAAACGAGAACCGGCGGATCCCGGAAGGAGGAGGGAGAGAAAAATCGGGAGGAGAGGGTGGGAAATGGTGGTGGGGAAAGAGAAGCGAGAGACTGCGAAGAGAGAAGTCGGGACTGACCAAACCAATCAGTCGGAGTGCAACATGCGGTGACACGGGGTGGAGGGGGAACTGGGGAGAGGAGGCCGAGACCAGAGGCCGCTCTGGAGTCTGTCCAAAGTCGCCGTCAACTTCCCTCCGAGATCCTCAGGGGGGAACGTAGGGCTCCGCTGCTGGTCGACGCGAAGGGGCGGGCGGCTCGAGAGAGCGGCGATGGATGGTCATGAGGGGAAGGGCCGGTACGCGCAGGGGTGGTACATGTAAGTCCGTTGAGGAATCGAGAATGGCAAAAGGTCAAGAGCATTTGTCAGCCGAGCCGAGCAGTTATTAGGAGCTCTCGAATCGAATAGGTTTTTTTTTAATTTTTTCAATTCCAACTAGAAATAAAATGATTCCATTCGAATAAATGGAACAAATCAATAAGCGGAGGAATGCTGCTCAATAAATGTGTCGCGAGTCAATTTGTTTAATCGTAGATGCCAGATTATTTTTCCAAATTTTAGTCTTACCTCTGTTTTACCTTCATTTTTTAATAATCATCAACCTTACATATAAACCCACATAAATTATGAAAAAACCTAAAGGAAAAATTCAAAATTATATAGTAATGAAATATCAATCGCCATTATGCTAGTCCATGCTTCAATTCCCTCACAATTTAGGGGTCTATAATTCCTAGATGAAGTTGTTCTCTGAGAGGAATTAGATTTCATTTCATATACAGTTACAGGTATTAGGGTTTTTTTAAAATTCGAGGCAATATCTTCAAATCGTGCATTTATATTATATTTTTAATATGGTATGAATAATAAAACTTTAAGTCTGAAGCACACTTACTTGGATCAACTCAGAATGACGAAATTCCTTATGCGTTTAGGGTAGTTAATAATTCATGCTATTGTTCGTTATGATTGATTGACTCCTGATTCATGGGTGCCTAAATACGAGGTGTTGGCGGTTGTTGCTCTTTGAAAAAAAAATTCGTTTGCATAACATAAGTGAAATGCGCTGACAGTAAAATTTATGAAAGACGTCCAATGGATGCGACATGTCAAGAGAGTAAGGTTCAATAAAAAATAGTATTTGTATACATTAAAAAAATGATAATGAGTGTTATTTAAGTACCCAACAAATTGGGTGGTCCCTTAAGGTTAAATGGTTCAAATTATCAAAAAAATACCACTATCTCCAATACGGATGACCCATTGAAATGATTACATCGAAGATCACTTAAAGTACACTTCAGTTGTCTATATTTCTGGAATTAGGCTTAGACACCCTTTTTAGAAAGAGTTACACCAAAAGGGCCGGTAGATATGCGAGTTAAGCTAGCATACATGCGCGCAAATACACTAAAGGTTTTGAGCCGGGGTACTTGAAGGGTGATTGAAACTGTGTGAAATATTTTTTTTTTCAAAATTCAGAAAGAGTAACTTTTTTTTTCGTTTGAAAAGAACTTTTTTTTAACTCCATGCAGATTCCACTACTTTCGTTAACTTTTGGGGATTTTTTAAAATTATAACAACCATCATAAAAATTCAAGACTGTTCGCATTGCACATATCGCTAGGTTTCGCATCAAACATGTCGCTATGTTTCGATACGCCTACGTTTTGGTCTGGCAAGGATGACCAAGAAACTTATATCAATTTAAATCATATAGATATTCAAGTAAACATATAGTATAGATTGATTCAGTTTATTGTGCCTCGTGTAAAAGCTAGCACATTATCAAAATGGTATATATCGCGCCAGATTGCAAATTTTCACAAAGCGAAGCCTAATACCTTCGCTAAGTTCATTAGACGATTAAAAGATATTCGATCAGCCAGATTAAGTATGGCGCCTTCAATCCTGTGGATGTGCTCCATTATAAGTGCAAGTGTTAGTAATTTCCCATTTTACTAGAAGTTATGAGAGATTTTACGAATATTCTCTCAATTTTTCGTCCAATATTTTTAGATGAAAATTTTGAATTATGGATATTTTATTATTAATTAAGAATGCCCAATTAGAACATTAGGGTGAAATGTTAGATTTAGATTAGTGATAGTATTATTTATACTCTACTACAGTCGTAGCAGAAATTACTAATGCATAAATAGTGCAGATTTTTACTAATATTTAAGCATTTAAAACCTAAATTAATGCATCAAGATAATTTCTTATAAACTGCTTTACTAGTTAGAACGACTGAAGAATCGAAAAATTATACACATTTTGAGAATTTCACTTACCTGAGTATAGAAACTTCTATATGCCTAACGAATATACTCAAATTTTCAACTTTTTCCACAAAAAGTACCTTTTCTTCTCCAGAACAAAACTTTCACAAATTCCACGTTCGCAGAAACTCTCCTTTCAAAATAAATTTAGCCAAAACCCGTTAAAATATTACAAAATTTAATGATAATGTGTAGTAAAATCGGCGCTACAATAACGGAGTGGGGGAAGGTTTATAAAATAATTCCTGAAATGAAACAACTAGATTTTAATATAGATGGATTTAATTTACGTATATTGAGGTTAAATTAAAAAGTAACTTTATTTATGATGAGAGTAATTCGAAACCATAGGAATCTCCTCTTGCCCTAATAAGTTTACATAATTAAACAGAATGTACAACTGCAATGCGTATAAATAAAATTCTCCATAAATAGTGCAAACAATATAAGAACACATATGCTTAATTAATTTAGTTCAAATAGAATATTCTTGTACATATGCGCTAAAAAAATTAGGTTTTCTCGTTGATAATATAAATTATTAATACAAGTGAAGGATGTATAAGAACGTTTTGGCTCTTCCTTCATAAAAATTCCTGCTTCAGGAAAGCATCAAAAAGATACCAGAGTAAATATCTCGTTAAATATTACCAAGATTACAAGAAGGAACTCTTTAACAAGATGCGGTTACCACGAAAATTTAAAATCGGACTTTTTACGATAGCCAGGGACAATGTTGACGTTCCATTGTGTTCTTTATGTAACAAATGATAGGCGGAGAAGGGATGAAAAAAGGGAAAAGGTATGGAATAGAGGGGATTCTCGAGCATAGATGAAAACAAAATGGAAAGTGATGTTGGGCGAGGGGGGGGGACAAGGGGTTAGGCGAGGGTGAATGCGAGAGCGAGGTACAAAAATACGAGGAAAGCGAATGGGGGGTTGGTGAGGGGGTGGGGAGGAAAAGGATGGTTGAGAAAGGGTTGGCGTGGGAAGGGTTTAGAGGGTGAGAGGAGAAATAATGGAGTCGAGGGGAGAGGTTGGGGGGCAGCCTTGGGGGGAGGGGGTGGAGGGGCGAGAGGGGGTTGGGTGGTTGGAAAGGGGAATGGGCTTATTCCGCCTGAAATGGAAACAAACGGATCTCCCCTGTTAGATTCAACCCATCTTCATCATAAAATATAAGCAAAGGGTTGAGAGAGCTAAAGTGGGCCTAGTTTGCGACACTAAAATTTTATAAGCTTGGCTTTTAGAGATAAAACAGCGCGTTTCAATTTCCCAAAACCCTGAAATCCGCTCGCGACAAAGCAAACTCTCTGGAAACGTAACAGAGGATGCGAATGCATGCGAATTATGAGGAATCCGTATGAGGAGCCGCGCTTATTTTTTTATCCACTCCATCTCAAACGGTAGTGGTATTTTAATGTGGGAACTAGAGATAGCACTCTATGGTCTGACATGACGGGCGGAGAAGAATGGACCCGGGGGTGAAGAGGAGGTATAGGGCGCGGGGGAGGAGGGAGGGCGGGAACTGAAACGAGGTAAAAAAATCCGGGCATCTGGGATTCCATCGGAAGAGTGGACCAATTCACACAGGAAAAAAGAAACTTTATACGAGAGAAATACGTTATAATATGGACCCTTGAAAGAGGGGGGCAACAAAGACCGACATTTTTCGGACACCCAAACATTTAAATAGCCTTAATGCCTTTGAAACAATCACCTATTGAGAAATCCCGAGGTTGACACAGCAGGGATGGAATGTGGAAACAAGTTACGATGTGCTTAGGGAGCCCAAGTTTTCCTCTTTGAATTTCAGAGAGGGGCTGAGAGAAATTTAAATTTTGGTGAAATCCATCCGCGGCAGATGGAGCGAAGGGGTGGCATGATCTGTCGGGGCAACGGGATGCTCCCGCACGGACGGGAAATTTATGAAAACGCTCGAATAGAGGACGGGGGTGGGAGAGACCAACCGCGAAGGGTGAGGTAGTAGAGAGTCACGGATGGGACCGAAACGGCTGCGACCCTAGGGTTCGGGGGAGGGGTGAATAAGGGGGTTGCGATGGGGGCAGAGAGGGGAAGCACGCGATGACACGGGGAAGATCGGAGAGGATGGGAATGAAGGCTGCGGTAGCGGTCGCAAGGGAAAGAAAGGCGGAGGAAGGGCGCTCTTGAGGAAGGAAAAGAAAGGGAAGAGAACGCCGTAGCGTGCGTGAGAGTTGGGAAGGTGCCTGCGTTGGCCGAGGTGCGCCCTCTGCTGTGAGCGAAACTTCCGAGGTCGGGAAGCGGGTTATGTATAGGAGGGCGGAGATGACAGGAAGGGAGGGAAAGGGACGACGGCGAGGGGGTGGAATGGCTCAGGGTGGTGAGATGGCGTGGGCGAAGAGGTGGTGGGGGGACGTGAGGGCACTCCGGGAGGGAACGGGGGGCGTGCGGGTTAACTTTAACAAACTTGGCCCTAGTGGGCTGTTTGACCGGGATTGGTGTACTTAGCAGAGTACGGCACGTCCTTTGCATTTTCATTAGGGAGACTTTAATGGGATTGCCCACCCGCTTTCCCCTATTTATCTCCCGCACATTCCTCTCAGCCTCTTTCGACACCGCAGACTCCCTAACCCACCCTACCCCCCAAGGCCTAACTCGCCCCCACCTCCTGCCACTTCACCCCGGCCTTTTTCAACCCCTTCCCGCGACTCCTTCGGCTCTCTTCAACCCCGTAGCCGACAAATCTTTTCTTTTTAATAAATACCCCGCTTCTTCCTCACGCCGTGCCGAATTCTGGTTCAGCGGTCGCCCAAGATGAGTCCTCCGCGGATCGGCACGCTGCGCCGGGCCGAAGGCTTAATGTTTCCGCTCCGCTTTCCCCTCGCCCATATTGCTGCGTGGCTTGGCCGACCCCCTCCCTCCATAAGCGGATCGCCAATTTGGGTAATATAGCCCCGGAATGGAAATTAATGCGTCAGAACGCGGATTAGGCGGGCGCTTGTTATGGGCCTTTTAGGGGGCCCGCGTCGTAATGCCGCTTCATCTTGACTCGTTTTTATCGCGATGGCAACCGCAGTGGCTAATTTAAAACAATCGCCGAATGCCGTGCGAGAGAGGAGACGTTATATCTTGATTTTGAAAGCGTTATCCGAGTAAATGGGCAGAGGGCAATTTTTTTGCATCCTTCAATTCATTAAGTTAAGCGTGGAGAGAAAATATCCCCAATTCGACAAATTAATGGGAGCTTTTCCGACCTCGTTTGCGTTTTATGCCTGGTTACTCGGATGCTCCATGAAGAACCATGGTCCGGTTAGGCAAAATGACAAATTTGAAGTGGAATACTATATACATTGATTACCGATGATAAAAGTTTCAGAGGAAAATATACCCAGAATACATTTATTCCAATTTTCAGTTAGAGCGCGCATCATACTTACTTTTGAGAAGAAATCCACCTTGGAAATTTGCTATAGCATTTCTTTATAAATAACTTAAAAATCTGAGCCAAATTAACATAATGCTCGAAAAATTTGGAGGTATTTAAGTAAGTATAACTAATCTAGTGTATAAAATTCAAATACCATTTTCTCTTGCAAAAACAAGATGCAGTTATCGCAGCTCTTCGATGAACTGATCGAATGCTTGCAGAAGAAATAAGATGAAAATAATGTTTCGACACCTTCAAATGACGCCAAGCCAAATAAGCCTTCAGGAGCAACAAAATCCCTTTGAGAGTTAAACTAGAATGTCGGTGTCAATTCATTTTGAATTCTATAGGACATATGATATCATGCAAACACGATACGAAGTGGAAATGTAGACATGTTTTCGGCATTCGATTCAAAAAACAATTCAATGCTGAGATGTGAATATCTCAGATCTCTGAGATATTCACATCTCTCGAGATATGCATCAACCTCTCGAGATGGTGATTCCGCCCGTATGTCGTCCACATAATTCCACAAGGCTCATTTCATGAAAAATTCACGGCCATGATTAAGTTAATGTGGTATTGGGACATAGTGAAATACGTTAGTTTAAAATATTTAGCCGTCATCCAAGCGGAAAAGATGTGACCGTACGATTTCCTACTGTAATGAGGATTTCATTATCAAATGATAGTTTGAAACATTTATGAAAATAATTTAATATGAGTTGATCAATGATTACCCAACAATTTCAAGAGGAGAGTATTTTGAAAGTTGACTATGATGACAAAATTTTAAAAAAGTTAACTGTTAGTATCAGAATTAGATTAGGTTAATACTCCTAAAATAAGTTTTTTAAAACTTAAATTCATTAATTTATACTCGACAACAGACGTTAGGTAACAAGGAAGTCATTTTATGTATATAACTGTTTTTCAATGGAGCATGACGAAACTTGGCTTTAAAATACAAGGTATGGTGGTTACAACTTGTAAATGGTTTGTCCAAAAAAATGTTGAATGATTTTTTCCCACCGACGTGAATGGCTGGAGTGGGATAATTTGTGGCGGGATAGATGGTGGGAGGCTTAGGGAAAGTAACGCGATCCGCGTCGGTTGTCCGTGGGCCGGTACAGTGTCCTGGTCACTATAAAAACGGGCCCCTATTCGGCGGTTGCGTCACGAACTCCGGATGCTACTACGGTCCATGGAGCCAACGATAGGCGATAAAACTTAAGCTAGAAAAATCGAGTTCGGAAGATACAACAATATCCCGAGGAATGGTTTTCGGCTGGCACAAGATGTTTTGGAAGGTTAACGAGGAAGTTGAAGATGAGGAATGCCCTGGGCATCCATCAGCGACACATTGTGATGGAAATATGCAAAAAACGAGATACTTACTCAATTCTGATTGACCCCCAAGTGTCAGGATGTTGGCAGAAGAGTGTAAAATTGTGAAAATCACAGTGAATTTCACTCTCAAAAGAAGATTTAGCCAAGAGAAAGGTGTGCCAATATGGTCCCCAAGGTGCTGTCGGGAGATTACTTGTGTGATAACCTTTCCTTGAACCTCTTGGACTACTGTAAAAGTGACCCGAATTTTTTAGAATAGGTGGTTACTGATGAAAAGGCCATTAGATTATGTCAAAGAGGCCATGGCAAGATGACTGAACGATGATATGTCATACGTTTGGTCACAGAGATCATTTAGAGATACTTTGGTCGTTCCCTCAAAGTTATAATTTGACTCTCGTGGGTAAATTATATTTTTGATAAGACTACCTTAAACACTAAATAAGTTTGTGATACAAAATAAGAAACATCTACGCTACGACTAGTCATATTAACTAATGATATAGTATTTGAGGTAAAAAATATTACTAAAGTCATTGAGGAAAAGAGTGTTAATAGTTTAAAAAAGAAAATAACTAGATATAGCTAATTTCACAATAAAATGATTTGATTAGACTTTTTAATTTTTATTTACGATTTTATTTATGCTTTTTAAATCAGAAATCATGCATGAGAAACACGATTCGGTATTTTTTGATTGATTCAAAATTTAACACCCATTTCCTTATATTTTGTCTCGTTGTTCTTCATTGAATTTTCCTTCTTGTCTGAGATAATGAAAGCATTGGCAAAATTAGGTCAAAACTTTTCATAAATTACGTGTACATATGACTGCGATGTGTGTACCAGTTACCGTGCAGCACTTGACCAAACTTATTTTTGAAATCTGCGCATATCGCGTCAATTGCTTATCTTTTTCTCTCATATTTCAATTTCTCTGTCGTTAGCGTATTCCATTTGCATTCAATTAAATCTACTCTTTTTTATTGCGTGGAAAAACCTTGTACATGGAAGCACATGGAGCGACATAAATTTATATTCTGAAGAATTATGAAAGTCAAAGTTTGATGTCATTTGTATAGATCAGGAATTTTTGGATATTGTTTATGACCGTTTAGATTGGTAAAACTACAGTGGTTAAGTTTTTTGTGTTGTAATACTTAATCCTTTAATACAAATTTATTGAATATTTGAGTAAGGATTCCAGGTTTGTGGTTAACTCATTCAGTATTCACGCTTGCATTATTTCGCTTATTTGGATTCGGTTAATTTTTCAACTATCCCTCTTTAAAATATACCATTGCGCCATTAATTTTTACTTCAACGAGATGGAGATTTTCAATTGGTTTTTATTAATTTATGACGAAATTTCACTCTTACAAAATACTGGTTGAAAAAATAGATTCATTTCCAAATTAATATAAATTTTTCCACCCGTTTCAAAGTTTTAACACTTTAATGCAGCATGAAATTAACATTGCCGGTGTAATCCTTTTTTATTGTTCTTATTATTATTGGCATCCTACCGGTTAATATAGGCTGTGGACAATCACAACAAATACAACGGTACAACGTTACAATTACGTTACTCTCCAAACAAAACATAACCTCATATCCGACACTACAATAAGCCCCTCTTCGATTCCGCGTTCTTCATTCCGTCCAACATGCATATCCTATTCCAACCCCTTTCTCATTTGCCAGACGTTCTCCATCTATCAAATCTTTCAATATCCAGTTCCAATCATCACGCTCTGCATCCTTCTATCTCTTTGGATTACTCCCAACCATATATTCTCCTCTCTCTCACCATGACTAGCACTTACCCGTTTGTTTTCTTTCTGTCCACTTCACCTTCTCCACACCATCATTTCAAAAGCCTCCGATCTACTATGCTTATCACCTTGCTTCAAATGATCATGTATCTTCACCTTACAAAATCATTATCCATATCAAAGCTTTGACGAGCCGTTTCTTAATATCCTTACTCAGCATTCCTGTCACCTATTCGGTCAATGTAGCAGCTTAGTTTTGTAATTCGCAAATCTTCTTCATATATTCCTAATACTTTGACTATTTTTACCCAGAAGTCTTCCAAAATTAGTAAACCTGCTCTAATTTATGAACTCCCATTTCAATATTTACATTCGCTTTTCTTATTTCTCCCTAAGTATTCATTTGCTCTGCTCTCCATTCCGCTATTTATGGTTCTCCATTTAGTAGCGCGCGAAATCAAACTTAATGTTCTCTAGTCCTCACATACGGCTGCCTTCCCCTCTTATGCAATGTTGACTCTGATTTGACGAAATATTTCGACCGAATTACTCCTTCATGGGTGCTACAAATTAGTTCATAACAAATGACCCTTCCACGCTTTCCTAAGCCTCTCAAGTAGTTTCGCGGGAATGTTTTCTACCCCTACGGGCTAATATGACTACAATCTCCTTAATACCCTTTGCATTTCGCTATCAAGTAATTATGGATCTAAGATGTTCTTATCTATGTCATATTAACTTTCTAAGTCTAAGCTTTTTCGCCTAATGTTTTTGCCAGACAGGATTCTATATATATTGTCTCCATCTCCCTGGTTCAATTAATATATTTTAGGACTAATTTTTCTTTGATTTTTTGCACGATTTTCCTCTTCTTATTTTCTGACCTTTCCTGTATAAATTATTGTAATATTAAAAGCATACAAATATTTTAATATACTATACGAAGTATACAATGGATTATCAAATAAGACAGAAATGGTAAATATCTATTAACAAGTCTACTACTTTCTATATCCTTGTATGAACGACGTTGCTAAATGTCAAAGGAATAAAATTGCGTATATACTTCAGCAGTGGCTGGAATAAACAACAATGAGGAGGAAAATGTTTACCGCACCTAAATAAATGGTGACATGAAGTATTTTCACTGGTTATCAACCGTTAAAAATAAGGCTCGGCGACGCCCTAAGCGCCTTATAAGTTTCTGTATAAGAAAAATTTCATTCTAAGAATTACAATAGTTAACAAATGAAATTACAATTGACGTAAGGAAATGGCGGGTGTAAATAAATAAAATTATACGAAGCTAACGTAAAAATATGCAAGAATAATTTATCTACATCTCCGTTTAATTTTGGTAAATTAAACGGAGATGTAAATTTTTGGTAAATTTTTACCAAAATTAAACGGATACGTAAATACCCTTATTTTTTGCTGTATGACTAGATTATGACTCTAAATGATCAAGAATATTTCCCTGACATCAAACTTAACTATCAAATAATCCATAGAGTTAGCAGGACATGGAGTTAGAAGATGGCATTTATGATTGGTATGGTATTCAACCTGAGCCTCTCTAAATTCACAACTTGGCAATTAGTTTCAGATCGATTTTCGACTCAGAAGCTCTGGCCACGAGTATCTAACAGAACCGTATCCAGGGGATTATTAATAGAGGGCTTTAAGCCGAATCCTTGATATTTCAAATGTACCCCCGATAATTGAACGGTGGGGGAATAATGCGATCCTTTTCGAGGGAAGTCCATCAATTGACACTTATGAGGGGTAGAGTGGGAGTGGCGAGGCGGAGAGTTTTGGGAGAAAAAGGGGAGGGCTTGGGTGGGAGGTGGGGGTGAACTCGGGGCGAGGTGGTGCCCTACTTTCACTGAGCGGGCGCCACTTCCGCTCCATTCCACTCCCCTCCCCTACCACACCCCCTCACACCTTAGGCTCGTGCCCTCGAATTCCCACAGATGACGCGTTTTCGATTTCCGTTTACTTACCCCGTGGAGGTAGCAGATACAAGAAAACGCCCTCGCGGGGAAACGCACGGGGGCGGGAAAAAAAGAAACTTTTCCGAAGAGCAGGAAAGCGTGTTTACATTGAAAGGATCGACAACGAATCTTCCGCGATGTGGAGACGTAAGACGGATGAAAAAAAATCACTTATCCATTTCTTATCGCCGTTTTCGATTCGTTCCGTCGAAGATGAATTTAAATATGGAGTACCACGCAATGAGGGTCGTGAAGAGATCGATGTCATCGGGATCATTTTGATTTTGTTTTTTTTTCATCTTCGTTTCTCAAGAGTTATGAGTACAAAAGGTCGTCATTTTACAACAAAGAATACGGGCAATGAAAAATTGAACTCTGTGGAATAAGTGAAGTATTTCGAACAATGTAAGCACTTTTATTTTTACCAGAGTTGCTTACGTTTTTGAAATAGAGATATCCGTTTACTCTCAGGCCCCTTGGCACTACTGTTAAAAAAGCGATTTCCTAAGAAGGTATAAAGATTCCAATCAATTCAAGATCAATCCAAGACCAATTCAATATCATGATCAGAAGTTTAAAACCTTTGATTTCGATTAAAAGATATTTTAACGGTTTTAACATTAAATACCTGACCAGTCAAGTTCAAGGAAATCATACGCCTACACTTCATCATGAACAAAAAAACTGCAGGAATTTAGTTATTTAAATAAATTATTTCTCTTTGCGAATCATTATTTCTCTTCGTGGCAGTATTACCATTCATGAAATAGAAGACTAATAGCCATTGAAAAACATTTAAAAAATATTTACTAAAAAAGCGTAGTATTTAATTCACATTTGAAAAAATATCAGTTGGAAGAGTTACCTTAAGCAACAATTACCGTGGATGGTTCAAACGCGGTTAAGTATACGGATTTCGCATCACTAAAACTATTGCTTAGAGCACAATCAAAAGAAAATGGAACAAAAACACATACATTTGAACCATGACGAAAAGAGCGTGAATATATGAAATACTGGTAACAAAGACCAATAATCTGAGTATTAATTTCTCCCACCTTGGACAGAATTGGTCGACGGTGTGGTTCCTTTGGCCAAGAGTTTATTATGACGAATATTCTCGATCCAAGGGTGAAATTAAACTTATGTCACAATCAGAAGAAATGTTCCGGCTAGTTAAACTGTTTTGGATTTTATCAGTTTTCTCCGGGAAAACAACGTTTTCTTCATCTCTTTACACGGCTCTACACACCTATATTCATTCGAGACCTCCGCATAATTCATCATTTTATAAAATAAAAGCTCTCCCTAGCAAGCTTTTGTGGTTAAATGGAGACTCACGGGATGTGGGTATTAAGACTTATGATGAATGTTCGCATTCGAAAGATCGCAAGGGTTTCAATTTCAGCGGAAACGTATCAATAAGTATCCCGGCGTTTCCCCGCGCCGAATTATCTCCACCGACGAACTCCACCGAGCGTTGTGAGATCATCAATTCTGAGTATTGGCGCGGCAAGTTTGCGGCAGTCGTTTTCATACATAGAAAACCCCATTAAATGGAAAATTATTGCTGGGGAGGGAACCTTACCGATTCCATCCGCTGGACCAGTGTCGACCGACTTGAGACCACACTTGCAATCCCCTTCCCCCCACCCTGGCTCCAGAGACAACGATTCCTTCCCTCCGCCCAATACCCTTCCCTCTGGTTTTGCTTTGTCTACAAGGTTGGAAAATAAAGTGAACCAGCATTCGGACCACAAAAAATGAAAAGCGGTCGTAGAAGCGGAAAAAATTTGGACGATGAAGGAAAGAATGAAGTCAGATATCTTTAAAAACTATTACAGATTACGGAATAAGTCAGATTAAGGACCAAGCAATATTAAAATGTAATTCCATTGGAAATGCAAAATAATTACAATTAAATTAAGAGGATATTAAGTTCAGGAAAAGAAATTAGTAAAGCCATTACCATTAAACGCACTAAAGGTATGTACACGTACTAGGAGACTACTTTTCATTATAACCAAACATGTTTCTTTTCACATGAGGTGAACTGGCATAATAGCTAAATAAGGGATTACTGACGAATGATGTAGGCATTGAATAATCTTTAATACGAGGATTATCCCAAAAGAAAGAAAGGTCTCCAAATTTACCAAACATAAACATTAAATATTTTCAATAATTGATTCATGAATTTTAAAGTTTAAAATTGTTCTCAACTTCTCATCTAATTATCATTTCAATCGATTCATTTTGGTACCTTCACGTTTTTCTTTTGCTTTTAAGCACTCTGCAAGCCGCTGCTATGGTTTGTGGCAGGGGTGAATTCACAATCCCTTCCAAACACAATTTTTGTAAGTTCTGGGGCAGTCCTGCTCATTCATTCCAAGTCACAGCAATATCGTTGAGGAAGCGTTGAACCTCATCTTTCTCCTCGTCATTGTTGCTGAAGTGCCTTCCAGCCGAATTAACTTTCAACTGAGGAAACAGTTGGTGGTCAGTCACTGCGTGCCAAGTACAGACCACAGGGTGGGTGGGTGATGATGTCCCATCCAAACAGCTGAAGAAGAGCCACGGTTTGACGAACGACGTGGTGGCGAACGCTATCCTGGGGTAAGCTAACAACCTTACTCAGCATTCCTCCTCTTCGTTCTAAATCACTGACATGAGTTTCTTCGCAAGTGTCTCGTAATATTTATCGAAGCGTTTATTGTGGTCCCAGGAGCCGTGAAGTTTACCAGCAATACCCCGTTCCGACCACGAAACAAGTTTGCCATGATTTTGCCTGCAGATTGTGTTTTCGCGACTTGAGCGAAGAGGATTCTCGCCACTCACGTGATTGCTGTTTAGTTTCGGGTATGAAATGAAATGATCTGGTTTCGTAAACCGTAATAAGCTACGATTACGGGGGGGGGGGAAGTTTAGGTTCAACGATTGGCGGCGAGCTGATATTCATTGACGTACAAAAATTGCCCCAGCGAATACAAAATTGCATCAACCGCAAAGAGAGTTATGCAAAACAATATACAAATATCAAAGCTTTAAATTAATGCATCAATTATGGATTATAAGGGTTAATTTTATTAAAAAATTGGCAATATTTATTTTGGGATTACTCACGTACCTATTGGATGATTGAATTGGACGATAAATGTATTTAAAAGATGTGACCAAAAAATGTATAAAGTAAATGTAAGTCTATAAATAATGATTTCTCTTTATCTCCCATCATAATCATAAGTCTTTCGTTGTGATGCCTAATGTCAGAATGAAGAGATAGCAGACGCAGAATCAGGCTAATCAATATAAAAGACACAAAATTTTCTAGTTACGTGTATAATGTTACCTTCGAAAGAAAAAGTGTTGAACTTAAATCTTCTGCAAACGGCGTCCAAGTAGGGATCGAAAAACTATGGGAACTCCAACCAGGGTTTAACCAGGGACCAGCGTGGAAACCCACTACATTGTCTTCAGCAACAAACCGAATTCATAATAAAATTATGCGAAGCATTTCTCACTCATGTAAAAAAATAAATATGACAGTGATAGTACCTGTTGATAAAAAGCACTAAGCAAATCATACAAGACGTACATTAAACACGTGATTATGCGGAAATATAAAGATATATCTATATATATACGAGTATATAAAATTCCAACATTTTATTCGGTTTCTTGAGTGATAGGTATTGGACCAAACGCAGCGAATACTCTGCTACAGCTATCAATCTGAAGGTTGGTTGGAAGGAGTGAGGATAAGTTTATTTACTACTTAGCTCGATGAAGTTTGAAGTTAAAACACCATAAAAGGAAGACTACCTCCATTCCATGTACCTCCCATGGCGTTTAACGAAGATCGGATGGACAAAATACTAGGCAGCTTAAGTGAACCTGAAGGGTGACCATAGACGTCACCCTGAATCAAATCCGAGCCATCCGGTCAGTAGAAGCCAGCGTTCTACCAACCGGAATATTCTACACTCCTTTTTATATTAGAATGAGATTAAAATATCAGAATCGTAATTGTATCGCTATCTCGTCATCCAAAGTCGTAAGGTCTTGATTTAGAACAGTGAAGTGGTCATTGAGGTTTGTGAATGATGGCAGACTCACATATGGGGATCTTGGTAGGTATAATAGTAATTCTCTCAGTCAACCATTTAACTACTTTTTCAAGTAAGACTGGTGAATAGCGAACCATTTTCCTAACCCAAAGACTCTGGATTTCGGCCTTCTCTTGGGGTTGCGTGTTGTTAAACTCGGTTGTTCCGCCCCTGGGAAACCTGATGACAAACCGAAAGTGGCTTATCGGAATCCCAAGGGACTCGCCAAAGATGCATAAAAAATGAAAGCAAAAAAGGATTCCTAGTTACAGGGAGCGTATGTTGCGGCCGTCGGAACGATAATCTGTGGGGAAGGCACGGGCCAGATATTTATATTGTTGCGTGGTAGGGAAAAGAGGGTGGCGGGAAGGGGTGGAGGGTGGAAAACACAAAAAGGAAAGCGGTAGGATTTGGAGGGGCGTGATATCGAAAAAGAAGCTCGGTTTTCTGGAATGGATCCATTACCTTATCTCCTTGCTGGAATAGTAGGAAACTCCACAGAACGATATTTTTACGACGTGTTTATCTCGCATAGCATCATAACTCCACGCACCACATGTGCTGGTATGTGCACGAGCCACGTGCATTGCCATCGCTCGAGCAAACAAGTAAAAAACGGTTCTGGAGCAAAAGAATTATTTTTTTTCACGAAAACTCCTTTCTCCTTAATGGTTGCGATGCCGTCACGAAATATCCGGATAAAATATGGCGCAGTGGCATGAGAGAACATGTTTCTTTATGCCAAGCGCTAAGGGAAGACGTTGAGTTAAAGGAGAGCGTGGTGAATGCGCGTTTGCTTCGCAATAGTTATGATAGGCGGTGACAAAAAAAATCCAATTAATTTCTGAATTTTGCGAAACATTCACCGTTCCCCGTGACACCAGCAAAGAAAAAAAGATAGAAATTCGTGTGCCTTATTATGTGAAGCCTATAGTAAAGATACCAAAAATATCTAAACGAAACTGTACTTTAATATGAAAACATTAACAAGGAATTGAAAGTGAAATTTGAAATAATCGTACACATATTTTTTAATTCATTCTCCGCTTCATTAGAATTTCCTGGGATCAGATACGTTTTGATATTTTGTATTTCATGAAAATGCATTAAAATGAATGTCCTCATTTCGAAAAATAATCCTGTTAAGCTCTTATTGCAGTATAACCCCTAGTATTAGTTCGGCTTACGTTTTTATTTGTTTCTGTTTCACGTCCTACAAACATTAGGGGCTAAATTGTTGAAACATTAGTTGCTGGGGTTCGAAATTGAAAATCTTTAGCAACCCCAGTTCTTCCTCTTGATTAATTTGTATTCAATTTCAAGAATTTTTCTCGGGTTTCCCACCGGGTCAGGTTGATGAAGTGCACCGACGCGACGTTTCGAAGGCTGACTCTGCCATCGTCTTCAGCGTCTTCACCCTGAAGACGATGGCAGAGTCAGCCTTCGAAACGTCGGTGCACTTCATTAACCTGACCCGGTGGGAAACCCGAGAAAAATACTTGAATACCATACGCCGGGAAAAGCTGAGATCCTTCATTACTTGTATTCAATTTGCATAATAGGTCATACATGGCTTCTATAGATTTGCCTCCTCCCACACACTCTAGCTCATGGGTGTAACTGCCGTGACCTTAATTTTAAATGTAAATGACCTTGAGGATCAACGGAATGACTACCTGTAATGTGGACAAAAACTTGAAAACAACATCATTCCTGAAAAAGCAGTGCATAATTATTGAATATGGGATTACTTATGGTAAGTAATTGAATTAAGCATTTAAGTCATAAAATCGAATAGAAAACACTAACCAGTACGTGAAAATAGGTTCCTAACATTTTAAATCGTGTAAAAATTTGTTGGCTTTGTAATTCACCACTGATGTTATTCCCATGTACCAACTCAAAAGAGCTTCAAGAGACTGTGAGTGAAAGGAGATAATTAAAAGGCTTTTAATCTGACTTTACTCTTTAATAACTTTTAAACTTTTGCACCAGCGCCAAAATAATGACAATATTTTTAATTTAGCTTAATCATCACATTTCTTTGACTTAAAAATTATATGAATCAAACGCAGAAGAAGAGGGGAAGTTATCAAACAAAGAGAACAGCTCCAATCAAACATTCGCGTGAAAACAATACGTATGGACCTTCTCCTTCTACTCACGGGGCAGAGGAATAAATGCTGACTTCAATGATGAGAACCAAAACTGAAAAATATCTCCTCTAGTTTGAATGCATAGTTGCCAAAAATAAGTAAAGATGAAAACTCGGTGGGAAATATAATTTTCAATAATGTCCATGGGCACAGTAAAGCACTATCTCGATGCTCTGAAAACAAACCTCAGCTGAAGTAGAAGGACTGAATTAATAAGCAAAAATACGTCATAGTTCCAAGGTTAGAAGAGAGTAGGTAATACCAAAAGCCGATTAGTCGATTTCGTAATCGCTTGCTCTGGGAACAGTTACACCAGATCACGGATTGCCCGTATCTGGTACACAGCTTATGCAAACGGAAAACATCACAAAAATCTCATCGGATGCCGATGGGAATGCGATTCACGTTCGGCGGAACCCATCAAACTGAATAAATAATTCCGCGAAGCGTTTCGAACATCGAAAAACCGAATCCAATTAAAAGGCTGCGGGGAAAGGTGAGAGCTCGAGTAATTAAAAAGCTATCAAAATGTGTTTGAATGAAGACTCATGATTCCAATTTGGCAAGGAGGAGGGGGGGAATTTTCCTCCGGAATTGCAAAAGAAATAATTGCCAAACAATTTCGCGGGGAACCGATTCATGGACATTAATGCGATTCGAAAGAAATCCTTTAACCAATCTGAAAATTTTTGGTGGTAGAAAATTGAGGAGGGAGCATGAAGGTAACAGTCCCTTTGACATGGGATAAGGGCATATGCTTTGTTTACTCTGCTAAAGCATTGTCATTCCGATCCGTAACCTTAAACCGCAAACAGAATATTCAGATACACTGAAACATTCAACATATAATAATTTTTTCTTGTGATTTGATGTGAGTGGACATGTAGCTACAACGATAAAGAGAAACATAATAAAGGAAATAAATTATTTTGAAATTTAACGGCCCTAATTTAAAACCGCAAATGAAATAAATTAGTCGTAAAGCACGAAGGTACCGATGGCAGACGAGTATGACAGACCGTCGTTTAGATTCGTCTTTAATTTCCCTCTCTCTCTGACTATTTTAGATATTAGATATTTTAGTTCCCTACAAGTCACCGCTAGGGTGTGCGACAGGAAGTGAATACTAGTATTATATATATTCACTATAGTGAATAGTACACACCAGGCAAATTTTGACCCGAATATGACTCTACCGCGGTCGAACCTCTGATCCCTTGTCGTTCATGGAAAAAATCACACCTTAAATCTTTCTGTTCAACACTTTATACCTCTAATGTTATTGATATTTTCTTTCCTACAGTAGTATGACAGGTTATTATTACAATACATTTTTAACATCATTGCTAAAGAGACGTCCTTCCAATGTATGCAAGAGATTTAATCTGTAATTTTGGCTTCGCTTGGTGAGTGATTCCAAGCCTAGCTTGTCCAATATTTTGTATTAGCTACTAAGTTTATCACAACAACGTTTTACATGTCTAGGTCCTTTGGGCTGCACACGATTCAATTAGAAAATTGTTCCAAAAAAGGCGTCATATTAGGCGTCCAAAAAAGGCGTTCCAAAAAAGGCGTCATTATTCCTTATTGCTGTGACTCTGACTGTAATAAAAGCCTTTTGCTCACCGAATGTTCAAATTAGTAGTGTCTTGAAACGGGTCAACGTTTCTGTCAGGTCAATTTTAATGAGAAGGGCAGGATTTTATTCATGAATCTATTCCCAGTATTGCAGTTTCGTCGGATAATATGGCACTTGAGCCATAATGAGCATTACGTTGGGTCATATTTCCATTTATTAAATCAAAGAAGGGATTGATATGCTTATTGTTCGTTGGTGTCGAGTAGGAACACCAATAACATCAATTCACATGTTACTGAGGATGTAAGTGGCACCCCTTAAATCGATGTCTTCTCCCGACTAATATCCACTTCAGACTTGCATCTCTTCTCTGCTCCACCAAAGATTTTTGTTTTAATAGAGTATATCATTTCAGAAAGGTCTCTGAGATTGTGGAAATTCACTATCCCTTTTGAAATGTTAACATCAACGTTTTCCATTTTTTCAAATTAGGAAAATAATTAAGAACTACCAACGTTTTATATACTTTAAAATCAATACATTTTTATTCAAAAAATTAATTCAGACCATTAGTAATATACTCTACTTTGAGCATTGAAACGATTTATAGCAGTAAATGAAAGATTTATCTGCATACGGCAATTTTGCGTAGGGTAAGATTTGGCTTGCATAAAACAGAGAAATATATTAACTTATGTATAAGTTACTAACATATGTGTCTGTATATTTTGAAATCAATTGATAATATTATTCGTGATGTGCCAAGCCAGGAACCATATAATCTGCAGCCTTTGTTGCGTAACTATTCAATGGGATGGATTTGTCAATCAACTTTGGCTAAAAGGAAAACAGTAGCTGGTTTTCTTGTTTCGCTTTATATTTTTGATTGATTTAAAAGCGAAAAATGCTTGATATAGTTCTAGCCACTTCTTTCTTTATTATTTTTACTTGATTATTTTTTAATTTATAATAAAATAGTTTAATTATGATTTAAAATTTAATTTCTCATTATTTTAAATATATGTCAATACGATTTTTCATTACAGTAAATTTTGTATTATTATAATTTTATATTTAATTATATATTTAGCATCAATTTGGGTTAATTACAGTTAAATTATTATTTTTTATGCATAAAAAGTAATATAAAAGAAGGGAAGAGCACAAGAACTATTTTATTTTATGATTTACCCCATGACACTGTTCCATGATAACTCATCTGGCTAATTTCATTTCATTTTTTCGCCAATGTGCCCTCGGTACGAAGAATTAGAAAAAAAGCCCAATCACGTCGGATTAAACTTTAAAACCTCAAAGCATTTTGCGAGAGAATTCATAGCTTTTCACAAAATATTATTCAACAACTCAATTCAGGGACTCGAAAAAATATCATTAATCATTTCAGTTGCACCGTGATACGGTAGCGCTTGCTTTTCAGGCAACGATCCACTTTTATTTGCACTGGTTCGATTTGCTACCTCAAGCGTTTATGGGTCGCACGGTGCATTTTTGGGAGCAGCGCGGCACTAATTAACAAGCAACGCTGGCGCGGAAGAAGTCATCTTTTCCTCCCTTGGCTGCTTAATCTTAATATTGCCGCGGTTTCCTTCGCAACCAAAACACGCGCCGCATTTACAAAGTTTTCCTATTGACACGGGAGGAGACTTTACCGCCGCCACGACCACCCCCTTTTGATCCCGGCCGCTTCCCGCGCATTCGACATTTCTTCTTTGAAGCGAACCAAACAGCCGACTGACTCTCTCCGACGTCCCGCTCGGATTGGAAGAGCATCCCGTCGTCAGCGGGGAGAGATGCGGGATGTTTCGGGAGGGGGTTTCACGGAGAACGCGTCGACACACGTTTCCCACATTGACATCCGCCCCTTCGACCATACCTCCCCCCTTGATTCACTTCGCCACCGCCTCCCTCCTCCCCTCTCTCCCTCCCTCCCAACACAAACTCCCTCCGACATCATCCCCTCCGTGCCTAATTGACTCGGGAAACAGTTGACGTGGAAAACGGGGGAAGTTCCGATTCCCGAAAGGACGGCTTCTCGCCCTCGCTCGACACGTCGAGAGCGGAGAGGAGGGAATCCTTTGGCTTCGTTCGCGAACGGTGGCGCCTCTCCGTTTTCCCCGTCTCCCCCCTCTCGCACGGTTTGAGTGTGTGTTCGAAAATGGAGGGGGGACACGGCGACGTTTTAGAAAGGGGGCGTGGAAGCCTTTGATCGTCGAGCCGGGAGACAATGAAGGACGAAATGGAGACGCCGTGGATGCGAGAGGGGGAGGAGACTCGAGAGGGTTGCTTCCTGGAGGCTGATGATGAACCAGAATTCTTCCCGGAAGGGGGCGTGGGAGGCAGGAGGAAGAGGGGCATTGTGATGAAGGTGTCAATTCGTCCCGCGATAGTCACAAGGAACAAGCGCTTGAGAAAAGTTTCAGTTCGCCCTACCTGTAAATGTATCACGTTGGACTCATAGATTCCTGAAATTATTGTTGTCGATCAGGTGTTAAAAGATAACGCAAAATGTGTCTAATAAGATATTACAAACTAAATTAAATGTATTGGTTTATACATCAACAATAATAATATCTTCAAATAGGAAAGAGATTTGTGTATTATGTAACGTACTCATGAATGTCATTCGCAATATCTGCTAACAACCACTTGGAACGAGGAGCAGTATTCACATAATTTACGGACATTCCTATCCACTTCTAAATTACGGTTCCCCAATGTGATTACATAAAATATAGTAGGGTGTATAACTGAAGAAAAAATCTAAACACAAAACACCTTAGTTTCTGGAAAAAGTTATGACTGACTCCAAAT
Source organism: Hetaerina titia (assembly GCA_037158775.1). NCBI lineage: Eukaryota > Metazoa > Arthropoda > Insecta > Odonata > Calopterygidae > Hetaerina > Hetaerina titia. The sequence continues at coordinate 93,362,425 of CM073770.1, forward strand.
TAAATCGATAAGATCGTTACAGAGTTGTCATTAATGAATAGACATACGTTTACTTGACCTATGAAATACGAACAATCACATGGTTAATGAGAGAATTGGCTTAAAACATATGGAATATAATGAGTAATTTATTAAACCAGGGGAAATCCTCCGTTGAAAATCACGTAGACTATCTTCTCCTTGTAAATATTTACCATTAATATTAATGCGATTTCAGAAATGAATTATGAAATTGACTAGTATTTTATGAATGAAATTAATTATTTTATTTGAAATTTGAGTTAATTTGTAAAAGCGTATTTTTTAACCCAGTTCATGGTGAAAACGCTAAAAAGAGACCATCATTAGGTAAGTAATTTTTAGTAATAAGCAATATGATAATTTTTGGCGCAAATTAAACAAAAGTAATGCTAATTATTCTCATAATTTGCTTTAAAAATGGTTAATTTTATTCCTTCGTCTGAAGCTCCAGCAGATATGTCAATATGCATTTCAATAATTTTTTTTATCAAGAATGCATTTATGACGGTGTCATTTCCTGAAAATTATATAACATCACACCTACAAAATTAGAATGCTTAAAAGACCCAAAATAAAAAAATATATGAATTCATACACGAATTAAAAAAAGAATTTTTCAGAATTATGATATGTCATGGGCAGAATAAAAATTTTATGTGCAGGGGATGATCGGGGATTTTTAGTTTCCAATGGATTTAGGAAACGGAAAATGGAAAAAAATTCGATGGTTTACGCCATATGTCAAATTAGCCATGCATGGAGAGTATATGTATTACTACGTGGAAATGGCACTTTGAGATTAAGAAAATACAACAAAAAATATGCTAAATGTAGCGGTAAAAAAAAGAATGATGGAGATTAAATAAAAGGAATAAATCACCAGGGGAGATCTGCGAAGAGCAGGTGGAGGAACGGTGCGGAAAAAGATCTTAGGAAAATGGAACAACTCGGTAAAATACTACCGCGGTAAGAAATCTTACCAAAACCGATTATATCGGAAATGATAGGATGGGAAAAATAAATTGACTACGGAAATAGTGGAGAAGAAAAACTCAAATGTGATTCACGACCAGGGAGAGTGCTGGAGAGTTGGGGAGTTCATTGATCCATTCTAGGGTCACTAACCGCTGATCTTGAGACCGCATTACCAAATTAGTTCATAATTATTTCCTCGTGAGGGACACTGCCTTTACTATCTGAAGCCACTTCGCAAGATTGAAGTCTTGGGTAAAATATACGCGTAATTTAGGTATGACAGTCGACTTCTCTCTTTCTCTCTCTATCCAGATTATTCCAAAAGTTTAGATAAATTGAGCCCTGGCCATCCGGAAACTCAACGTGAATACATAATAGATTCATTAAATTCCCACCCGGAATGCATTCTGGAAGAGATTATTACATTATTTTATTATTTTTATTATTATTACACAGCCTCCTTCAAGCCACCGCAAGGGCGTGTGGCAGGGGATAATCACACAATACACTACTTTTCTCTTCTAACGCGGTCGGACAAGGTTTTTCTGATCCCTCTTCGTTCGTGGAAAAATGACAATTTCAATCTATTTGTTCTACGCTTTATCTCCCCTATCTATCTTCACGCGATATCTCCTAAAGTAGTGCGCACGAGATAAACGCACAAAATTATTTTTACGAAGTTTTATTTGTCTGCTAGCGTCATGTCTCATTGCCATTTGCGAGGGGGAGAGACGTGTTCCTGGGAATTGGGCTGTGTCTCCGTGACGCTGTGCCTGGATGAGACTCTAGGAGCAATTCTCGGTGCGGGGATAGCTCCAGGGAGTCACGCCCTGAGGGGAAGGGGTGGGAGGGGGATGAAGAGGGAAGGGTGAGTCACCGCCTCACATGAGCCGAACGCCCCGAGGTCTTGGAGACGCCGTGGGGCGAGATGAGGACAGATGGGGGCGGCGGAGAAGGATGGGAGGCGGAAGCAGGTCTGTGCGGAATACTGGGGTGAAATTCGAGGAGAGACAGCCAAACGTTCTCACTCCACCCTCATACGAAACCCAGTCCTCAAAAGGAAAATTTCCGTTCCCCGTGAAGAGAGACGTCTCGAATCACGAGTACACAGGACTCATCAAAGTGTAGAGGACATCAGAGGAGCACCTTAGATACATTCACGCTGCCCTCTTCTTTTCTTTGTGGTGAACCCTTTTCTTTTGATGTTACGAGCAATGGCGTGAAGAGAACTTATGAGTGTAACCCAAGGAGAAAGTGATTTTTGCCGTTTCCTCCCGGTAAGGTTTATTCAGAGTGGTACTTAAGTCCTATATAAAAATTATCACATGTTAGTACAATGAAAAAGAACAATGAACAATATGCTACCTCTAAAGATTAGATAACAAGATTACTTTTGGAACCAGGACCTTATGGGGAATCGCAGATGAACAGAAAAAGGAACTCCCGCTCCACCTATTGGAATACGTTGAATTTTTCCGACTAATAATCGGTACGAGACACGTGCATAAAAACTCTCACCTATCGATCCAACTAATTAGCTCAAACTTTCAGAGGCTGTAGGATTTTTTTAGAGCTAACAGAGAGAACGACAGGAACGTAAGATTTGAAAGGTGTTAAGACAAGAGAACCTGAAAAAGTTAGTGAGCAAATGGAAAAAAATGGATGGTTTTGTGAATTAAACGTTTTTTAAAGAAATAATTTTAATGACCACATAAGTCAAGGCAATAAAATTTTCGCGATCATATCCCTTCTTGGGGGTGATATCAAAAATTCTCTGCGAATTATTAAGAAAAAACTATTACAATTGTGTATATTTTGGAGAAATAAATGCATTTCACGTAGCCAACCCTTAGATGTCCGAATCCTTCAGCCTCTGGCCTCGACTCGTTTGCCCTTTACAAAGTGGCTCCTAATCCCTCCTCACTCGGTCTACTCAGAACCCATGTGAGTTTCACCGTGCCCTCCGAGCACTGCGGCCCCGTACTTTGCTTCCCTTCCGCTTTTAATTCCCTCTCTCCACACCCACGCGCTCTGCGCGCACGCAACAACTCGTTACGAGTGACTGAAAGTAGATATCACCAACACATACACACACACACACACACACATGTATGTATAGGACCTGGTGAGCGTCATTCCCCCTCGCTGCCGTCTTCCTGAGACACTCATTTCGTTCGGGACGTGAGAGGTTGAAGGTGAGTGGTCGAGTGAGAGGGGAAGAGGGGTGCAGATGGTATGAAAGGGGGAGAGTGAGAGAGACGGGATGAGAGAAACGGGGAATGAAAGAGGGGGAGGGACCGGATTTTTTTTCAGACGAATAAGGGCAGGACGTGGGCGGGGATAGGTTGGCGGGATCGTGGATGGTTGGGGTGGGAAGGGAGGTAAGGGAGAGTTGGGAACGGCTGAAGGGTGGGAATGGCAGCGGCGGAAGGAGTACCTCGCTAGCCTTTTGCTCGTTACCCGAGTGGCGAGGGAGAGAGGAGGGTTCCACTCGGGCGTGAAGAGAGGCAGGTCATATGCGCCCGTGGGGGATGGTGCAATAGGGGAGAGGTGGGAGAGAGAGATAGAAGGGTGGATGTGGCGAGGGTTGAATCGGGAGAGAGGGTTTGCGGGGTGAGCGGAAAAAGGGTGGGGCTGGCAGAAATTTGAATGGGAAGGGGAGAGAGAGGAGATGAAAATTCTGACAAACGGAGGGCTGGATAAGTACGAAGTGAACCATCTGGAGAGATGAAAGGGGGAAGACTCATTCAAGGGGACTGAAAAGAGCTAGGTGAGAAAGGGAGGAGCACGAAGAGTTAACAGTGAGGCAAAACAGAAAGCAAGAAAGGGGAAAAGGAGGATGGAGATGAGCGAACTGCTTGATGAGACTGAGACAAGAACAATTTTCGCAATACCGTTTTTGGAGAGGAACTGAACCAAACATAGCAAACCTCTAAATCACCAGAGGGAAACGTGCTCATTTAAAGATGACTCTCGCACTAATTATGTCTGTCTTTGGATGTTCCACTGATGTCAATGGGGCGTTTATTATTCCTAAAAATGAGGTCAATAAATACATCTACTTACGTACGCCAGTTCCTATCTCAAAATTATCACTAGTTTGCGGCAATGGAGTAATCTTGTATCTTACTAAAAATCGGTGACATAAAAAAGTCCTATTAAATCATTAACCATTTTAAATAAATGAAATTATCTCAATATTTGAATTCAAAGCATTACAAGTTATTTTAATGGTTTATTTTGGTTTGAAAAATGAATTTCCAATAACGTAGCTAAATTGAGAGGAGCATGTGAATGGTAAGAATTACCACTGCACAATACAGACTAACACGTTGAGGATTTCGATTCAAGATTCGGGCTTATTAATAATACGTAAAGGGTTAAGAAGAAGTGACTTGAAGGAATAAAGCTGGTGATGCACATTGACGGCAGATCCAGCCAACAAAAATCTCTGAGGAATGACACCCTCAAACGTACGTGTATCATACAGTTGGGACTTCACCGTATTCTTCCCGAATATCGTATTGCTTTAGCCTTCTTCCTCTCTACTTTAACCTTCTACTTCAGCGGCCAAATACCCACAAGAGAAATGTAGAACATACTGGAAGCTGGCAGACAAAATGCATACAAATGGCACGTTGAAAAACAGATTGGAAAATATTTATCCACATCACACCATTTTAATTTTTGCAAAAGTTCTGTTTTTAAGCTGTTTTACAAGTAGCGTATTAATGTTTAAAAATAAAATTTCTATAAAAGAGGAAGTAGTCATTTTTGCACTCGTTTGGACACGAATGCTTCTTGTCAGTGCAGAAAAAGAGAAGAACTATGGACAAAAATAGGGCGAGAATATTGAACCTGACATTTTACGAGCGAATTGGATAGAAATTTTTACATTTATTCAGATCAAATTGTCAATTTAATGTTCAGATATATCTTAATTACATTTAGTTGTCAATGCCGTTGAATATTGAGACTGAGCGTGGTTATCGACAGCCAATGATTCTCAGTTCCAATCTTTAAGACATCTGAAAGTTTCTTTTTACATATTCTCAAACTTTTTTTGCTTGGTAAGAACTCCCTGCAGGTAAGATGAAAGAGGACTTAGGTGCATTGACATAAACTTCGTCAAATGTTTTGATAAAAATATTTGGAACGGCTTCGAGGGGGATTCCGCGAAGGAATTCTTCATAAATCTCACTTTATCAGTAAGTACTGTTTTAATGTTCTACTTAACCGTTCTAATCACATCTTTTCGCAAAAAAATTCGCGATATTGTGTTTCCGTAATGTGTGCACAGAAGTATTCAAATTGCAATTCAGTCCATTACTATTCAATATTTTCCTTCCTGGAAACGGGAGGAAAACTGAATGACAATTAACTACAGGAAAAGAGGAAGAGGTAGGTAAAGTAAATGCTTGGACGATTAACGTTTGGACAAGTTTTCTTGATCGATATATTCTAAGCTTCTAGTTCATGTTATGGACCGAAAAAGATTCAGTTACCCCCATACTTCCATGAAACATGTACCACTATTCTCTTAGACTCAAGAGATACTTCCCCTGGGACTTCCGCTGGAATAGGTCACTAACTCCAAGGTATCGGAACCCTAGACGAGACGGCAGAGGTAAGCTATTTACCCGACTGAGTGTGGCTATCAGTTCTTCCGTCTCCCACCGGGACGGGACGGTGAGCAAGTGCCCTCATTACATAGGAGAGGTCGGATGAAATCTCGTCTCTCGCAGCGTCTCAACCGTTCATTGATCCACCTTCTGCATCGCAAACAGATACCTCTAGACCTCGCAAGGGAAACGCAAGCCTCAAAATCCCTTGGAGGCTTTCGGAAACAAAAGTGAAAATTGACCAAAATCGGCGGCAGTTATTGGGCGAACTAGACAGATATTTTAATTAACGTACCAGGCAAGTCAAAAGGAAAATCGTCTGCCTGACTAGTGAAGAAATACAGCGAGGCTTAGAAGTAGGTATTGATATTTCACTTAAGGAGAACCAACATACCATAAACAGTCTTCACAGTGCTACGAAGCGCTTAAATTATATGCATTAAGGTTGGTGGACGCCGGTTTCAAATTTAAATAGTCAACGAGATAAAAAATCTTAATAATAAACCAGATAAAATTATCTTTTAGGCAGTTCCTTTGGCGTGTTGAAATACACTTAATTGCGGAACAGAACTAAGTATAGAGCATATATATATTCATAGAGAAATAGATAGAAAGAAAAGGGATAGGAACATACAAAAGACGAATACAGGAGAGATAGGAACATACTAACATAGGAGAGACAGGAACATATTATATGCATATAATATATATAACTTTTTTAAAGGAACCTGCTGTCGGATTAGCGTAGGTTTTCCATGCACCCTGGTGGTATACATTACTGCACTCCTAAGGCCTAACCAATATGACATAAAATGCCCTTACAATATCTGGAACGGTATACAAAATTACAATTAACAGCTAATTCTTTTGTGCCAACGCCTTGTTTCTATCTCCGTTCATTTAATATAAAATGCATATTCTTTTTCTCCCTCTACCTTTCATACCCACTATTCTCCCTCCTCATCTATTATCGTCTTCAGCCCTCCATTTCCTCTAAGTATCTCCTTCATCCATTTCTACTGCCTTTTTCGAATTTTTCTTAACAGCCATCTTTCTTCCTCCGCCATGTCTATTGCTACAGGGTTTGTTTCTCTTTTCATCCATTTTATTTTTTCCATTCTTCTCCAAATCCACGTTTCATAAGCCTACAACCAACTCTTATCCTTTTGCCTCAACGATCAAGTTTCCGAGCCTTACAAAACTGCGTTACATATCACAGATTTGACAAGTCTTTTTTTTTACATCTTTACTTAATTCTCATACAATTTAAAAAAAAACGCTGCCATATTATAATTTATTAGTTCAAAAAAGTATTAGGTATAACTTTTGAATAAATTTCTACGTAAATACAATGATAGCTTAGTCCTTATCATAGTTTTTATCCGCACGAGCCAGATACCTGTAGAGGTGCGTTTCCCACGTGACACTTGTCACCAGTCAATAAAAAAGAAAGAAAAATTAGACTACAGGTAAACTTTCTATCATAATAGCAACGAACTTCTAGAAAAATAACCCAAAAAAGCTCCTGAAAGGTTAAAGGAGAAGGAAAAATAACTCAAGAAAATAATGTAGCACCCATATGAAAACAATTAAAAAAATCCTCAAAATTATTCTTAAGAACTCTCACTACTACAACACGAGGAAATATGAGGGTTAATTCTAGTGGTCCACCTACTTACTCAAACAAGCAGCAGTTACCATTTAAGCTACCGAGGCGTCCTTCTACAATCCGAAATATTGGAGGCTTTAAAGGAACAATATGTTGTGACGAAGTACCGTACATAAATGGTACAGGCTTTTGAAGTCGTGCTCGAAGCGCCACAGTCCACGAAGTTATAGCCAACTTTTAACAAAATGGTGTTTTACCTTCGACAAATTCCAAGAAACTACGGTAGATGACGTGACAGTCACTTTAAAACCACCAGGTGTCTAAGTCTCGGCCGGTCATCGATGGATCTGATTTCGAATCCCGGTAAGACAAATTATTTTTACACTCTAAAATTGCTGGATTGTTATGCGAACTTATCGCATGATTCCGTTAAAAGTTACTATAGCGGTATCTACCGCAGTTTCTATATTTCACACTGATAGATTTGTTACAATCAATCTTTAATATACACGTAATTGTATCGTGATTTGAATTTCATATCATAAAGTGGAACTTCTGAGGACTTTGATTTTATCATATACTTTGGTTAAAAAAATTTATATTTTCCTAATGGCCTATGATTGCTATCAATACGGCACTCTGATAATTAACCCTATAACCTAATTCCCAGGGAAAAACTACAATTATTATCAGTCACCAAACTGGTAATACTGACCTGATTCGTGGCATGGTAACGGTCCAAATGAGGAAACTGAGCAAAAAAGCTAAGGATGCTTTTGGAGATGGAGAAATGTCGCAAGTGATTGTTTTCTACTTGCACAGAATGTCCTAGGAGGGCAACGATGAGGAATGACCTGTACATTCATCAAGAACATAGTTTGATGTGTCAGAACGCCAGCAGAAAAGCACAATATTCAGTAAACCAGAGTGCACTGCATTATTACAGAATATTTCGCCATGAGAAAGGTGTGCCAAGATGGTCCCAAAGATGCTGTCAGAAGACTGCTTTAGTGACAATCTTGCCTTAGACCACGATGAAAGTGATCCGAATTTTTTAGAATAGGCGGCTACTGGTGGCGAGACATGAGTCTTTGAGTACGAGCCAAGTACAACCCCTTTGAGTACCATTTGGACCACTGGATTTTGTCAAAGAGGCCATGACCAGGTGCCTGAACGAGGGTTCTGTTGATACCTTACAGGAACCATACCACAACCGGCGGAGGCACTGGCATTGGTGCGTCGATACATAACGGTGATTTTATGAAGAATTTTAGCAATTTTTACTTTGATCTGGGGGAAATTCCCCCCCCCCCTAGATTATTCTACTTATTTTTGGGACAGACCTTTAACGTAAGGTATTCTGTTTCTTAAGGTGTGACCCACTTTAATGAACACCCTCTGAGTGCATTTAGATGATATTTAAGTTAGCATTACACTTTCAGGAAAACATGAGCAAAATACGACTGTAACTTATCCCGTAAATCCCGGTAAATCCCATCATGCTATTATGTGACCATTTTTACCAAATCAAAGCTTTTTATACAGATTTTCACATAAAATCGATCTAATAAGAATACGTCGTCACCACATCACATGAGACATAACTCACGAGTCATACTTCTCTATTCTGTAGGTCGATTAAACAATTCCGGCTCTAAAAAGAACGCCGAATTAGGAGGAGATCGTTGTATGTACGTAAAAGGAAAACCTTGACTCCATGTAGATTGCATTTCAGTAGAAAATGAGGATCTTGAAGCAATTTTGAGGCCTGATTATGACATTCCAGGGACTTCAAAGTGCACGAGACAGAGAGAGCAAGGTAAATTGCGTCATTTCCATACATGAACTCCCGTCTCCCCGCCGCCTTCTAACCCCTCCACCTCCTTGCGGCTCTTCCTGCCTCTTCCCACCCGCCCGACAACCTTTCTTCCGCCAACTGCATCCATCACCTTACACGACAGAGGGTGCTTTTAGAAGAAACTCGCTTTGTTCGAAAAAAAAAGAGGTGGTAGATGGGGTGGAGGAAGGACTGTCGGGAGACAGTGCGGAATGGGCAGTAAATGAAAGGGTGTGTGGGTTGAGGGGCGAGATGAGGAGAACAAGGAAGGAGGAGGTGGAGGAGAGAGATATCGTGCTCCCTCTGAAAACGATGAGTTAGCGCGGGAGTGTCTGGGAGGGGGGATTATTTTTCGGGGACTCGAGGGCGGGTGGGGGGGAGGGGGTAGGTGAGAGTGGTGGGAGAAGAAGGAGAGGTGACGGGGACAGGGACCAGGAGAGACTGGAAGGGATTCGGGAAGGGGGGAAGTTAGGGATGGCCGTATTAGGGAGGGGGAGACTTCGTTCTACCACTCGTGCTATCGCTCCCAGGTAAACTTCTCGAAATCTCCAGAGCTAATGGCTTTCCGAAAAGCTTGAAATCCCCCAGAGCGTAAGAATGAAACGTAGATTAAGGTAGGAAGGAGGATATGAAGGAGAGAATTTTCGAACTGAAAAGGGCCGCATGGATGCGATCTAGAGAGCGAGAGAGAGATAGAGAAAGAGGAAGAGTGAGAGAAAGAGGATGGGAATGGGGGATTCTGGGGAGGAAAAGAGGGAGAGAGTGGAGGGTGTGAGACAGTTGGTTTGGAGAAAATGAGGGGGGATGATAGGAGTTGACGGCGGGACGGGCAGAAGGGGAGTTGGGGTGAGCGACGTGCGTGCCTGTGTGGGAGGGAGCGTAGGAGAAAAATTATGGAGGAGAGGAAGGGGTATGCAGTTGCAGCAGGGGATGAAGGGGCGAGGCGAAGGAACGCCGAGAGCAAGGAGCCACAACTGGGAAGCGACTCCGAGGCGCTGTCGGAAATCGACACCGGGAACGTTGCTCAGAGTGAAGGAAGAAATGACAGCCCGGACTGCCACTCAGGTGCACAGAAGAAAACTTGCGTTTTCGCCACTGACTAAGCTGTTCTCTCACAAAAAAATGAAAATAACAAACATCAGATGGCAACGAATCACATTTCCGTTCAATTTGGTTTTAAATGTTGAGTTTTTAATCAAATATAACATTAGAAATCCCAAAAGTATATGTTTACACCTCCGGTGCGTACATTTGAAGTGGAATCGATAGGGTCACAAATTTAAATAAACTCGGCCCAAAAAATGATCACCCTACTTCCATTTGATAAATTAAAATCACTCTTTTGAAATGTTTTTTTAACAATCCATTTAAGCAATGACATTTAAGAATGGCATAATTACGCAAGAACGTATGAAAATACATATTCTTTGCATGAAGAAAACATTATTACAAAGTCGAATACTTATTTAAATGAAATAAATAAAGAAAATTAATACACATTATGACTTCAATTTTAAAGGATTTTTTGAAAAATTTTCATTAAAAGATAACACAATGACCCATTCTTTAACCTATGAATGATTGCAAGGTAGGGAGGAGTGTGGAGCAGGATAATCGCTAAATAAAATCCGCATAGGATTAACTAAGATGATATTTTGTATTTAAACAATCTCCTCATTTGAGCTTCTAATGGAAATAATGAACAAGAATAAAACATAGATAAAAATTATATTTTTTGTAGATTTTAGTCATGTGTTTGCACTTTGAAATTTTTTTTCATCGTCCTCCTTGTTCGACCTACCTAGTGTTTAATGAAAATATATATTGGAAAGAACCAATTAAAATAAATAAGAAACGGAAAACTAAGTATTACTTGAATAATTTTTCAGTGTAGGAATGAATTTCACGATGAAAAAATTCTATTATATTAAGGAAAAAATACAGTAACATGAAATGTAATAAATTAATGTTAGGGAAATATGCATCCCTATAGAAAATGAAGTTCTTAATCGGTTTACCACTTACATTTTTGAATCAAAATTTCATCCAACATTATCACCACCTGATTTTGCTATCTGCATTGCCATATAACGTGGCCCATATTTAGAGATGCACTCTTGAGTTCGCGCGTCAAAGCAGAGAGGAGTGGAGCGGGCACGGGAAAAAGGGCCAAGTGGATCTGGGTCATTGTTCTTTGGCCTCAATTTTTAGTCCCAGTCTGCAGAAAGAACCCTCGTGATGTAAAGACCTAATCCCTACAACAAGCACTAAATATATTTTACTTGCAAAGGCTTAATGAAATGAAACCAAGAGAGAGGGCTGATATGAATGTTAAGGTTTGAGTGAGCATTAAAATAATCTTAATGAAATTAATTATTTTTGCAAATTGACTTCATTTGGCGTTAATTTTCAATCATGTATAATTGGTACTAAACTGACTCCATTCAGGAGTTATTTAAAAAAAAATATATATATATATGTATGCGGGTTGCAGTGGTCTAGTGGGTAGAGCGTTGGACTACTGACCGGAGGGTCCCGGGTTCGATTCCCGGGCAAGGCACTTTGAGCACCTGCAGCCACCCAAGCTAGTTGATTTTTCGGGTACCAGATCTTCCTGGGAAACCATAACCGGGAAAGGTTATGGTTCCAAAGGGAAAGGAACTGGCCCGCCTACCCTGATGTGTGAATATTCACATGCCGTCGGGCTTGGTACATGAGTGAGCTCTACCATTACTTACTAAACCCACCTTCGGGTGGATTACTGTGTTTATGGTTATATATATATATATATATATATATAAAACAAGAAATAACAAGAAAAATTCTCGTCCTTTTTTTGTCTCTAAAACCGTTATTTACTTTATGAAATTGACAGCCCCCGTTTGCAGTTTTACCAAAATGACAGAGACCTTATTGCGTTAACGAGAATTTCCCTTCTAATGAGTTACCAAAACTAACATCAGAAAAGCTCATTTTAAATTAACTTTTGGGTTTCTCTTGGTAAGGAAAATTTACAAAGTAGCTCTACACATGCGACTTCATTTTATGGCGTCGTAGAGCCGGAATTTGAAGTTGGGAAGTAACAGGCCGTGCCGCGAGAACATGTCATTTCGATGCATGGTAGAGCCCTTGAAAATGCTCATTACACAGTAGAGGTGAAAATTCTCAAGGATTTGGTGTTTAAACATTTACCATTTTACCCTAAATGCAAGAATTTTCAAAAGCGACCTGGAGCACGGTAAAGGTATAATTTTCTGTTAATATTATTACCATTTAAACAATAGTATTTAGTAGACGTAATTTCACAATTTGATACAGAGATAAGTATTATCTTACTGAGCTACGGGATCATCATATTGTAGCATTTTATTTTCATAATTTTAACATAAAAATAGAATCAAATATATAATAAAAATTAATTGATTTATAATTATTGGTAAAATGATATAATAAGAAACGGAAATTAAAAAATTATTTAACCTGCTATTATGTTCACCTATTACTACACACTAATAAATTGTAAAATTACTTGTATATGTTTGAGTGTGTATCTATGTTTATATACTATATATAGTATATTAATTCACATAGAAATAGAGATAAGGAAAATGGGAAAGGAATACACATAAAGGACGAACACAAGAGAGGTGGGGAAGGAGGATCTGAGCAGATCTATGTATATATATATATATATATATATATATATATATATATATATATATATATATATATATATATATATATATATATAACTTTTGGACGGCACAATAGAACACAGAATAAAACAGATAACACGTAAAAGGACACTCACACTGTAGATGATTTAAGCTTTCGGCCTACTCCGAGGCCTTCTTCAGGTCAGACTCTGAGGTCTGGTCAGGTCAGGTCTGAGTCTGACCTGAAGAAGGCCTCGGAGTAGGCCGAAAGCTTAAATCATCTACAGTGTGAGTGTCCTTTTACGTGTTATCTGTTTTATTCTGTGTTCTATGGTGCCGTCCAAAAGTTATATTGCTCTCGTGAGTACTTCCACATCATATATATATATATATATATATATATATATATATATATATATATATATACATATTCAAACTTGAAAATCCCGCCATACGGCGCACAAATATTCATTCATTCAAACAGAAATTGGTATAAGGAAAGGGGATAGGAAAACACATAATAGGCGAAGACAGGACATGTGGGGAAGGCGGTTTTTGAGCAGATCACGAAAGTAAAAATATTTCCCTATCCGGGATTTGAACCACGGACCTTCCACTTTCCGGGCGGATGCTCTACCAGTTGAGCTAATAGGGAAACTTGATTTACCTTGAAATCTGCGATCTTATAAAGCGCCAAAGTGCTCCGATACATATTGCCCGAGAGATGGCGTTATGGAGCTGTTTCACCCACCAAAGGAGAAAATAGACGGGACACAAGAAGGGGAAAGGATAGTAGAAAAGCATTCATACGATCTTATAAAGGATAGGAACGGTGCGTTTCATGGCACGCATAGCCAGAAGAAGAGACGAGCCACATTGGCCAAACACATATTCAAACTTGAAAATCCCGCCATACGGCGCACAAATATTCATTCATTCAAACAGAAATTGGTATAAGGAAAGGGGATAGGAAAACACATAATAGGCGAAGACAGGACATGTGGGGAAGGCGGTTTTTGAGCAGATCACGAAAGTAAAAATATTTCCCTATCCGGGATTTGAACCACGGACTTTTACTTTCAACACGGAAACTTTTACTTTGAACACGGAATATTTTTACTTTCGTGATCTGCTCAAAAACCGCCTTCCCCACATGTCCTGTCTTCGCCTATTATGTGTTTTCCTATCCCCTTTCCTTATACCAATTTCTGTTTGAATGAATGAATATTTGTGCGCCGTATGGCGGGATTTTCAAGTTTGAATATGTGTTTGGCCAATGTGGCTCGTCTCTTCTTCTGGCTATGCGTGCCATGAAACGCACCGTTCCTATCCTTTATAAGATCGTATGAATGCTTTTCTACTATCCTTTCCCCTTCTTGTGTCCCGTCTATTTTCTCCTTTGGTGGGTGAAACAGCTCCACAACGCCATCTCTCGGGCAATATGTATCGGAGCACTTTGGCGCTTTATAAGATCGCAGATTTCAAGGTAAATCAAGTTTCCCTATTAGCTCAACTGGTAGAGCATCCGCCCGGAAAGTGGAAGGTCCGTGGTTCAAATCCCGGATAGGGAAATATTTTTACTTTCGTGATCTGCTCAAAAACCGCCTTCCCCACATGTCCTGTCTTCGCCTATTATGTGTTTTCCTATCCCCTTTCCTTATACCAATTTCTGTTTGAATGAATGTATATATATATATACATATATATATATATATCTATATGTATCATATATATATATATATATATGATTTCTTCGAAGTAACACGAAAGTGTTGAATAAAAAACTTAGACAGTAACACACAGCACGAGAACACATAAAAAGAAGACTCACAATAATATCTTGATAATTTCGACGGACTCAAGCTCCGTCTTCTTCGGAAGATAAGATATGACTGAGGAAAAGGGTTCGTGGTGCAGAGAGAGTAGGGTCGAGGGAGAGGGGAAAAACAGGTAGTGGGGAAGGGGTGAAGGAGGGGGATGTGGAGGGGGAGAAAGCGGAGCGGAGAACAGGTGGTGGTAGAGGGGTGAAGGAAGGAGGTTATGGAGGGGGAAAGGGAGGCCAGAGGGGAGCGGAGATGGAATAAGGAGGATGCGGAAATAGTAACAAGCGACACAGAAAACTAACAATTCATCCACAGTTACCACAACACCCATGACCAAGGCATCAACTCCCCAACTCATCATAAGGGCTCGACAAGTCAAAACCCAGGACAAGGATGACAAAATATGTGCGGATGAATAAATTGTCCCACCACCTCGCAAGACACAAATTCACCTCCATCCACCCCAACCCCCCCCACCCATTTAGTGAACGACATTGAGACCCGGATGTTGATAGGCTTTACACAGCCATATAAATGCCAATTCCATTGTTTTTAATTTTATAGGGTTATCGGATGGGGGAAGGGATGCTAGCACGGAAACATTGTAACAGTGGTTGAAGGGGGTGTTGTGGAGGGAGGGATGGTAAGACCATCCCTCCCTCCACAGACGGGGAAGAAGACGGGGAAGAGGAATTACATGAGGCGCGATGATTGTTCACCCTGAGGTTCAGGGGTGTAGAGCACTGGTCTATATTAAATGCCGGGCAGAGTTTGCAAGTCAGAAGATTTGCAAGTCAATTTGTCAAGTTTGTGGGTCGTTCGTTTGCGAAACCTCTACAACGCGATCTCGTTACTCGTCATGAACTGGTTATAGGAACGGCGCTACACCATCAATTATTACATGAAGCTAGGAAAAACTGGGAAAGAAACTAATGACATGCCCAATCAACCTATGGTGATAACGCTATGGATAGATCGCGTGTTTTGGAGAGATAACGTAATGGATTGATCGGCTGTTTTGGAGTGACACAAGTAGTTTCGGGAGGGTAGAGAAGATGTTGAACACGTCGAGCGTTCAGGACGTCCTTCGACCTCATAAAGTGACGAAAACCTTGCTAGGGTGAAGGCTTTGTTGGGGAGGGATCGCAGGTGAAGAGTTCGTATGGTTTCTTATGAACTTTGCATTCTAAAAGTGATGTGAATCAAATTGTGGCCGAAAAAATGCGCATGAGAAAGGAGTGTACGAAGTTGATGCCACGAGTGCTCTCGGACTAACAAAAGAAAATTCGCACGCGGATCTCCCAAGAGCGTCTCGACCAAGTGAGTGAGTCCAGTTTTTTAGAAAATACCCACCAGGCTTCTTCCTCTTCCCCCTCCCCACCACTAATCCATGCTGAAGGGATGTCACCACGGCTCATTGGAAGCATTACAACATGTCGTGACGAGAGAATATATAAGCATTCCGAGGGCCCCCCAAGAAGGCGTGGAAATCCCGCTAGTAGCGGTGTGGACGGACAAGGAAGGATGCTACTTTAAGGACTTTTGATTGAATGTATCAATTCTGACAATAGTTATTTTTAATTGACTCTATCCTAGATAGACCTTGTGTGTGTGTTTGACTGTACTATATATGGATATAAAACTATATATTCATATATATATATATATATATATATATATATATATATATATATATATACATATATAAGGAAAATGGAAACTTCAGGGACCGTAAATAATACAAAACGTGAAAATAATTGAATGACCGGATGACAGGAAAACGAATGGCGAATGATAAATGAAAATAAATATTACAATAAAAATGAACACAGAGAACCCTGGTTTCTATAAAAAGACTGTCTTTAAATGTCCATCATTCCCTGGATGTTCGCGTAAATAAATGAACGCGACGAACCTTTAAAATTTATTTCTCAAATATTGGGCCTCCAACTCGAACTTTATTAGGAGTGACTGTTGAAACGAGATCGAAGGAAGTGACTCGTTTTATCGAGACAGGCGAAAGTTTCAGCGGCTTTGTCATCTTTGTCGATGCATCGTTTATTTTGGACGAGCCACTCTAAAAAATTAAACGATATTCCTTCGAATAGTAAAAAGTTTTTAGCAGCAAACCAAATGTACGTAGATTAGCCCTGGGTAGTGCGAAAGTTTTAAGTCCTACTGCCATTGAAATTCTTATGGTACTAGGCCGAATAAAACAGCTGAAATATAAGCTAAGTGATATTAATTATTTTAACCTGATCAATTGTAAATTAAAAATATGACCAATGCAATAAAATAGAAGGTTCTTATGGCCTTAAAATTGAAATAAAAATACCTATAATCAAATATAAAATTGATTGAAGTCTATGAGTACGAAAAGGAAGCACACTAATAATCCTTTTCGTGAATATACAATTGATATCTTCAAACAAGAGAATTGATACAGTCTTTCAGCTTTAAAAATAAACACTCGAAATCATATAATTCATTTATCGAAGGTATAAATCCGCTTTGTATGGCTCAATAAGGTAATGCTTTAGTTTAAAGTAGTTGCAATACATGGTTGGTACCGAATAAAAAACCGGGTCTCATCTCGGTCTTTCAATGCAAAATTAGTATGCTTCAAAATAATGGGTTATGAATTTATTAGTTATTTGTTTTTAAAGATATCATTTAGAAAACCTTTACAAAAATGTACACGCCGAAACAAGAGATATCTAGAACTCTTCCAAATTAATTTTTTTATCACAATCTATAGCTAGGTAACAAAAGAGAAAGGAATGCAAAAACAGTCTTCTGTTAACAGTTATCGCAAATCCCAGTTTACTAAAATATACTCGGAACAATCGAAACTGATTTGATCAATATACCATTATGGAATTATTAAGAAACACTTAATCTTCTGATGCATAATCCGGTTTATATCAAAATGTTAAACTAACGCTGGAACAATAAAATAATAATAGCCTGAGTTTTATTTCCATCACGATGTGAAAAGAATATTAAACAGCCCCTTAAAAGTCTTACGCCCAAAAGTAGCTAAGAAACTGCATTTATTGAAACAGCAGAAATTGAATTGAAAAAATGCCAATAGGAGTCCGTATGTCAAAAAAGAAGCTCTGGAGTCAATTACATGAGTAGGCGTAAGTAGTTCAGTAGAAAATGGGATTTCAAAAATAAATGGCCAAAACCGAATTTAAATGTAGAATCCTAAATATTCCACCAGCTCAATGCGCCCTCCAACTTTATATCAAGCATGTTATGGGTAACAATTATCCTGAATTTATCTTTACATGTGTATTGCTGGAAAATTAAGGAAATTTGATTGTCCAAAAGATCACTCAAAAATATCACTTTTTCACGACGTCATCGAACAAATCTTTTTTTATTATTTTTTGCCTAATTTAATATAGTCACTAGGAACAGTTTGAGAAGTTAAACGAAATATAATTCTTCCACTTGCATAAGAATACATTGTTAGCTCGTAAACTAATATGTGTAATTTGCCATTATTTTTGTGTCCACAAGTCTTAATTTCACTAGGATCTTGTTTTGTTCATACAAAATAAAATCATCAAAAAAGAAAATCATGAAACACAGAGGAGATATTAAGCCTGATCAGAATGTATGGTTAAACATTTTCAACTCAATTTTATGAAAATAATAATAACGTTGAGAAATTATTGAGGCTGGAAAGCAAGGGAATTTAAAACGAATTCATTAATAGAAAACTGGTAAATCTATAAAAATCAACAAGACACATTCATAATGCAACAAGAACATTCATACGAAACAAAAAAAAATCGCAGATTACATTAACAATTAAGGTCTAAACAATTTTTTCGGTCTTTTCGTTAAAACATTCATACACAATCATAAATGGGGAGCAGACTGAAGAAGGCAAATAAAAATATGCGCTTATGTGAAACTTTTCCTAACAGGAATTATAACAACCTATATTAGAAAACATATATTAACACTAAATAGCCAATAGGTGAAACATTCCGCGAATGGATGATATGAACGGCAGTACAAACAAGGAAGAGAAGAAGGAAAATTAGGGAAAATTAATATTTTTGAGAAATTAAGAATTCTGAAACAAAATTTATCAAATCACCAGCAAAATATGAAACATACTGCTAATAATATCGAATTAATTAATTGAAAATGTCATGAGACACACTAGCTTAATGAATGCAAATGTAGGTGGGAAAGCTGAGCGCGAACAGTATCAAAAGCTGAGAAACTCGAATAAAATTCCTAAAAAGGCAAATGAAATTTTGTGTCGAAGTCAACCTTAAGTATGGATTTTTGAACATACAGAAAATTACAATGAAATTTACATTCGAATTCGTTAATTGATTCGTCATGAGGATAAACTTGTCTCGCTATCCGATAACGAAACAGTATTGATCTTCAACTGTAATAGGAAAGGATACCACACACCTTTCTGGAAATTTATCGCATTACCTTGCGCAACATAAGAAAAATGATATTATCCTAAAATTGCAAAATTTATTTTTTAATTGAATTGTAAAATATATGTATTAAATATATGGATATATTAAGCATATGCATATTTTTATGTATTCAATATGTATATATATTCAATATCCATATTACTGGATATGAATTCAGATTCTCGTTTTCATTTTTCTATAAACTTAATTTTAAAGTAGTAGTTAATTATGTATTGTTTACTAATATAGGAATCAAAAAATTTTAGCAGATTAACTGATATTATTACGTGCACTTCAATAGTATTTGATTGGTTTGGAAAAATATTTTTCAATAGTAAAATTATTAACCATTTCTAAAAAGAAGCATAATATTCTATATGTATCATGTTCAGCAATTTTAATGACTTGTTAGATAAAATGTATGATGTTGGCTAGAACACCTACTTTATTGCAAAATTAATATTCGAATCATAATTATAATATAACATATACTATAATATAATTATAACATAATAATCATAATTACTAACCGCTTTAGGTTTCTTTAAATGATGTTTCTTTCCTTAATGTATTGCAAAATCCCTATTCTTTCCTTATGATTGAAACCTGATCTGAAACTCTTCATTCCATTATTTAATTTTCTTTTAAAAATAGTTCATAATTTCATTGCTGGATTTTACAGTCCGCGAAACAGAAACTTACAAATCAATAAAATAGACATTCTATGATGTTTTTCTTAATATTAACAAAGTTAAACTCGTAAAATATAGAAGCTAAGCATTCCTATTGCTGCTTCACTTTGCGAAACGCACCACGTCCTCCATTTCACAACTTCATTTCTTCATATTCCTTGTGCCTAAGAAAAACACTCATTAAGAAATTAAATTGCCTACGCAACAGTACCTCAAACAAATTAACAGATACACCAAATGATTTTGAAGAATTATGAAAATTAAATTTGCAATATAAAGTTAAAAAAAAGAGTACAGAAACTAGAACATTTGAACAGTTTACATATCTTCAAAGTGTTTTGGATGAAGATGGTCAAAGTAGTATAAATATAAGAAGAATTGTGTTATTAAAAGGGTATGCTACCATAAAGAACAATACAGGGAACCTGAGTAGGGACGTTTAGAAAAGAGTCGCTAAAACTTTGGTAATTGGCTTCGTACGGCGCGGAAACTTGAACGTCGTTAAAGTACGATGACAGGTGTAAAATACAGGCTTTTGAGATATCGGTAAGGAGAAGCACGAAAAAGGTATAACAATCGACAAAAGCAGACAAAGAAATTCTAGAAATGGTGGAGGAGGAGAGGGAATTGTTGGAAGAAATCCAAAGGTGGTATGAAGATGGATGAAGAGTACTTCGATTAGCTATGGGATGTTGAAGACTAAGATAGAAGAGAGTAGTTAGGCAAGCGAGCAAGGAGCAGGCGAAGGATAGGCATGTTGAATTTAATTGAGGGAGGAAGCACACAAATGCGGAAAAAATTATATTTTATTATAGTGTGAGGCTACAGGTTATCTTTAACAACGTAGGCGTGTTCAGTCTGTATCCATCTAAAAATCAACCATGAACAGTTAATCAACAGGAAATAATAGGTCTGTCGTTATAAGTCATTAGGAAGTATGTCAGTATTCAATAACAAGAGATTAATCTGAAGAACCAAGCGTGAATTGAATAAAAACTAAATAAATTGCGCTTATATCTAAGGTTGGTTTTACAAAATAGGAATTACCGACGAGTGGAATAAATTGCTACGAGGATCCGAGGAGATGTCCAAGAATCGTTTGCAAAGAAGTTGGATGATTTCTAATAAATTTCGTTTTCAAGAATTCCACCCTTTTTCTATGCATATCGTGCTTAAGAAATTCAAATCAATGGTTTCATGAGTACTCAATTATTTTTTTTAAAGGATATCTATGGGAATCCTGTGATTCACCAGTATTTATCGAGCATTAGTCATCATCAGGTGCAAAAATATTAAACACCTCATATTAAAAAAGCATCAATTATACTCGAACTATAAATTGACACTATCTTACTATATAAAAGGCTAATGCCATATGATATTCCAACTCACACTCCATTTCTCGATATTGCGAAGATACAGATTAAACAAGGAAATGTAAAAGAAATAAACTTGATGTCAAAAGCAATGTTAATACGGATAACAGAAACACCATTGAGACTATGTATTCCAGCAGAAGAATTGGAATTATAATCAACTGCCATTATACCTCCGCGACTTAGTTTAATAGGACACGCTTTGAGGTCATTCTGTGACATTCTTTTGATTTGATAAGGTGCAAAAAGAAGTCATGTTACCCCAGCACTTTTACGCAGATTATTATTTCCATAAACCTTGAACGTAAACGTGTGTCGTCTGTATTAACGGATGAACTATGATTTAGTTTCCACTCATGTAAAATATCCACGGTATTATAAATAGTAGTGAGAAAAAAATATTAGTGCCAATCTTCACTGTAAATGAGCCTCATCAATTATCCACAATTGTTAAGTATGTTGATGATTTTGGGCATTCTTGTGATAGCATTTTAAATGCCCAGTACATAAACAGCAACTCGTAAAGTAATAATTCTACAGCGGTTTCCGACCCCCTCGTTTAAAAGAACCATGAGAATAATTAAACAGAGGACTTTAAACTGAATATATTCCAATACTCTGTGCCATATTCAACCTCGTTAACCTCGTTGTGCCCATTGGATATATGTATCCAAGGCGCGGGAAATTTTTAAAGGAGCTGCAGTTGCTGCACGTTAAATATTCAGCTGACGTGTAAATAATTTCATGATGAATAATTTACCACCTTCATCGAAATTTTCGTTTCAAAAATTCCTAGCAAGACATTTCATCTCTCCTCTCTGCATTAAAAAATAGAAGGAGACTCATTAGCATGCAATTCCCTTTTCCGGGCACAGATTAAATTTCTCGCGAGGAGAGAGAGAGAAAAAAAATACGAGCTTACAATAATGGACCCTTCCACACACACCCACGCTCAACCTTCGCACTTTCTATTTACTTTCATCTTATGAATAATTTACCCGAGTAAATAAATGTCTTCCTTCACAGGAATTGGAGTCAAACGAAGTTAAAAACAGCTGACGGCAGGGGTTGGGATTCGAGGTGAAGGGCCGCGTTAATAAAATATGAGGCTTCCCAAAAATAGACCGGTGAGTACATATTTTCTTCCGCTTTTCCCTGAGCGCCCGGGCTCCTTTAAACATGACCAGAATAAGGTGGAACTCCACACACCCCACCCAACCAAGGGCCTCACTTCAGCCTGACTCCTCTCCCTCCTCCCGTTAACCCCCCCCCCCCAGAAGCTTGCTTTCCTCACTCCTCCCTCATATGCCTGCAACTTTCGCCTCGGGTTAAAGAGACCGCGCCGGGTTTCATTCGCAAATCATTTCCCCGAGTCCCGCGGCTGCCCGTCGGAAAAACGTTTGGGGAAATTCTCCCTCTCTCTCTTAGCTCCGGACCTTCCATCTTGGATATTCCTCCGCGTAATTGAGTGTCGGGGCAGAAAGGGGAAGGCCAAACCGATCGACGATATTCATTTAACTTTCGACGAGATTCCCCGAAATTAACGGCGTTATCAGGTGGGAGATTGTTTTAACAAACTTGAACGGTGCAAGAAAATTGGTCCTCCCTACGTCGCTGCTGTCCTCTCCATCACCCTATCGCCTCGCCTTATCCCTCCTCCTGCCCCCCCGCGTCATTCAATTATTCGGTCGCTTTGCCTGAAACACACGGAGGCATTTGTTCCGATAACGTTTGCTCCCCGATATCGGAGCGTTTCTAAGGAAGGTTGACGGGCCAAAGCCCCAATTGAAAATAAATACGTAAGGAGAGGAAACGAACAGAAAGAGGAAGGAGGAATCGAAGAACCTAAAAATAGCTGATACAAGGAATTCCTTTACGATTCATGTGCACTAATGCTGTGAGTAATCTTTTTAAATAGCTAAAAGAAGAGTTGAGCGGATTCAATTTTGGCGAAAGCAAAATGCAACGCTAAGGGTGAATGAACCTTATTTTACTTTACTTCGTTGCTTTGATTTGATGAGAGATTGTGAGGATATTGTACACGCTAAAATTAAACTTTGCAACAAATACTTACAATTTAATTCGAACTTGGGTTTAAGCAACGTAGAGCTCAAATACAAGTACAAAACAATAACAGAATACGAGCAAAAAATCAAATTGTCTTCAAAATAGGCTAAATCGATAGCTACTGAATGATATTTAATGGCTGAAAACCTGTTTTTTCTAAGATATAATGCCATCTTGGTAAAATGTAAATTAGGATAACATCATATAACATTTGATACAAAAAATGAATTAAATAACTTTTTACTTCCAAATTATTATTTTTTTGCGGGAATCGCGGATGCACAAAGCTATTTGATACTTCTTTGAACATTTATTTGGAATTCCCCTAAGTATTGGCCTCAACCATCTCATAAATCAAACATATGAAACTTTTTTAATAAATAAATAAACTGGCTTTAAAAATAAAACAGTTTCTGGCGTAGCTTGGTGGAAAATCTTCATACTGACTTTTAATAATCAAACCACTTTACTTTTCCACATAAACTTTTTAATTTTTACAACCCAGGTTTCGTTCTGGCATAACATCATCAGACCTGATCAGACGTTTATGTGGAAAAGTAAAGTGGTTTGATTATTAAAAGTCAGTTGGCTTTAAAAAGGTAATCGCTACTTTTAAGTGCATTTAGAAGAAACTAGACATTTAAAAAAAACATACATCTCCTGAAAAATTCCCCCATGGTCACCCAAACGTTTAAAAGTACTAATGGAGTACACTATATGTGAATACACACACACACACTCATATATACATGCATATTTTATTAGGTAATCTACCGGATAAGGTAGGTTTTTGGATGGACACAACTGTCAAATAAACATTTTGCAACTCCAAACAAAACCCAAATCAGCAACCTAATCTACATCAAATCCCTCTTCATCTCTCTGTACTTCCTTCCTCCCTTCATCCCGTCCAACATCCCTATTCTGTTCCTTCCCTTTCCTCGCTTGCCCAACATTCTCCCCTCTATTACCTTCTTCAACATTCCACTACCGCTCAATACACCCTTCATCCATTTTTCCTGCCTTCATAGGATTTCTCTCAACAAACCCCTCTCCTCACCCACCATCTCCAGTACTTCCTCATTTGTTTTTCTTTAGGTCCATTTCACCTCCATTCTTCTCCAGATTTCAAAAGCCTCCAATCTACGTCTATCCTCCTGCTTCAGTGACCACGTTTCCGCGCCGTACAAAGATAGCTACGCTCCATATCAGAGGTTTTTACGAGTCTCGTCTTAACATTCCTACTCAACGTCCCCGTCATCAACTTCCTCCTCCTTGAGAAAGCCTCCTTACTTAGCGCAATTGTTCTCCATAAGTCCCTACTACTTTGACCGTGTTGGTCTAGAACATTTCCAATATACGTAAACTGTTCTACCTGCTCTAATTTTTGCCATCCTATTTTAATGTTTGCGTTAGCCTTTTTCTTTCTGTAAAATCGCATAACCTTTGTTTTATTAATATTGATTCTCATCTATTGCACTGAATTTCCAAATCACTCAGCAATGCTTGCAATCTCTTGGTTGACGGACAAACTAGAGCTTGGTCATCAGCAAACCAAACCAATTTTATGAATTCCCCTCCGACTTTCATTCCTACCTCCAGTTCTTCCCATGCCTCTTTAATCATTTCCTCCACATATACGTTGAACAGCACCAGTGACAATGGGCAACCCTGCCTTACCGTCCACGCAGCGTCTGTTTCTCAGTGAGGCGGCTGCAAAGACGTCTGACCCCAGTGGGGCGGCCATTAAGTGATAGTGTCACGTTAAAAACACTATTGAGGAAGGCAACGGGAAACCACCTCAATTACTATGCCCAATAAATTAATGATATATATAAATATATGATAAACAATATATCATGATATATATATATATATATATATAATATATATATAATAACCATAAACACAGTAATCAACCCGAAGGTCGGTTTAGTAGGTGATGGTAGAGCTCACCCATGTACCAAGCCCAACGGCGTGTGAATATTCACACATCAGGGTAGGGGGGCCAGTTCCTTTCCCTGTACCGGTTATGGTTTCCCAGGAAGACCTGGTACCCGAAAAATCAACTAGCTTGGGTGGAGCTGCAGGTGCCCGAAGTGCCTTGCCCGGGAATCGAAACCGGGACCCTCTGGTCAGCAGTCCAATGCTCTACCCGCTAGACCACCGCGACCCGCATATATATAGTATATATATATATATATACATCATGATATACACACACACACAAAGGATCTACTTCACCAAAGTTCTGCATAGGAAATTCTAGAAATCAGTTCTTGCTTGAAAACCGCTTCAGGAGGAATACAACTGTGCGAATACCACAAACCATTGAACCTCACGTGTGAGACGAGCTCCATTAGATCCAGCTGACAAATTTTCACATTTTGCCGAATGGTATTATTTACCGTGTTGGTGAACCTTTCAAAACTACACACGTGCGAAATTATTCTGGGTTACAATTTTGAAAATTATTTCGTCTAAGGAAAGCAATGATGATGAATATTTTAAACGGATTTCTTGATGTAAAAATCAGAAGAAGCAGAAGAAAAATTTTTAGGAGTCATATGTAGGATTCATAGTTTAAAAGATATATTTATTGTATGGAAGTGCGTTTTTTCATCAAGCAAGTATTTTTAAAAAGGTAATAACTGTAGGTCATCATTCTTTTTCTTTAATATTCAACATTTTTAAATATTTCAACATATTACATTATTCCGATTTGACTACCACTAAAATGGTGACTTCTCCGTCATTCTCTGTTATAATTTTAAGGATCAATTGTCAAGCAAAGCACAATATATAGTAAAAGAACTTAATTAATTTATGAGATAATCGATACAGCAAAATTCCATGACTGTTTTTCTGACTAATTTGGACATTGCGTAAGTGTTATCATACGGAAATTTCAATTTGACCAGTTAACATGTAAATTTTAATTGTTTTTAATGTATGCAAACATAAAAAAATCAAGACTAGCTTTGGGAGATGCCAGTCCATCCAATAATTCAAAACGGTTGAATTCGAGGATGCTATCATTAGCGTGAGCTGGAATTCTCTGAGCCACGGGGTAACTAACTGGCTTAAGGGTTTTACGAAAACCAATAGCCAATCTAAATATATAATAACAATCCATACATTAGTAGAATTCATTTACCTTTTTTATTCACCAACCAGAGCAAATATGTAAATTGTTATGGCCTGATTTTGAACAAAATCATAGGTTAATAAAAACATCCATTTTACCATACTGCGGTTAGATAATGCAACCAATTACGCAGCCATTGCTCTGGTCAGCTGGCCATAGCATATTATGTTTAAAGGCGTTTCTTACGGTGAAAAATTTAAATTACTTGGATTTCTAACTCCCTGAGAAAACTAATAAATGTGGTTAAAGAGATATTCTATCACGAAATATTGAGATCAAGTTGTCATTACATTTAAATCATTACGCAGTCAACTCGATTATATTTTTTTTCCTATTTTAGTACCCCGTAATCCACCGCTAAGGTGAGTGGCAGGGGGGTGATAACCCACCTGACTAATTTTGATCTGAATTTGACCCTACCTCGGTCGGACAATCTTATTCCGATCCCTCATCGTTCGTGGAAAAAATAAAATCTGAAATCTATCTGTTCTACGCTTAATCTCTCTAATTTTATAGATAAGATTAGTCCTACCGCAGAACGGTAATGGAGGTAATAATGCATTTTCAGCATCACTGCTAGTTAAGTAGATATTAAAGTTTATATATATATATATATATATATATATATATATATATATATATATATATAATACATACAATGTTGAAAGCTATTAAGATTTGGGAACGGCAGGTAACACCGATAGATAAAAAACAATTGATTAGGTTGCGAAAAATACCGTTCGCACGGTAAACATAAATAATGTGTTCAATTGATGAAAAAATAAGAATTGTTGATATCTCTAGATTCAAACTAGATCCCAATCTGAACAGAAAGGCGTGAGAAAGACCAATAAAATATTAGGATGATTTCAGACTCATGGAATAAGTAGCTTTTGTTATTGTGGATAAATGAGGTGCCAAATTTAAAGAAGAAAAGGACGCATTCATTCATAGCTAAAATAATATCTGAGGTTGCATTATTAAAGCATATACCAAGTCATTGAAAATATATTTATGTTACTACAACGATGACACAGAAGTTCTTCATCATTGTGAAGTGATCATCTTCAGATTAGAAATATTTTATTAACTCTATTAAGGTATTGAAAAGATGTTACAATATATTCCTTAAAATATTCCTCGTATCCCGAAGATATAGACTACATTTTAATTCATACACATGAGTTAAATAACAATTAGAAGTTTAGTCGAAGTGATTAGAATTGCGACTTCCTGGAGTTTAAACAAAAAAGGCAAGTTTGAACTAAATCAGAATTCCAACTTACTTTTAAGAGCTAGAAAACGAATTATTGGAAGTAAGTCTAAGAAAAGTAAGGCTAATCTTTCACGATCAGAAGTGGGTTATATGAAGATCACTGACAATTTGAAAGAAAACGATGAAATGTGAAATACAGTGACAGCAGTAAAGTGAAGCAATAAACATAAAAATCACTACGGACGTTGACACCCAGAAAGGCGAAAAATAATATTCTGTGGAAACGCTAAGTTATTTCATTATTTCTTGTGCATTACAATGGAATTCCGAAAGGATCGGTCTCAACTATCTCTCAAAACAGAAAGACAATTAAAATTCCATATGATACATATAAATGATACGACAGTAAACTTATAATTTTTATTTGTATATACTATATACGGTGTATTCGGTTCCCTTTATTATAAGGATGAATCGTACTTATGTAAATGCATAAAACTGTAAAAACATGGAACCAAAACCCTCCAATTTTTTTGTCACACGTGATTAAATTTATTTTGGTATATATTACTCCTATTCCTAATACACCCCATGAGCGCATTCATAGTTAAGTCAATAAATCAATGCTGCTTTCGGGTATAGACGTAGTTTCCCCTAAGGGTGTTCTCAAATGTCCTCTTCTTTCTTGAGGATTTACTGATTATAATTAGTAAATGTGTGTCCAGTATCAGTGATAATTATCACTGATACTGGACAAGATATTCATCATTATTCTAGAGTGCAATACTTTTTTAATTTGTTCAATTTTATTAACTTATAGAGATTTATTTAAAACTGTACTCTGGATTGAAATGTACTTTCTTGTTTGTTGAAAATTTATTTTGCCTTCAGCACTCACCCGATTACTTGGAACTTTGTTTAGTTCAGATAATGAGTTGTAGGCGAGCTCAAGGCAAAAAATTTCCGTTACGCTTCACGGTAAAAATAACTTTGACAAGCAAAATTAAACAAGGCGTCTTGGATGACAACATTTTGCGATGATTCAACTCCAAAAGCATAAATTTCAACTTCGAAAAACATTTTACTCGGCAAAAAAATTGTAGATAAGAATAGTCTATACTTTAGACACCCGGAAAATCCAAGGACACGCAATTTTATATCATTCATATTAGATGGTAAAGACTGCGTTTGGATGTGAATTCATTCTGGCTTGAAGTAGAATCAGGAATCACTGAGAAACTGCACGTTATTATGTCCAGTGAGTTACGTCTCCTATCTCTCCCACATTTTAAATTTAAGAAAATTTTACAAGAAGAACTTGGAAGAAATAAATTAATAGTGACAGACAATTAAAGCTGCTTAAAATTATTGGAAAAAATGGACTACGATTCATGCTTACACTAGGAGGAAAAATAACCGGTTTATATAAAGAATAATTGAGGTAGGGGGACGGAAACGTGTGGATTTTACGAGGAGTTTGAGGGGGGAAAATATATCAAAGGAGGAGAGAGGAGCATGAGAGAATCGGAATTTGGGTTGAAAAAGATGTAATAAGGTATAAAAAAAATAGCCATCACATTTTCAGGTTTTCTAGGTCAAGCATCATTTTCTAGGTCAAACATTACGTGAGGAGAGCGACTTTTACGCTGCTCTGCAATGCTATAACGAGTGGATCACTATCACTTAAAAAAATATATTTCGTTCCATCTACGGTCACCTAAGTACTTCTGTAGCATCAAATAATCATTAAAATTACTAAACTACTGGAATCATTACTTTAGATCCGGCAGAAATGAATTAGGAGAAGTGTAAAGGGGAAGACAGTAGTTTTGAATGTATTACCTTTCAGATTCCGATAAAGTGAAAATAAAAATAATGCTGTCTTTAATAAAGTTTGGAGAGATAGTTCATGCCGATAATATGTGGAAATTCATTTGTAAAACACGAAGAAAGAATCAAAGAATTTGCGTTTCCATAGGAAAAAAATTATTATTGTCGACTAAATTCACCACACTCAAGTATCATCTAGATGTCCATATGATGCTATATTGCAGAGAAACTAGTTGCATATTATGAATTCTTTCCTCTGGAAACGCAGTCTTTGATTAATTGTTCGTAGTTGTAAAAAATGAGTGCTAACACGCGCCTTGCTTTCGCCCCTTAATGTACATCAAAAATACACAAATATATCCGGATAGTTCTCTGCATCTCCACTAATTCAGAGGTCTATCCAGTTCTATCCTAACGCCGTCCTGAAATGAGAATATCAGGAAAATATTATTAAACCCCCTAAATTGCATGATTTTCTCCAACCATTTAATTTCCCTGACCTCTCCAATGTTTCAAGAGCCTCCGGGCGGTCGTGCATGGTCATGAGTGATTGAAGGGGAAGAGTAGGAGGAGTAAGGGGCAGAAAGAGGGAGAGAGAGAGCGAGTGGAAGGATGACGCAGAGAGAGAGAGAGGTGATGCAGACCAGGAGGGAATGACCACGGTTGGATCGCCCGCATGAAGAGCGAAAGGATAAGAGGGAATCGAGAATTCCAACTCTCGCTCGGGCAATAAATTCCAGAGGAATCCCGCGTGGAGCGACGAATTCATCGCCTCGACCTTTCACGATTTTTCTCCCTACTAGGAGGGTCAGTGGGCACAGATGGGATGGGTGGAAGAGAGATAGAGGGACGGTGGAGAGGTAGGAGGAGAAGGGGCGGGAGGAAAAAAAGAAGGGTAGGAGGAGCATGGGTGAGGGAGGGCGGTGTGAAGGAGCACAGCCGGCCGCGTCGAGACACTTGGTCGCAGGGTGGAGGCTTCGGTGGGGCGGGAGGGAGGAAGGGATATGCTCGTGGTAAAGGAGTGGGGGAGAGTAGGCGTTCCGACCGCCGATATGAGAGAGAGAGAGCCGGGCGATGGAGAGGAGTCGGTGAGGGAGGATGATTGAGGCTTGATGGGAGGAAATGGAGGGACGAAGCCCGGAGGAACGGCCGGAGAGGGTGGCCGTGGGAGAGAGGAGAACTACGGGGCTGAGCGAGGAGTAAAAGATGGATGCATGGGGACCGGGATCTTTCATTTCCGGAGAGAGGAAATCTCATCTTTCGCACAAACCAGAGGGTGGCTGCCACCACGCCGCGGGGTTTATTGGCTGGACCCGCTTTATTAGCACTGATTTATAAAAATCTCCTCCTTAATTTCCTGCCGTCGCACGTTAGGCTTTCCAAGGAGATGGTCCGCTGTTGTCGACATTTCATGTGATTAATATCCACCGTTGTGGCGAGGCGAGGAAATGTAGTCGTTTGGGCAGTACGTACAACCTTTGAGCGGAGCGGCCAGGTTCAAATCTACACGACACCTTTGGACAACAAAGATTCTTGCCCAGATGCGTAATTTTCGCGGATCAGATCTCCCTGGGAAGGTCACAAAGTAAGGAAATGGCTCCCTATCAACCTAAGCAGCAACAAAAATCAATCTGAAGTCTTGCCAGATTGCGGAGAGTAGAGGTATCAATCTCATCATGGTTGGGCGGGCAGTTCCTTTGCATGTGTCGCCTATGGTTTTCCAGGAAGATCTGGTGCTCAAAAATTCGTACAGCTAGGGTGAGGCTGGGAATGTCAACAGACGTCAGTAGCCGAGCGTTTTACTCACTAGGCTACCGCGCCCAATAAGCTGCATAGGGGGAATAAAATCGAAGAAATGCCCTCTGGACGCCCAAGGCTGTTAGAGTTTTTTCCTGTGCCCGTATCTTCCTGAGAAATTGCAGGTGTCAAAAGGAAAGATACTGGATCTCCTACCCTGATCTTGTATGAATTGCGCATCCCACACGGTTCAGTACGAGGTTGCCCTGACTACAAGCTCAGCCAATACAAAACCGTAAACCAAACCCAATCCTAGAATGATCACGGCAACGTAGATTTTCATATAGAGAGACTGGGTACTACAATAATATCTTATATGTCAAAAAGAAGTAATAGTATAGTAATTGCGTGATATGATGGGATCAAAGCATCTTTAAGGGCTTATACTTTTGTATTTGTTCACCTTATGTTTAACCTGGAATTTTGTGTGTTCCTCTATCATATGAAAATCCTTTACCCCTCTTCCTCCCTTCATCTTGCTGCAACTGCCTTCCACTTCCCTCTTCCCTTCTCTCGGCACTTCCGACGAGGAGGCGACGGAGAGCTGAGGTCATTTGCGCTATTACGGATGGATAGGAAAGGATGAAGGGTGGAGAGAAATCTGGCGTCGGCATTAGCCTACTCTTAACGAAAGGCGCCAAGGGGTCTGCAGCTTAACGTCCCATCCGACGGATGGCGTGCTCACTCAAAGTGCTCTCCACAAAGCATCTCAAGTATAGATCGGGATACCACTGAAAAATATCTACCACCTCCAGGAGTTAAACCCGGGCCCTCTGACTGACTGACTGATAAGACTTTCATCTATCGGAAAAGCACTAATACTCGGTCATCAAAATAAAAATTTTATTTAACTACCTTTTTTACACAAAATACATTATTTCCGTAATAAATCCTGGCTATGGTATCTCGCGTATTTTACACGTCATGCATTTAGCTAATGTTTGATTTTGCGATAGTAGATAAGAATCTGACGGTTTCATATGGATCTGATGATCTGATATCTTTTATGTGGCATCAGGGTAATAAAAATGAATAGTTCCACTGCTACACGTGCTGTTCCAGTGGAGATGATACTTTATTTCTAATGCCTCGGGCGAGGAGAGAGATTTGGTGCCTGCCCCGTTTCATGATCATCTGCATGTGGTAGGTTTACGTACTTTTCATAGTTAAACAATCTTCTTTAGATGAGGTCACTATTGTAATAGACTGAGAAAAATATACGGACGATATAAAGGTAAAAAATCATAAAAATTACTACATGATCCACTTGGTACTCTCTTACTCAAAACATTTCTTTATTAAAGAAAAAAAAGAATATTGATTAGCTCCTTTAATGATTGAATGACAGGATAAGAGGAAAACAAAAAGCAATTTGAACGGGCTTTGGTCTTGTGGAAAACCCTGAAAACTACATCTACTTCTTCTATGTATAGCCCCGACGAAGTTTCACGAGAAAGTGTGGTCACTCATGCAATTGCGTGCAAATGTGATGTCTTTCTGTCACAGACGTTGGGAAACTTCATGTTGGCATTGTTTCGGTCATGCAATCCACCAGAAAAGAGGAAGTACTTACATTTAAAAGGGACGTGGTCTACGTCTCTCTGCTTATTCTGGTTGTCTAGTCTGGCGATAAAGTGACGGATCCAAATAGATCCCGAATGAGAGAACTCGAGGGTCTTGTAACTGTCTAAATATTTTAGTGTTTCTAACTCAGCTTCCGTTTGAGGGGATTTCCATCGTCTTTCAACTCGCGTTAAATTACAACATTGCTCTTCTTTTTACGGTAAGATAACAAATCTAAAACTTAGCTTTCTTCAATCATTCCTTAATTAATATCTAACTAAAAACGTACATATAGTTTAAACACTTGCTGTATCATTTTATTTTAAGTAACCCCGTCAAATTTTCCCTTAAGAACCAAAACTGTATCCTTAAAAATTCAAAGAAACTGCGGCAGATACTGTGACAGTAACCTTTAACGGAATAAACCGTTAATTCACATTACAATACAACAATTTCAAAGTGTGAAAATCTAGCATCTAGCCATCCTGGTTCGAGCAATTGATTTTTATACTCTCATATTGTTACATGTTAAATTCTTAATGAAATCTCATCTTTCCTGAGTGCGTTCGGAACCTAATTTGAACGACAATATAATTTTAGATTCGATGTAATTCTATTTTTTTTACAATTTACGCATTTAATTTTGTTTAAAACTATTACCTATGAGAATTTGCAAAAAAAAAGGATAGTGATGGATGCGCCAAATTCTATTGCATAACAGAGAGCGCAATGATGTGAGCCTTATGAACGGGTGAACAATAACGATAACCAATTATTCACTTAAAATATCCCACCAAACGGAAATCCTCCAACTTTTGGTGTGGAATTTCTATTTCCAATGCGCGTCGATTACATAAAACTGCCGTAAAAATACTTCCCCCCAGGCGGCGTGCTAGCAGGGGTGCACCTTGGGAAGACGGAAATTAAATTTCGGAGCGAATCTCCCGTCAGCGAAA
Source organism: Hetaerina titia (assembly GCA_037158775.1). Taxonomy (NCBI): domain Eukaryota; kingdom Metazoa; phylum Arthropoda; class Insecta; order Odonata; family Calopterygidae; genus Hetaerina; species Hetaerina titia. Next base: position 93,396,073 of record CM073770.1, read on the forward strand.
GGTGGGGTCACTTAGCACCACTTCCCTCACTAAGCGCTGCACTAAATGCCTTCATTTCGCAAGGCGCCTCTGGGCGAGGGAGGGACGAGGACGGCTGGCTGCCTTCCTGGCGTTGGTGCGCTGGAAAAATACGCTGCCTCCGCTATTCCACTCGCACCCTCTCCCCCGTTTCAACCCCCCCCCTCCCCCAAACGCGACCTCGCTTGCTCCCCCCCTCATCCCAGTGACATTCGGCCTCGTGACGATCCAAATATAGAGCCACGGCGCCACACGGGTCATCTGTCCTCGGAAATTCGTGCGTGGTGTGTGACGTTCTCCCAGAACCCTTCTTCCCCTCTCCCCGTCCCTCCACAATTCGTTATCGACAACGGTATGGTGAATGCAAATTACTCTCTTCCCCATCCCAGAATCCCCAGTACGAGCCGCGAGGAGCCCCAACAACGGAGTGGCACAGCATCCCAAGCTAACAGCATAATCCTAATAGCGTATGCGAAAAGGGTAAGAGTCGGCAAGGGTAGTCTGAAAACCCAGGGGTGGGGAGGACGAGGCTTTACGATGGAGCAGGAGGGGTAATGGTGGATAATTTAAGCGGGGGATGGAGGAAGGGAGAGTGACAGCGGGGGCTGCCTCCTAGGGCTCCAGGGGATTCTGGAGAGTTCCTCCACGATACAAATGGACATTTAAGGAGTCTAGAGGAGGAAGTTGAGGCCATTGAAGGAAAGGGGGAGTGGTGGATGGAACGGAAACTGAAAGACGGTTTTGTTTGCGCAACGTAGGGGGGCTTTATATATGTATATATATATATATATATATATATATATATATATATATATATATATATATATAGATGGTTTCTTCGAAGTAACACTGAAGTGTTGAATAAAAAACTTAAACAGTAACACACAGCACGAGAACACATAAAAAGAACACTCACAGTAATATCTTGATAATTTCGACGGACTCGAACTCCGTCTTCTTCGGAAGAATATCAGTCATCTTCAGTCATATCTTATCTTCCGAAGAAGACGGAGTTCGAGTCCGAAATTATCAAGATATTATTGTGTTCTTTTTATGTGTTCTCGTGCTGTGTGTTACTGTCTAAGCATGTATATATATATATATATATATATATATATATATATATATATATATATATATATATATATATATATATATATATATATATATATATGGTGTTCAGGTCCGGTCGAGGAAGATATTTTTACATTCGTGATCTGCTCACATCCATCCCCACCTCTCTTGTGTTTGTCCTTTATATGTGTTCCTTTACCATTTTACTTATCTCTATTTCAATGTGAATGAATATTTATTCGCCATATGGCGGTATTTCGTGTTTGAATGTGTATTTGGCCAATGTGACTCGTCTCTTCTTCTGGCTATGCGTGACATGAAACGCACCATTTCTATCCTTTATGATATTGTGTGCTTGTTAACCTACTGTCCATTCTCCTCTTGTGTTTGTCAATTTCTCCTTTCCCCAAAAAGGAAATGGGAAAGGAACACACGTAAATGACGAACACAAGAGAGGTGGGGATGGCGGATATAAGCAGATCACAAATGTATTAATATTTTCATCGACCGGGATATATATATGTGGAATGGAATATATATATATGTGGAATATGGAATGTGTGTATATATATATATATATATATATATATTCAAACACGATCAACCATGATACAATCATGTAGATGTATGTATGTATATATGCTCTCGGTAGAACTGACTACCGCCGAATGGTGTGTGCGGTGTGCGTCACAAGGAATATGAATGTCACTGACCGAATCGGATACGATTATTAGTTTTCTTTATTTGGTTTTACTTTTACCTGGATTCATAACGAATTTGGTACTCTTATCTATCATGGGATAATGATTCATCTTGTAAACTAATCTGCACTGATTAAATTGAGGAAATTCCTATTTTCCTCAGCTATTGAAGGCTAAAAGTCGCTGTCTTCGATTGGATTGATTTTTGGATTCCCTTGGAACAAAACGCGATGTATTTTTAACTGTTAAAGGTGGAAATATACTTTAGAAAAAACGGAATCACGATAAATATTGGAAGTTAAAGTTAAAAAACGACATATTTATTTTCCAATTACAATGAAACAGCGGAATGTTTCCTTTATAACACATATTTATTGATTTTAAGGATTTTAAAAAACACCGGTAACGTAGGAAATATTTATGCGCCAACTTGTCAGAGGGTGTGTATTTAGCGGCGATTCATGCACAGGCACGACTCGATATATTAATGCAAAATATATCCCAGCCGTTTTAATTTCAAATTGATATTGTAAAAACCAAAAGTACTCAAGAGCGATTGACTGAAGCAAATGCTAGGAATAACATTTTTCTTAAATCACTGAAATTGTTTGCCTAGTAACGACGCAAAATAAGCCTGGTGATTGTTCCGCAAACGCACTGATATCTCTGCGATAAAAACGTACATGGTCGACCCGCTTTTACGAAGTCAACAGAGAGGAATCAGCCCAAAATATTATTACACAGCATGTAGGACATTTTCACGCTACGCTATACTTATACTGGCTTTTCACAGTCCGCTGACAAACAGGAGAAAGACGAAAGGATGAAAAGTGGGATGACATTACGCCCCGATCCTCCCTTAGGGGACAGATATCTCCCGCGAATGATTGAAGAGCGTCCATAACATTTCCGGGATTCGAACCACTGATCCGCCTAATGCATGACAAGTCACGCCACACGTTTGACTTACGAGTCATCGGCGCTAGTGGGACAGTCACGCGACAGAAGGAAATGGGCGTGGCGGCGGAAGAGGGTCTGTCGCGTCATGGCATTAGCTCGGCAGCAGAGCGAGGACTGATGGGATTACACGCGTGGGGGTGGTTTGAGAGGGAATGAGCAAATATCGGTGGGGAACAGAGTAAGGCGTCGTGCCCGTCTCGGGCATTCTTCGGGGTCGAAAGGACTGGAGTAAAGCCTATCTCTCGGGTGGGTCGCGTTTGTTTAGAGGCGCCTATCTCTTCGACCCGACCTCAACCGAGGGATGGTTGGAATTAATATTCCTGACCTCTCCCTCCCTCGCCTCCACCGCGCAGGAGTTCAATTTATGAGACGAAGGGCGAGGGGGAGGAACGCACTGACTCCACGAACACCACGTCCCGACACGCGTATCGGGAATGCTCTCCCCTCGGGGATTTCGCGTGCGTGCTTTCGAAAAAAGACGCGCTAGGGACCGGTAAGGGGGAACGCGTGTGGAGCAATTTGACGACCAATCAAATATCAAAGTTCCAGTTCCATGGGAGGAAGAAGAGGAGGGAGTAGTTTTTAGGGAAAGGGGGAAGTTTTGGGAGAAGAGGAGAGTTAGAGGGAGGGAGATGGGAGGGAGAGTTGCGTGAGACTTCAGGGACGATGAATGTTAAGAGGTAGAGGAGGGATGGGAACAAGAAAACGCTCACAAATTATCTCAACATTTCGATTTCACGTGCACTGAACAAAGATTTACGATTCACGCCGGCTGCAATATCTTTTTTTTATTTTTTTAGGAGCCACACAAACTTGGGCGTAATGATGCCATTAGCCCAGTTCCCGATTGTTGGGAAATAGAATGCAGAGTGGAGTCCAGAGGAGAGGAGGAGCGTGTGTGCACATGAATGGGACTTCGATAAGGACCTCAAAATGGAGGAGGGCGTAATTTATTTCAAGAGTGCTCTTTCAAAGGCTTTTAAACGCGAACTTCAATACGTGGAATAGGCAAGTGCGCCAACTACGGCGAAATTACTCAGCGAATCGTGTAAAAGCTATCAATGAAGGTCAGTGGCCTTCGTTCTTCTACAACAATGCCCACATGTAAAAGAGGAGGTCATTTGATATTCTCGGGTTAAGGTCCGAAAAATTGGATAACCTCCGATGACTTCGCACAAAACATTATGCTGCTCCTGGAAAATTACAGCTTTCCAAAAAAACCTGTTTTTTTTATTAGCTACTCGTTAGCATCAAGGAAACTGAAGAAGGCACTTACTACGTATAATTGATGGTTTTAGGTGTAACTTTGTGAAATCGATTCATAATGGAAATAAAAGAATAATAACTTTGTTATTTCACGGAAAAATTGTTTTCTGTGGAATCACAAAGTTATCATTCTTTCATTTCCAAGGCACTTACGTTAAGTTTTAATTCTCCATCCGACATAAAATTTAAGTTTCACCCGCCCATCTTCCATTAAGTAGTTATTTTCATTCTGAAACAATACCAATTGACGGTGCACTTTTACGCAACTAAATGGAATTACGTACCACTTAGACTAACTTAGCTACTCAAGTCAGAATGATTCTTCTAAGATACGTATAACAGTTTTCTTTAAGTACTTGGCGAAAAAAAATTACGCAGATGAATTAAATACTTAAACAAATAATCTAGTAACGAGATTAGTTTATGCATGATTTTAATAAAAGAGTTCCCTTGGGTTTGTTGTCAAATATTAGAATTACAAATGGGCTAGTCCTGTAAATTCAGGATGAATCTGTAGGCTTGCGGAGGTCCCTGACTATACAAATTTGTTGCCGCCGTCAAGTCAGCCGTGACCTGCCAGTCGGCTGCCCGCACGGGGAATATTTCCAGACTATCACTTAGCATTTCATCTGCTCAGTTTATCATCCACCCGAACCCAAAAGACAGATTTATGCACACATTTTTCTCTTCGGTAACCGTTTACGCATTTACGTGCAATCCGAATTTCGGTTGATCACCACACCCAGCCGAACATTAACAAATGTCAAATAGGAAACTGTCGTGAATTAATAATTTCTTACTCCCTTTCTATCACTTCCCCCCTTCTCCTCTCCAGGCACGGGGTAGGACAAACCGCCCTTCGAAATGAATATTTAAACGGTCCGCGACCCGAATTCAAATAAATCAATGACGTGACGATCGTATCTGACTCCCTCGACACGGAATTTGCTGTCCCATACGCACCCCAGGTACCACCTACCCCCTTCACAGCACGTCCCTGGCGTCACCATTCCCTTCCAATCCATTCGCAATAGGGCGTCATTTGGTCATCCAGACAGTGGCAGGCGGATGAGTTTTCGCTGCAGTTGGTCGAGCAGTAGGTGGGCCCCAGTCTACGCATCTCTTCCCACCCCCTATCTCTCTCCCAACCTCTTCCTTTTTCACCCCCTCTCTCCTACACCCTCCCCTTTTCCCATCTCTCCTCTTCTCCGTTCTAAAAGGTGACACTAAGAGACACGCGACCCTTCCTGACCTCAAACGCAAGGCGTCAACGGGTCAGGGGTGGGTAAGGAGCGGGTCGGCGACCTGGATGCATGGCTCTGGGAGCCCACCCAATGGGCCTGAGGGGCGTGGGTGGGAGGAGGGGCTGCTGCGGTTCGGTTTGTGCGGTGCAGGGTTGAATTCAGTCCCTCTCACGCTTCGCAAACCACCGGTTTCCCATTCCGTTGATCTGATGTCCAAAGACGGCGGCTGGTCAGTCGGCTTCGTGAGATAACGTGCGACGACGCAATGAAGGTTTTGACCGAAAGGTTGCATTTTGTGCTTGCACTGAGGGGTTGGAAATACCTTGGGGCGTAAAATTCGTCCCAAGGGACACGTGTTACACCGGGAGAGAAACATGAAAAAGCTTCGGAGGTGAAAACGCCAGGGTACACACTATCGGGAAAGGTCGAGAGCGGAAGAAAGGCCAAAAAAGACCACTCAAACCAAAAATTCTGTGTCAACTTGAAATGAATTAGATCTTAATGAAAAATGTTCTATTTTTTTAAGCATTCCCGCCATACTTATTCTAAACTAATCTTTTCTCTAGAAAACATTCGCTCTGCTGAGAATGCGTTGTATTATCACGTAAATCAGACCCATTATTTATCAAATACGTACACCACAGCTGTACGGCTAGAATTGAGAAAAGGGAGGTATCCGTACACAATTTAATACGCAGACCCAATTCCAATTTTTCAATGTTTCTTTTGAAATAAATTTCCCTTAGGAATGTTTATGTGCTATATGTACGTGTGCGTGAAATGGATACACAGGATGGCTTCGTAACTAAATGTACTTCCGGAAACGGTTTGACAGTGAATTTCATTGTATAAGGGCTTGTTTGATTTTTTATAAATGCAATATCATCCTGAAGAGGTTCTGGGGTTGGCTTCCGCAGTTATTTCATGAAGACTACCAATACTGTGAATCAGCGGACGTGTTCCTGCTCCTGAAGAGGCTTTCATTTGCTATCCTTATGCAGTGTCAACCAGAATCATTGATTATTTTACTTGTGAGCTAAATTACATATATATATATATTAGATATAAAATAAAATATTGATTGCAGCTATATTTACGCACGCATACCTCCGACTCTTTCCTTCGGACTTTCATTAATAGGAGAATATGACAGTACTCTCTTTATAAAACATGCATATAATAAATTGTATATTTCTTATGGGTCACTAGAACTAAAGGAAAAATTGATCACTTGATTTAAAATATTGTTAGAGGCACAATTAAAATAAATATTAAACGTTTCTCCAAACAATTAAGCAAAATGTATGTGAATTCGAAAATTGAATGCTAAAAGTGAGTATTGAACCTATCAGATACCACTTCAATTGACTTTACAACATAGATTACCGTACAGGCCATCGCCTTTCCTTAAATCTAAATATTATTTCAAATTCATCTTTTATCGACAGATTTTCCATGCACCTTTAATGTCATGCAATGAAAGCTGGTTTATTATAATTTTATGGGTCATTAGTATAAAATTAATTGGACTCGTAAGAACATGCCTGAAGTGCCTGAAAATTCGCTATAGCCACGTATCTATGCTGTGCAATACGGATCATTTTTGTTGATCGTCCAAATATTCTCCAATTGAACATATCTCGCACCCAGGATCTTGTCTATGCTATGCATGATCTTTTGAGAAAAAAACAACCTTGATACAGTTCAAATTAATGATAGAATAAAAGAGAGTGTATCTTGTTTAAGTGACTCATATTGTGGTATTCATACCGCCACCGCTTCTACAAAGTGACGCCTCAAACAATTCTATTGTGGTATTCATGCTCAATCAATAATTTTAAGTTATTAAGCACAAGTTTTCATATTCACAATTGGATCTTGGAACCTTTATATTCGAATGTTTTTTGTATTCAGGTGATCTTTTGAAAGTATGAATGTTTCATGTATGAAGCTGACGTACACAGTCAGGAGAGAAAAATGTTCCAGACGGATTCTTTGGAGGAAGTATGCTAAACTGACCCTTTGACATTTACTACAGCTACGTAGGACGGGTCATTACCGTCAATTTTTTTACTTTCTCGTTGTGTATCAAATGGACTGCCCTATTTCTAGATAAAAAACACCTCAAGTTGCTCCTCGGGAGGAAGTGGGGGGATCGTAACCGCTTGACCTATTTTCGCGACGATGGAAACACGTCGTCGTGTCGGTGGGGTTGTTTGTGCCGCGGCCAATATTTGCTCGGACTGCTCTTAGAGTTTTTAAGGGGAGCGGGAAGCAAACTCCCGCTCTGGAAGGCCTCTGATATGTTTTTAAAATTCCAACACTGCCCCTCGGCGATGACCGCAATCCGTGCGGCACTGAGAATCCGCGGGTAATAAAGTCCACGACATGAAAAAGCTTCAACAGAGATAGGGCAAAACGTCGCTCTGCCAGACCTGCTCTTTGGTAACGAGAACCCTTCATTTCCCATCTATATGATTTTATCCTGCCACGCGTATCTATATAATTCTCATCCTCAGTGGATGTTGCTGCGAGAGGTTTTGAGCGTCATGTATTTTGCACTCATTTTCTAAGCAATTTTTCCCTTCAATACATTTATTACACACTTTTCAAGAAAATTGGTACATTTTCCCGTTTTTTACCACAGAAGTAGCTAATTTGAAAAAATGACTGTTATATTGACAAAAATAAGAACAAAAAAAGACCCGAAGAACTTCATTAATGACATTGAATTGCCGTTGAAAGATCATGAGGGAAAAACTAACACATATAGAGCCAAAATTTTACTTGAATCTCGGGGAAGAATAAGGTAAATGGTATATTATGCTCACTAAGAGAGGAGGGCCAAGTCTATTCCTTCATGCAGGAAAGAAATAGATTCACAGGCAAAAATGGATGAACGCATTAACTGCATTATGCTAGATAAACTCAAATAGGTCGAAATGAATGTTAAGAAAGTCACTTCGTTGAAACATTGGCGTTGAAGGAGACTGTCTGGGAATAAATAGACTGAAATAGGGAGGAGACCAAGGGCCTTCTCTAAAATTCATTAAAGTGCTTGACAGTGACAAAGGAGTTTACCCTTAGTTTGGAGGGTTGAAGAAAACTAGTTGTTGAAGTAGAAGACAGAGAGTTGAAAATGAAAGGGGCATGCAGATGTTTCTTAGAATAAAAATGCATACCAATCTCACAGATACGAAGGGTTTGTGAAGAGAAAGAGTAGTAAGGAGACGCGCATGCAATTAAGGACACAATGTTTTCGCGGGAATAATAATCTATGTACAAATATAATGATATAGAGAAATGAAAATGTAAATATGAACATTAAAAACAAATAATGATAAGACACGAGTAATATTTGTAGGTTTAATTAGAATGAAATAAGGGTGCAATAAGGACGTCAAAACTACGATGGACGCATTTCTCCGTGGAATTCCTCCGTGGTGAACGTCATTGTTTCCCTTGGAATTTCAGGAACATAGGCATTTGATGTGTGGGTTATTCAGACTTTCCGGGAATTTAGATTTAATTAGCGTGATGAACCATGGTGGCATATTCATCATACCTCCTTTAGTACGTATTTATGAAGTTATTAGCGAGTTTTAAGCATATGAATAGCACATAACTCACCAAGGAATGCTAAAAAAAGAATATATATGTATATATATATATATATATATATATATATATATATATATATATATATATATATATATAACTATATATATGTATATATACTATATATATGTATATATATACTATATATATATGTAACTAATATATAAAAAACCATAAACACAGTAAACAACCCGAAGGACGGTTTAGTAGGTGATGGTAGAGCTCACCCATGTACCAAGCCTGATGGCGTGTGAATATTCACACATCAGGGTAGGGGGGCCAGTTCCTTTCCCTGTGCCGGTTATGGTTTCCCAGGAAGATCTGGTACCCGAAAAATCAACTAGCTTGGGTGGAGCTGCAGGTGCCCAAAGTGCCTTGCCCGGGAATTGAACCCGGGACCCTCTGGTCAGCAGTCCAACGCTCTACCCGCTAGACCACCGCGACCCGCATAACTAATATATATATATATATATATATATATATATATTAGTTACATCGCTAGAGAACTGGTGATTCAAGTATTTTAGCGGATGACAGAATTATGACTTTTGTACTCGTAACTCTGGAATTATTAAGTTAACGCTGAAATAAATGTCGGGCACCGCAGGGAAGAGAATTTCACACTATAAATGCTACATTTTAACGTTTTATTATTATGCATGGATTTAAATAAATTTAAAGAGATTATACTCAAGTTTTAATCTGAAAGAATTCGGTAAAAATGTTATACTAAAAAAATTGCATTTAAATGCCTGCAAATATCTCAACAGATCAAATGTAAGCCACTTTAACTAAAAGTAGATCAATAGAGAAACCATGTGGCATTCTATGCAGATTTATTAATTTTTATTGCCATTTTCCGAAGCCTGGTACTCCAATAATCTGATCAACTACGTTTGAAATTTCAGTAACCTGTGGCCATTCGGGAAGATATCGCAGTTTAGCAGCTTGGAATCAAAATTGGAAGAGGATATTGGTCGAAGAAAATGAAAATTTTTCATGTGGCTGAAAACTGCTTGGACATTCGAACGGAGTCGAAATGAAAAACTTAAATCCTGAATATCTTCAACTGAGCCAGAGAAATATAAGGAATGCGATTCACAAATAAAAAACCTATCATAATTTGGCCTAACTTAAATCAGATGAAATAACTCACTTTAAGTAGTGAACTGTAAATGCCCGTGGTGAGATTAAGGCAAGGTGTTAGTTTGGATTAATTATACCTCACATTAAATACGTGTTGAGTGTTTGGTACCTTCCGCAGAAAGACTCAATCGCGAAATCATTAGGCGTGCATACGTAAGCTGCCATTTTCGGGAAGATTCGTCGCAAATGAGCTACAAATGTCACGCTGTTATTAAAGTCTTTGGTTGGTAGACCCTAGAAACACAAAAGTTACTTCTAAGATATAAATTTAAAAAAAGCACAATTCACTCGAGTTAAATGCCAACGCGAAAGGAATAATAATTTTAGTGCCAATTAACATTGATTTATTGGCGAAGTAATAGTGAGAAATTCACCACCACAAGAGTCTATGCATAGGAAATCATTATTTTTCGCACAATTTGACCACAGCAGTAGCAGACATGGGTTGGGACAAATTGAAGCCCACGAATGCCATTAATTACAATCAATAATTACTCTAATGGCTTGTGGGCTGACACTTGTCACATGTCGCCGTGGTGCCTTACAGATGAGTTGCAGGAAATAATTAAGATAATTAGAATAATTAAGACTAACCTCATTCTTGGTACCTACTATCCCTAAAAATCTCTTAATAACAACTTTTAATGGAGAATAATTATTTCTTTTAAATTTGATTTTTTAGAAATTTTATTTACGTGACAGATATGCAATTATTTGTAATTGCATATCTGATTGTAATAAATGCCACTTTACAATTCATAGTCACTTTAGTCATACACTAATGAAATTATGGCCATTGAATTTCAAACTTTCTATTCTTTTTTAAAAATCCGCTCGTGTCAGTAAAAATTGGAGTTCGAGTGAATACTAATTGCGCTAAAATAAGAATTCAGGATCTAACTTAATTTTGGCTCGCTGTTCTCATACTTTTTAATTTCTATTCCATTTAATTTATCTTTTGACAGAATTTGAAGTAAAAAAATACATACGTTTATATCGACCGCACCAAAAATACGAAATTGAATTTTTAAAATACAAACTTTTTGGACACCTATAACAAAACGACACAATTTTTAGCTCCTAACATCTGGGTGTGGCTCAAATTGGTATCTTGAAGCTGGAGTCACGTTAGATTGACCGAGGACGTTATCAGTAAGGCCATTGAAGTTTTCTCAAATGCAAACCTGCTCCCGCGACCCATGGTATCGCTCGGGCGTGATAGGAGATTTGCACCGTACCCTTCCTAGTCTACCCAAGGGCCCTCGAGCTCCATCAAAGGCATTGATTCTACACAATGCTTGGAGAGAAACAGTTTGACCCTCACATGATCTGTTAGGAATTAAATTAAATGTTGGTGTCTGAGGATGGATATGAAATGAATTTAATTACATTACAGCAAAATCTTTTAGCCTATAACTGCCCAAAATTAATTATCAATCCTACATTTTTATGCAAAACTTTACAACATAAATAAATAAAATGACAGAAAAAATTCCTCTATTCTCACTTGGTTCTCTTGCTATATTCTTTTCTTTACAGAGTCGAGACCACTCGAAAGAGAAATATGTTATTTCATGAATGTTCAAGTGTCCAACTCTTGGCATTGGCCCTAAATCGAGATTTTTTGCAAAAGTTTCTTTTAGAAAGATTGACGTTTCGAATAGAATTTTATATTTTTGTTTTTGTATAAATATTTCAGACGCTAACACGGGGTACAAAAAGGAAGCCATAACCTCAACACGGGGCCTTTTCAAAACCTTCGGCAGCTGACAGCAGGATAACACCCTCGAAAATATTAAAACTATCCTATTCGGTACACTGAAATCACCATCATCTGTATTTGGGTCCGGGACTTGTTTAACTGCAGGACTCCATTGTTTTATTTTCAGAGATAACCCTTTATGCTCTGACAGGACTCCTGTCCGACATTTCACTTCCCTTGGCCTTATTCGAGGGGCCTTCCCCTCTGACATTCATAATACCTTATGGTGTGCCCAATCCATCTGGTTCTTCCTGTCACTTTTTCGCTCAATACTGCCTCTAACTCCTATGTTCTTCCGCATGCTTCATTTTATATTCAAGCTAACCAATCGGAAGGCATACTGAAAGTTCCAAATCGGTAAGAATAATAACTGGTTCTGTGAAGATACTTTTTTAAAATTCTGAGCATAAAATTCAATTATAATCTGTGTACAATCCAAAAATAACATTGTAAGGCACGGTGAAAAAGTTAATTTAAATAACCAATTTCATTTATTTACAAGAATACCGATATTTTTAACCAAATGAAATAAATTTTCTCTCAAGATTTGAAAATACTTAACCAACTTTTAGAGCATAATAGCTCATTGATTCTAATGCTCTCGACAGGAAGTGTGGAAAGTTACGTGTATTAAAATATCTTGAATTTATTTTTTCATGTTTTAGACCTATCGCGATTCTATATTCATTTGTCTCCCTCCTACTCGCTAGTATCTAAAGTATATACGATACATTGCCAAATATTATTCATTAAAATATATAAAAAAATATCTTGACACGCAGATTTTCGTAAAAAGCTGTATAAAACAGGTCCACAAATAAATGTTCCTAATGTCCGAAGCATGGACTTTAATTGGGAAAATTGTAAAGTTACAATTGTTCCTACTCCGAAAAAGTACAAATATACCTATCATCTTCACAAATTTCCATTTATTAGCGATCCCTGATTCATTTTTCGCTATGCATCAAATAAGCAGGTGATGTCATGCACTGTGTCACTAATTTTATCTGTAATATAATAGTAAAATACTTTAAAAGCACTTCATGTGCTTCCAATAGACAAGACCCGAAGACAGCACGCTTTGGACATTATAATAAGGCATGGAGATTTTGTTCACCGAGAAGTAGTGAGACGAATTTGACTCAAGTCTGATGGTGATTGCAAACTTGTAGTTGCAACGTGAAGTAATCTGTCGAAAAAATATTGATTTTTGGATTAACGGGAAGTATTCTGAACGGGAGTAGAGTAGTAGGGCCACGTGGCCTTACATGGCTACCTTAGCGTATTTGATGCATAGATGGCGAAAGAACGAGGGTCTTATAAAATGAATCTCTGGTAATAAGCGGATAAAAATTTTAATCCTGGTCTGACGGAAGCTTCATCTCTTGAATAGATGGCAGGGCCACCGATGCTCCAATTTAATCCTCTACATCAGAGCACTTCTTTCAAAGAATTGAGGCGGATTGCAAAATGTTAATTTAAAAGGGCCTGCCATGCCAAACATTTCAAAACCCACGTTATAGCGAAGACTCGTCCTCATGCAAGCTGCAAAACCAGGACTGGAGACCGAATCCGGAAGTTGCCCCAGCAAGTTCTCAGTTTTCTTCGCTTTCCCACCAGCTAATCACCCCGGTCGTATCATCACCTTTCCATGTAGTTACAACACGCCGCAGTAGAAACAATGATAGGCAGGGGAAGAATTTCACCGAAGCCGGTGGGTGTATTGTGAAGGAGGCTGTACAGTTCCATGAGAAGGAAAAGGGAAGCGGAGCGTTGTCGGTATGTATTTCTATCTCGCCATTAGTACCCAAGTGAAGCTGATCAAAAATGACTTTTTGAGTAAAAAAGAGGAACTGAAGTGAGTGATCGGGATCCAAATGTACGCGGAATATGACGGAAACTCCTTTTCATGCATATATGACACTGAGGTGGACTCTTCTATGGGAATCCGCATTTCACTGACCCCTTTCCCGCGAACCACGACTGATGGCAATTCACCACTCGCATCCGTTCATGCTGAAAGGTTAATTAAATCGAGATCATCTGGATCATGGAAGCGATGAACTGATATACAAAACACTTCAGATTTCAATATAACTCTGATTAATTTTTCAAATATTTATTCGGAAAACGCTAACTGTATAAATTTTTACACTGTCGCACATAACTAAACCTAACGCATTCCTCAATATATATATATATATATATCTTTAGCATTGAAAAATAGAGTGAAAGTTGTCATCAGTTTAGCCCTGATCATTTTTACCATCCCGCACGTAGATTGCATGTATCTATACTTATAACCAACTCTGCATTATGCAAGCAATTGCAAAGATGCTTTTTTTATTTTTGAACACTTTTGCCTCAAATTATTATGACCACAATGCGTGAAGCATTACCTCATTTGCTTTTGTTTCTTCTTCCCTGTCCATCGGTTGAAAGAAAAACTCATCTCGGGTTAGAGGGCGAAATAAAACGATTGCGTTCAATCCTTTGTCACTCATTCAGCTCGCTTTTACAAACGTAAAACGTGTTCAAACAGTGGAGAAGTGATTAAGCAACACAGCTCCCAGTTAGTGTCAAATACATACGTTGTTACTCTCCGCAAGCAGCATTGGCCGACCCCTCCCCCATCCGCAGCATCCTTCAACGCCTACCCATCCCCACTCCCTCTTAGTCCTCCACTTGTCCCATTCTCCCAGAGTCAATTGCGCATCGGGGGCATATAGCAGCGTGTTGCCCCGGGGGGTGCGGTGCTCAAGTACGCAGCAGGTGCGTGTGAGGCTGCAGCCACGAGAGGGACGACGGCGCTCCTTGTTGAGCGAAACGAAGCGAGTTCTCGGATGGATGGAGGCGAAGAGATACCATATAGAATGGCTCGATAGGGAGAGGCTACGACGGTAAGAGTACACACTCATTCCCTTTCGCTAATTTATTTCATACAGCCCTATCTACACAACCATACATATTTTGCTTTTGTCACATTCATACGGGCCCTTCTATTCCTGCGTCTCATCACTATGTTTTTTTGTTTCAAGAGTCCCTTCAATCACATTCACTCCCGACTTTCCACCCTTGCTAATTTCACTAAAACTAGCCACTCTTTTCTCGTCTGTTTGTTAGGTGAGACGACTAATTCAATTCGGAAATTGAACTAACTAAATGCATGAAAATATACCGACAAAGCCATCGCAACCATTATTGTAATGGTAATTTCGATAAATGAACTTTGATTTAAAAATTACACTGTAATGAACTTATTAATACGGCACGTGCTCTGGTGTTACCACACCATATTCAACTATGCTCCAATTATTGATCATTCATGAGTATAGCGGACAAACAATATGAGGTTATGAACGCAAAGGCTGCAGGTACTATGGATTTTTTACATTAAAAAAATACATAAAGGGAATTCACCAAATGAATGCAATGTGTATTACTTTAATTGTTTTAATTTTTCAATTAATTAAAAAAAACGGAGAGATTCTTTATGTTTCTCTTCTTAAACGGTAGCTACACATCTTACGTGCTATCTAGACAGATGTAAATATATCGGATGATTATTTTATATCATATATTTCATTCCATTAGGTAAGCATTACTCCGGCGGGAGAATCATTCCGAATGCTGTCGTGTACCCAATGAATTACTGGCGACACTTGATTAGGCATGTTAACAACCACACACAGTCCGGAATAAGGGAGAGAGGGGAATAGAAGGGGAAAAGGTAGACGAGCATTCCCGACGGTTTGGCAATTTTTACTTGGCTAATGCCCCTCAAGTGATAAAGAATTTTGCGGATACTGGAAATTGATAAAATCGATATGACGCTGTGGGGTGGAAAAAAATATGTTTTGGGGAAGTTACAGGGATTGGCGGAAGAGATATCTACGACCCTATCTCCGCTGGATTTTTTTTATTCGTAATGGTTGGCGAACTGAAGATGGGAGCGGGGAAGGGGGAATCGAAGGGGGCTTGGCTGACTGTTTGCCCTGGGTGAAAGCGGATGGAGGTATATTTTTGGCCGAGACACGACTCCCCGAGGGGCATTGGTCCAAATCGCTTTGGCCAACACATTCAACGAAGAAACGAAACCGCTGTGGGCACATTTAATCCCACGGGTCAAGTATGCTTGGATTTTTAGAGCTCGTAGGAATTCGAAATGCTAACTTTTGATGGAAAGAAACAGCGTTGGGGGAGGAAGCTACGGAGAGATAACGAGAATAGAGAACGGAGAGGGGAGATTGAAATGGACAATGGGAAAGTGTTGGAATGGAAATAATAACACATTCAGAAATCGCCAAAAACTCAATCCTTATTTCCAATATCACCACTTACCATCTCTCACAAAGACACCTTCATAATGGAATATTTCTGCGAAAAGTTCAAGTTACTTGTTATATGATGAAGTCGATGCATAAAATGAAACCTAATAAAATCCATAGAAATTTTACTTGAAATTTTAACCTATCAAAATAATACATGACAAATTTTCCGTCATGTGAAAAGTATAAGTTACACCAAATGGATAATTTAAAAAAATAATTGTGAATATACAAAATACCCTTAGGGTGCACATCTGATTTATATTTTTTATAAGAACAGTCGTACAACTTCAATTATAAATTGTAATATGAACGGCTTCAATTTGAAACAATTTCATTTTATAAGTTAAATATAATTCTTATTGTGGCTTTATTATATACATTATTATTCAGTAAATCATATTTGGTATCCGCGCGGATTATTCTCACGACTCTAGCCATTAAACGCTAAAGGAAAGAGAGATCATGAATAAATGTTTTACTTAATAAAAAAGTAATCCGTTTCTCGGTACGGTCGATCGCACGTAATAAATGTATTTCAGTGATTCCATATATGAGCTCATTTGAATAGGACTTGACTCTCCGAAATGAAACACATTTTCCTTTAATTACATACTCATGCATTTAGCCTAATAGTATTTACTTTTTTGGATTTAACGATTTAATCCGGCTCACACACATTCAATGTTCCCGTACTTTGACCTCGGTAATGCCGCTAGGCTTTGGAGCGGACACGTATGCCATCGGAAAAATTTAATCCAATTTTCGACTGTGAGGAAACAGATGCCAGTTTTCCACCAGCCCTCTTCCATGGAGTTTGCGGGAAACGGCGACAAAGAACCAATTGAACCCGGCTGATAACGGACTCCTACACACCGGTCACCGTTTGTTTTTTTTAATTCGGCTTTGCTCCATGTGTGCCACAAGTGTAACTCAATCTAGCTTTTCTGGGCGTCGAGGATATCCGTCACGTAGCGAAATATGGATATCCCGTATTGGGTGAAAAGTATGAAATCCATCGAATCCCTTCAAAAACTGTCAATTTTAGTGGGAAAAGCTATTTGAAGCGGCAAATGACAATGGTAAAAATCGGACAGGATGACGGAAGGGGATTTCTCGGGATTTCTAGAGCATCCATCCGTTTGAATTGATGGACTCATCGTAAATTTAATCGGTGGAAGGGAAACTTTTAACTTCTACGGTCGTGAGGCCATGTCAGCAGATTTGTAAAACGATTTCCACCGTGATGCATTTATATCTACAACCCATATTAGAATATTTTGATGTTAACGACAGAAATTTAAAAAAAATCCGCGTCTTATTTGATGACTGAAACAGGGAGAAAATGAGATTTTCCAAAATTACTTTAAAAAAATTTCACAAAATGGAACCTGTACTTTTCAATGCTCTTCGACTTACACATTCTAAAATATTGCAGTGAAAATTTTATACATTTGGATCACTTCTAAAGCCCTCCTTCTAACTAAGAATTCGCAAAATGACAAACATAAAAATAATACTAAAACTTTGCCAAAACATACAAATGGAATCGTTTTACATAATTATATAATTTACGACAAAACATTAAAATGTGATTTGATGATAATAAAAATATTCCTTTAAAATGGAAAATAAGAGCAATTCACACTAAAGGATCGTAGAAAAATCAATTACTCCTGGAATTTATGCTTAATATTGACCAGAAGTAAAATGCTACAACATTAAAACAACGACATTATCAGTAGAGTCAACATCAATCCAACTAACATTCTAATCAAATGAACGTATGGCAATTAACAACGTAAAGATTACTTATTCCGGAAGATTCTTATTAAATAAAAGTAAAATACATTATACTAAAGAGCCAGTTAAAATTTTTAAAGAATTTTATTGAAGGAAACGTTTTATTATCCAGAACATAAATTCATGGGTAATAATTTGCATGTCTGCGCTTTTTATCCAGGTTCGCTTTTTGGGATGGACGAGCGACGTAAAAAAAATACCCAAGCAGACGATACACATTTTTCCAAATTACAACTCATGCACGATACATTCCAATGCATATGCATAGTGCCTTCCGTTGCATTTTAACGTCCCCGGTGTCTGGAAGGAGCGCAATTCACGAGTGCACTGTTTAGCGCAATGCGAATTTTATCGGTGATTAACGTCTCGCAAATGAGGCCGGCGCTTAACGACGGGCACAGTTTTTAGGACACTCTGCTCCCTCTTTTCCTCCACTGGTCCCTCTCCGGTGACCTCCTACCTCCATCCCGATCCTTCCTTTTTACATCGGGGTCGCAAGTCCGTTTGGAAGGACGTCTACGTCTAACGAGAAGAGGCTGCGGAGAGGCTGACGAGGGGAGAGGGGTTGGGGCAACGTGAAGGGAATGGGAGGATCCCGAAATATGACCACTCGGCGCATTTACAGTGGCACTATGGCTGACTCTGAATTTGAATCCCTTGGAAGACACGGGCTTTTAAGCTGGAATAGGACGTGCTCTTTTTCCTAGTGTCTCTTATCCACAGTCATAAAAGAGCTTCAGGAAAAGGACGAAATGACGATTTTGATGATGACGTTATTACATAGTAAAGGGAAAATTACTTCAGGAATAATAAAGAATAAGACGTGAGGAAAATTATAAGTAACTTTTTACCCAAGCTCAAAACTAAGTCGAAAATGCTAAAAATGATTCATATGCATGCCAAAGAATTCTAAGAAATGTTTAAACGTCTCTCGTCCAACCTCTTGTTACTTAAACGTAGCAATCCACTTTCTTACTGGCTTCTTTATTTCTCCATCCAACGTCCGCGATTCTTAGGCTTCCCTGTTGCGGTTCAGTTAAATACTTTTATCTTCACAGAGAAAAACTCATGTCATCGTATCTATACCATTAGTATTTCAATCTCCTGAAGAGACCAAACAATTTCGGCCACGACAACTATTTTTATATAATTTTCGCAGAGTTTATAACCACACAGCCTCTTTCTAACTAACTTATACTCATACTTATCAACCTGAGAGCAGGTACTGCAAATTAGATTTAACTTCTCAGAATATAATAATCCAAAAAGATTTATTTTGCAGGACATGGATGTAAATAAGGAGGTACTTTCCCTGATCCACCAAAGCTATACCAGATAAACCAGATCGAAATAAAATCACAATCCGGGCTACGGAAAGTGGGTTTCTATCAATTAAAAACCTTGCACTAACAGCAGATGTTTTATCTACTTTATCACGCACTAATTAAAGTTAATCCCACATTTATGTAAAGCTCTGATTTTTCCGATTCCCACCAAAAATGGACGGTTATTACATTTTACACATCATATTGTCTACACCAATTGGTAAAATTGAAAATTTTATTAGTTTTACGAAAAAAAATTAAATTGTATGAGTGCTTTTCTTTTTTAGCTATATCCACAATTCAGAAATGATTTTAATGTACAAATTTAAACAATATAAACGTTCGATACTTGTAAAATTGAATGAGAGGATCAGATTTTATAATCACTTTAATACTCGTATTTGCGATTGAATATGCTATCAAAATACTAATTATTAATTTATATAACGACACTGAACTTTCTTCCATTTATCTTTCTAATCACCTAGTCCGTAATCCATACTTTCCTTGCCCTTTCTCTGCTTACATTCCCATTTTTCCATTTCCCATGTTCCCATTTTAAATGTTAAAACAGGAGGGAAAAAACTATAGTTAGTGGAAAACTTTACCTATCTTGGAAGTGTTTTGGACCCAAATGGTCTCAATAGTCGGAGCATAAGGAGAGGAATTAGGTGAGACAAAGAAGTTTTCGCAAAGAGTAAGAAACTGATGGCAGGGACGTTGAGTAAGGACGTTATGAAAAGGCTCGTCAGAACCTTGACATGGAGCGTAGTTATGGACGTGGCCAAAACATGGTCAATGAAGCAGGATGATAAGCGTAGGTTAAGAGCTTTTGAAATGTGTGTGTGTAGAGAAGGATGGAGATGGTGAAATGGACCGAAAGGAAAACAAATGAGGACGTACTAGTTATGGTGGGAAAGAGAAAGGATTTTTGGGTGAAATCAAAAAGACGCATGGAAGATAGATGCAGAGCATTCTGATTGGGGATGGGGCGTTTAAAATTGCGATAAAGGGATAAAGAATGTTAGGAAAACGAAGAAAGGGAGGATTAATATAGTGATTTTACACGGAGTGAAGGTAGGGAGAAAGAATGCAGGATTGAAGTGGGGCTTATTGCGGCGTTGAATTTTGGTTTGTGTTTTGTTAGGAGGGGCAAGAAAATGGTCGCTGTACCGTTTGATAACACGTATCCATCAAAAACTTACCTTAACCAATATATTGTCAATAATTATCATTGAACATTAACATATCTACTTTTAAATAGTGTTATTACTTCTATGACACTCATAGTTTAACTAAAAAGAAGCGGAAGTTTAAAATAATGGTAGTAAGTTAATATCTCAGACAATGGAAAAATATTAAGGCATTTTTTACAGTATATGTCGGGAAAAATGAATGAAAATTCTATTTTCAAAAACCGTCAAGATAATATGCTTTATAGTATCATATCCATTGAATAAATTATAACGTTATCGGACGGACTATACGAACTTCTTAGGAGACGAGCACATTAAATTTAACGAAGAATAGCTAACCAAATTCCTACCATAGACTTGATTTACTGAATTATTGCCTTTAAATATAAATAGAATCTTCAGATAGATATTGTGGATGCTCAATAGTGTCAGTAATACAGGTTAATATATAACTGTGCTCCTAAAGACAAACGTGGCGTCAAATATTTGGAGAATAATGAGGCTTGAAGCAACGCCTTTGGTGAAATTTGCGTAGATGATTTAGCACAATGGCTTAAGATGATAATGGAATTTTCTTCCCAAAATTTTCTAAAGAACCCAACGGTTATATATGTGACATCAAGCCTTAAACCAGCGATTTCTGGCTATATAATCATGGCACGCCTGTGATGGGCTTGGGAATATGATCTTACCCTGAAATCGCCGCCTTATGAGCCGAGAAATGTGACCTAAAAGCTTGAATATGCTTTCGCCAAAGTGGGGAAGGAAGGGAAAGGATAAAGGAAGCAAATTTTGGATCCTAATGCATGCTATTTACTACAGGTCTCATGATTAACGTCCAGCGAATGGGAGTACATCAAGTCACATGTATCAAGCTCGAATCCCTCATGAGATGATGTATACTTCGCTTCGAGTTTTCGTTCTCCTACACATAATGTGCTCAAGTGCATCCTAAACCAAGAAGTGCTATTGACCAAAGTTTCCCGGTCTGTATTAGCAAAAAACATATTTTCTGAAAATAAACATTAGAGAAGCCATTTGTAACCCAACAAATATTTTATGAGCAAAGAATCATCAAAGGAAATGTCGAACAAAAATCGATTATTCGTGAAACAGGCTCATTACTAAATGAATGCCCGTGATTTTCCAATCAACATTAAAAAATGCATACTTTTCTTTTAAATAACGAAAAAGTATTATTTTATTTTTAAAATTAATAGGGTAATTCGTGAAACTTGACACTAACGAATGAAAAATGAATTCCTTATTAAATGATAAAATATGCGAACGACAACGCGAAATATATTCCAACGGTGGGACAATGATGAGATTTTAAAAAATAATTGCATGATTGAAAACGAGTTCCAATTTATAGGTTATTTCATATGATATGGTGATTAGATTAGGCTACCATTGCCGCAGTCAAAATAAAAATTCGGAAAAATACGGATTATTATTCACTAGTATATTCATTCCCAACTACAAATACACCTTATTTGTCACTCTCTGGCCGTATTTGCTGGCCAATCTGGTGGTGTTATTTGGATGAGTCAATTGTGGATGGTCACCTGGTGTCTTTGGCGTCAAATCAAGAGGGTTGAAACACACCCATCCCAGAGTCGGGGATTGAAACCTCAATCTTTGCAGTAACATTTGGTCAGATTGCAGACTTCACTAACTCGATCGGCATTAGTATTCATTTTGCAGGCTAACAAATAAAAAGTAACTATTCTTTTCAACAGACTATTGAAATACAACATCAAAATACTCTCTCCTAATTTGAAAACTTTGTCCAAAGACAAACGGAAGCGTTTGTAGGTCTTGGAATTGAGGATATCGGGTAACTCTGGTCATGAACCTTCATTTCTCTGGTGGAAAATATGTACACAGCAGTGAGTCGAAATTTCAATTATGAAACACTGTCTCAGTACGATGCATCTCACAGAGTTATTCTGATACCTTTCAACACGGCGACAGATGTTAACAGATCCTTGCTTAAAAAAAGTTTAAAAACCTACTGACGTAAATTTTTTGAAGACGGAAAAATTAGCATCTTTAGTGCGTAAAAAAAACGAACCATCTCAGTGTGGATTTCCGCCCAACAACTTTCAAGAAATTCAAAATTAATACGCTAGGAGGGTAAAAAGGGAATCGGGAGGGCAAAAAGTGAGCAGGAATCGATGGAACCCATTAACAGCCAAACGCTCATGACTCATTCCTTTCACTTCTCCCCCTTCTGCGTCCCCTCCACCCTTTCCCTATAACTTCCCCACCCACACCGACGTCCTCCCCGACCTCCCTTCGGTTCATAAAACACGAGACCATTGCGCACTTTTTAGTGTCTGGAACTATTCCAACGTTATGTTTTTTCCTTCGCCGGATATCCCTAACCCAACTCCTCTCCCGACCCTTCTTGGCCTCCTCTGTCCCTCCCATTCCGCCTCAGCTCTCTCGACAAGCCGCTCTCCTGACTCCCCTCACTCCGACACCCCCTGCCACACATCAACCCCACCATTTCCACATCGCTTCCTCTTCTCTCTCCCTCACCCTCTCCGACGACGATGGTCCATACCCCCTTCTTAACCTTTCAGGGGTGCCTAGTGCCGGACGACCACACCCCACTCCCATCTCTCCTCTTGCCCTTCGACTTTTCCCCCATTCTACCTCCTGCCCCGCACCGCGAGTCCCCATCCTCACACGACGCAAAGGATTTCAAAAGGCGCTACGGCACCCAACGATTTTAACTCTGAGCACTCAACCCCTTTCCATCCGTTGATATTCCCCTTTGCTGCCCCCCTCCCCCGGACTCCATCCCATCCCCGGAAACCCGTTGATTTATGCAAGAAACTTGAAAGAGGGAGGGAGGAAAAAGAGGATGGGGTTGAGACAAGGGGGCATAGGCGGGCGAGCTGCTTCAATCAATCCGTCAGCTTGAAAAACTTGGGAGGAGGGAAAAAAAATGTCGCAGTTCCGACTTAGGGAGCTCGGTGAAATGAGCTGCTTATCCAATGGTGGGGGAGGATAAAGGAGAAAATATGGGTGGGAGAAGAGGGAAAAAATTGAAGAAAGATTATTCGGAGATGCGAAGAGGTAATGCGACTTATTATTTGGTTATTCTTGGAATCAGAAAGATCGAGGAAAAAACGCAGGAAAAATTGAGAGTCGAATAATAATATCCATATGATGGTGAAAAAAAATGAAAATTGATAAATAAATTATTTCTTCCTCTCGAGTTTATTTCTTCGTAAAAAATTCTGTTTTAACAAAAATGAGACTTGATAAGTAAAAAAATTAGTTAAATTGTTTTTGCAATTTTCCTCACCACAGATACAAATCGAGCATTACCAAAAAAACTGGAAACGAAAACTTTTTCAAAATAAATCAAAAGAAAGTTACGTAAGACTAAACTTCTAATAAGTTGAATAAGGGCCTAAAACCAATTCTAAAGACCTGATCTAAAAACTCGATGGTTGACTGAAGGTTGTTGCAAGAATGTGATTATTATTGTTTGAAAATAAAAATGAATTTATTAATGTTTTCAATGCATTTTCACGTGATTAAAAACGGAATAAATTATAAAATATAAGTTAAATCATGATTTCAGTAAAAGTTATGTTTTTATAAGAGTTGAATAAGAAAAGCGTCGAAGAGGAATATTGTAGATGATAGGATATGGTGTGTGAAATGGAGAATATAAATCCAGCATGGAAATATTGTGATGGTAGCATTAGATACAGCATGAGGAGTTGAAATTAAAAATATCACATGGAAAGATATAATACTCAGAATATTAAACTTTTTAAAGGCAGACGTATACTAAAGCAAAATTGTATTTAAAAAACCTTTTCATGCGGTCAGATTGAACCATGGACCCAAATAACAAGGGAATTGATTGTTCCTTATAGCAGGAATACAACAATCTATTATTTGTGTGGAAAGACTTACGAAATGTGATACATGAATTCAGCCTTTCATGTTATCAGAACGTAAAATGATGATATTGTCGGAAATAGAACGACGGTATATTTGTAATCTGAACGAGTATTGTAATACTAAAATGCAATTCCATCATATATTATACTCGATTTACGGTCAAAACGGGACATTGATAAAGCCTTACAATTCAAGAAAACATCACTAACAAATTCCAAAGAGAGTCAATAAAACTCCTAATTTGTGAGATAGTTGGATAAACGCATTTTGAAACTCCTACCCTGAATGTTGTACCGCAACGTTAGTCCAACGCTGAAAATCCATATAATGGCAAAGTCTATGCTAGACGTGGTGCCCGAACCAGGGTCTTACAGATTTTTCAGTGATAAAATAATTACGAGCATATGAGTTGGTCGTTGAAAGGTAACTAGCTCCAACCGAAATCGAACAGAAGTTTGTTTACTTTTCCATTATGCTCGAGAATCTCTTTAATCTTCGGGATGAGAGCTCTGTGTAAAATTGGATGAACGGTCCAAAAGCGGTAGAAAATAACGAAATACTCTAGCTGTAACAATGGGTGAACATAGGTTATCACGTGCCCAAATCTTCATCTTACGTTATTGTCTAGAGAGTGTATCCTAAGGGTTATACAATACCTTGGTCAGAGATGTACGGCATAAAGTATAACCTCAGGGATACAGTCATAATTCTCGATTAAATCCAAGTCGTGTTACGCGACTACGCGTATGAAGGACTTTAGTATTCGGTATTTAACCAATTAGCTAATGCATCTTCAACAGAATTAACATTTACTGAAGTGACAACCAAGTTTCTGAACCATTATGTTCAAACAAAAATAATAGTTAAGTCATGTTTGTAGACGATCATAATTGGCAATCGCTCCTATGACTAAAAGATATTAAATTTATCATAAATGTTTATGACAAGGTCCTATCCAGCACTTTGAATACACGTTTGATTATTACAAATAAAATATCCAAGGAGTGCATACTAAGACATGAAAAATCGTTAATGTCTATTATAAAAAGCTAAGAATAACCGTTAACTCATAGAATATAAGATGTTCCAAAGATACATAAACGGTTATGTAACTTAAAGTAGAAAGTATGAAAGAAACCAACTGAAAAAAACTTAATCACTGATCTCAAAATAAATCGACTTCTCTAAAGATCTGAGGGGGAAAGAATATCCGTTGGATAAGAGAATCAAATATGTAGTTAATCTATCGAATCGAACTCGTTTTTGAGCCCATGGGAAAAAAATCACGAATCGAAATATCAAAAAAATAAACGACATTCCATAGAGGTTTTGATGAGATATAAATATTTTAACTTGAATATGTCATACAGTTCCGCAAATACATTGAAAAATAAATAAAACGTGTAAATTTGGTATATACAACAACATTGAAATACACGCCTCCTAATTAGATTCAAGATATTTTCTTCCAAATTTAGTTTCAAACTGTTTATTTCCAAACGACGTGGCAAATTCATGGAAAGTTAAATATTTTTTCTTTAGGATTTTAATTACATATTTAGCGCAAATAAAAGCATAGGAAAGTGATTGGATAGTATTTGAAAACCTCATGAAATTTTATGGTTCCTTTGAGTCATTTTATTTCTAGAATCAAAGACATGTCAGATAATTAATTTGAAAAATATTTTTACCGATGGATCTGATTGGATCACTTATAGAAAAGATATCAATGTGCCTTTGGTATTCCTAGTTCCTAAAATCTAAAAAAAACATTACTACTGAATAAATATATTTTTAACTATAAGCGATTCATTGCATTTCGTCTTGTCATCACAATTATCAACCCAGAGGTCGGTTTGATATGCGAGAGCAGAGCTCATCTAATATAAACCCCCAAAATTCATGTGAAATTCACGTATCGGGGTAGGTGGCCAGTTCCTTATTCCCTATGTTTTCTGTTGTTTTCCAGAAAAAAATCAGGTATCTGGAAGCTCACACAGCGTCTAGCGCTATACACTCTCAACTGCCAAATCAGCCCACACATTTTAAATTATAGGTAAATATTTAAATCAATGTAGGACGGTATGTATTTAATCAATATACTTTGCTTTATTGGATTGCGTCATAGTAGCTTTCGTGGTAAATACAAAGCATAACACGTGTAGTCAATGATTTTGCGAAAGATATAGCAATATGGGAATAAATTAGGGATGGAATGGCAACTTTCACCACTTTCACGATTGCTACTGTCGCCCTTTGAAATATTCAATTAATATAAATTAAAATAGCATAAACTGACTTCTCTTCTCAGGCTGCATTCAATGTTATAGTGCGGTCTGCATAGAAAGTAGATTATCGGCAAAGGTATATTTAAGAATTAAGTGCAAATAATTCACCGTAATAGTCATAAGCTCTCCAAAGACGACTTGCAAATTAATATTTGGATACAAAATTCCAATAATGCCAGAAAACCCCATTCATCAACGGTACGCTATGAATACCAATACAAACAAATCTAATATTGTGACTTTCTAATTAATTGGAAAAACGTTAAATTCCAGTTGAATTTTATTTTTAAGGCTGCATCTCATCTTTTTATGTGATAATTGTGTTTATGTAAAAGGATCGTACGTATGCTGAACTGGATCGGATCAATTAGCACTAGTGAAATAATTTAGAATAGAGTTCTAATACAATAGCGTGGAATATTATTATTGGTAATTACGCGAGACCAACGTCCGCTAAGGCCATTTGCGCTATTACATATGGGCGGTTAGTTTGGTAGGAGTGGGATATTCAGGGAATGGAGGAAGGGTGCAGAGAAACCAGGCGTCGGGATTAGCCTACTCTTCGACGATTGGTGCCAAGGGGTCCACATTTCAATACTCAATCTAACGGACGGTGTACTCACTTGGAGTCGTAGGCATTGAAGCAAGTTGGAAAGAGTATAAATCATTCTACTTGACCGGGATTAAAACCCAGACCCCGGGCTTGGGGAATTATATTTAGACTTTGAAAACTGTGTCATTGTAACGCGCATTTAGTGGATGACTCCGGTAAAAATTACTGGTGCGGCATTTCCCGCAGTTTCTTAGAATTTTCCTTAAGTAGGGATCGAGATTTCACTGACAAATATGCCAACCCAGGAAATGCAACCTTCGGGTTGGGTACGCTAACTTTCACAATAACTCAATCCTACAGAATTTTGAATATTTATGTGCTTATAATTTGGACCAGATTATTTTAAATTTTATAACATCCAATTAATTCCTTTCTAAACATTTAAACATGGCGAAACTTCCTTCCCCGATCCTCTATCTAGGGGCTAGGTGGTAGACAAGACTCCACAGTCTCAATCTCGCCCAAATATAAAGACGAATATCTCGTATATATCTGCACATTCATTCTCCGATTACTCTATATAACTGAATGTTTTCCTGTCGTGCATATCCATTACAATTACCCGAAAGAGGAATGACCTGATCCGATGCGTTAAACTGAAATCACGTATTTTATCAAAGGGAGGACGTAACAAAGGCAAATGCCGGGATGACTTTTGACTATCTTATGGTAGAATTTGACTGAATCGCAGTTTGCACAGTGGTCACGTGGGTAGGAAAAAGCATTTTAGCTTGCTCTGCATATCGGCCCATTGGGAATACGTTAGCCATCGTTCCGCAGCGATCAATGCAAAACGGATCCACTTTTTTTTCAGTAAAATGCGAGTGAACGTGCTTGTTAGGCCTTCAGAAATCCATCACGAAGAGTGCAATACGGAAAGTATCAACCATAAAAAATAAAACCAAGAGATTAAAACGCTTCGTTACCCGTTGCGTAGTTCACGCCAACTCTCAACCAATCCTTGTGAGCCAGAAATATATCCACGTGACGGCCAGTTCGATTATTTCTCCTTAATTCTTTTTTCTCCCCGGATTGTGAAAATTTAAATGCGCTACGTTGAGCACTTTGACCTTTTCTCGCGCCTCGCCCATGATACCGTGACCAATAAAACAGGAACGCGACGAGGCTATGCAAAAGAGAAATACTAGTGAATGCGAATGAAAATGCTGCCGGCTTTACACCCTCACGACGGTAGATACGCGCGCGCGGTTATTTCTGGTGTAGAAATGCATAAAACTGGCGGACATTTAAAGGGAGAGAAGGAGACAGAAGAGGCGAGAAACGAATTTCGCCGAAAAAACAATGAAATGCTCGGACGGCTACTGTCCGGGATGACGCCGTTTATTCTGGCCGATTGGTGTTGAACGCGCAGCACCGTGTCTCGCTAGGCAGTAAAAAGGATTTTACGACTGCCTCTCTATCCGGCACTTAAACCGCCCACGAGTCATATAATGTCGAATATTAGCGATGGGTAAGTTTGCGGGGTATTTGTTCCACACACACACATTGCGCTTCTCCGCTAAATGACGGAGAGAAAACAAAATGTCAATGCGCCTCTGCATACACCTTCCAATTTTTTTGGAACGATATGACGATTTACCTAGGCTTAACACAGTGTTAACTCCACCGGAGTGTGCAACTGTGCTCAGATAGGTTTTAAGTCAAGCCAAAAATAGTACATCAATAGATGGCCGCCGAAAACGCATATAATATCAATCATAACCAGGCGTCTCTTAGTTTCGTGAACGTTTGGAGTACTTTCGGCGGATGGAAATAAATTCCCAACAAAATTCTAATCTCGGAAAATCTCCGCAACAATAGCAATAATTTCATAACACTTCTGTTTTTTTCGGACAGCCATTTCCCCTTACTTTTTTGAATAAAAATCCCCTGGAAAGGCATCACTATTATTAATATCATTTTAAAATTATTCAAAAATTCAACTAAATTTTGAATTTTGTGTCTCACTACAATATTTACGCCCATCAAATGGACTTGATATTTTACCAAGTGTAAAATCTAGTACGATAATTAAGTAAATGCCTTATAATTGTTTGTTTTTATTTCAAATCAATGTATTATTGTTAAACTGTATCAGGAATCAGCCAAGATGACGCGCTAATCGCGGACTGAGTAAGATTCAGCCTTTGCTTATCGGACGAAAGATTTTTTTGCGTTAACTACAATAGGGAATAATGCGAGAAAGTAGATGATTTTTTCTCAAAATTTCCGGAATTTAGCTCGAAAATATACCGAGGTTCGATAATCACGTCGAAAATGTACGAACACGGTGGAGACAAACCAGAAATAATGGTCTTGAAATCAACTCGTTCTATATATAAGAATAAAATTCAGGTTCCCACTTCGTGACATCTGTAATCAGAGATAAATATGATCACAGATCTCAGATTACTTAAAAATTCATTACCACTTTCTAATTGTTCCTTAACAGTTTTAATTTTCTGTGCAGAATATAGCGACTCTGATTACTCGTTCATTTTTTAGTCGCTAGCATTGACAAATTTACAAATCGGGGGAATTAAAAATCAAATACCAAAGCGATTAAGGTCTTTCATTATTTCTTTAGTAATCAGCAAAAAGTTAATGGAATATAAATGAAAAAATCGGACTCAAATTTCATTTTGAAAAATCCATTTAAGAGAGACGAAGAAAAGAAACAAAATTCTATCTCAATTTTAATTAAACTAATATCTTTTGTTCTTATTTTTATCCCATCAGGTCTCATTTCAACCATTCGGTCATCCCATAATCACCTCCATTCCTTATTTATCTATTTCAATCTCCTTAATTTAACTTCCAGTTAACTTTCGCGTACTATGAGGAACAACTCTGATCCTCTCGTCTTTTTTCTCCCCTTTGGTACCACTTCTTCAAGTTGATCTGGATTTGATCAATTTAATTTGCCGGTCATTTATGATTTTTTTTCCTGATTACCAAATTCCTTTGAAATTTCTTTTTTTATACTTTCCCTACCAGTAGAATTATCCTCTTTTTCTACGAAGTTTGCTTTCAATTATACGGCCATATTTCTATCTTGATTTTAACTGCACCCTAAAAGAAAGCTTCTCTAAATATCACCACTTTACTATCATAGAGATATAGTTGAACAAACTGTTACCATACAGTTGAACCAAATGTTATGTACTAGGCCTAGGCCTGGACAGGTTTAATATCACTGAATTTAGCATTTCAGTGAAATTTTTGTCATTCGGTGGACGTAGTTTAACTCGTTGAATGTACTGTTTAATTTCCTACAAAGTTACTTCTGTAAAAATACCTAATTATTTATTTATTAAGTCCAAGCTAAATACCTTTATTTTCTTTGGCCCTTTTAAGTAATTTATTCATACTATATATTATGCGCATGGATTCAATGAATTTATCAAATATTTTTGCTGTATCATCATGTTACTTCCCTAGATTGATCACTTTTTGTTAAATTATGGCAAACGAAATGCATGGTATGTCATAAAAACGCACGTGCCTAATTTTTCTCCCAAAATGATCCTGAGTTGATTAATCCACCTGCGTCATTCCTAATTTTTGTGCATGAGAAGTCCTTTATGACTCTCCATCGCCGGTAGAGTCTGTAACGCATGGGCAGCAACTTCTGCTCTCTTTACTTTAATCAATCACATACCGTAGTCCCATCGTGTGAGTTCGAAGAACTTAAACGACACAAGAATGAATCATGTAACGATTTTCGATACTCATCAAATGGTCAGCCTACTCGGAACTCCCATATTTGTGCAATTTCTGTTGACATTTTCCCGGTACTACAATGGGTTGAACTTTCTCGGAGCCCGTTATAATTTCGGCACAGTGGTTTTTTCTTCGCTTCCAAAGGTTTTTTCGGCGTCACCTATATCTAAACTTCAAATATCCGAACGCTGAACTTCACTTTTTTCACCGACTTTGAAACAGATTCGACGTGGTGAATCAGTGCATTGGCATTGATTGTATCGATGTTTGAATTGGTCCTAAAACTGGGGTATTATCCTACGAAAACACGCCTAGGGAAATTATTTACGTAAAAAATCGCACCGAGCATAAAAACTTTGCTTTAAACACAGAGATTCGTGAAGTTTGGAAATGTAAATTCAAGAGTTAAAACTATGCGGCACTTTGGTACCTTAAAAATCAAAATATATTTATGCTACGATTTTGTAAATAGGTATCCTTTGAAGTTGAACGTGCAATATTTTATCTTTGCTATTGGTCATTTTTATTTAGAAATATGTTTGACTGCGATATTTACGTGCAGAACTATTTGATAAACAAGGGACCAGACGTAATTTGAAACAGAACACAGTGTTTTGGTGGAGACTCAATTTTCTAGAGATAGATATAGATCAGACCAAAGCAGATGAAGGTATATTCATCTAAATACATATAGGGAGAGGAAATTTATGTTAATGTAATTGAGAATTAACAACAAATTTATTACACTCCTGATTTCAAGGCCTTATGGGCTTTCGCTTATTGAAAGGAAAGTAAACATACAACAAAGTACGAGTATACATTCAACTTTCTTGCTCCAGTGCTTAGGGTAACAGTAGTTATTTTAATGCTTAGTTACTAATCTAAATGTAAAAGTATTCCAATTGAATCTGGCAGGAGAATGAAATCCATTTTCATAATTTCATAGAGTTTCAGTATGACTTGCAGGTTTTGTCTACGGTATCTAGCTTTCGTTGAAAAATTATAATTAAGCAGCAAACTGTTGCAAATATATTTACGCTTTTAAAAATTCCATTAATTTTACGTACTCAGCAAAATATTCCGGTCGATAGACAACTGGGCTACTAAACGCATAACCCGGGTTTGATTCCTGATGGCATCGCTGGGGACCTTAAGGACTGAGCACCAACTCTTCGGTTTTTTTCGGGTACCAGTGCTTAAAAAATCACAGGCGACACAATAAAGGAAACGTCTTCTCAACGGCGTGTGATTTTCAGCTTAGAATGTCTAAAACGTGATCTCATTCATTAAATCAATATAAGGTTTGATCATTTGTCCTCTTTTGATTGATTGTTCTCTTTAAAAACGCATTCTACTGCGTCAAAAAGTAAAAAAAATAGGAAACACTCAATTGTCATGGTAAATTTTCCATGGGCATGCCAATTTTGACTCAAAACATGTTTGCCTGATTGATTTTGCGTGGCTAAAACCGATTAAATTCTCTAAATCACGTTGTTTAATAAAATATTATCATTAAAGTATAGAAACTGAAAAATCTGGGAAGGTTACTTTCAGAGAAAAACGAAGTGAAGTTTTCAAAAACAAGAACAGTAATCAGAGAGGACACTAATAATATATTATAGAATGTGCATAATTATATATGAAGCGATAAAGACTTCCATGAAGTACAACATAATAAGATCAAGAAAAGTGATTTTAGGAAAAGAATGTGGAATGGATGTCTCCTGAAAATAACGTAGTTTCCCTAAACATATTGTATTATTCTAATTTGATACTGTTGCTCTGCTATAAGGCTGGTGGAGTACCTCTGACATACTTGACCAAAATGGCAGCCAAACACTATAAAATGGAGTTTTATCTTTAAATATACATAGAACAATATCTTATCCATAATTTTATAAACGCTAAATAGTACGAGTTCTCTAACATTATACAAAGCAAATTTTTGCTGGTTAAACTTCGGATCCCTCCTTAAAAGAATAGCAAGTCATTCCAGCAGCTTAAATCATAGAAGGGGAATAATGAAAATTATATTTGAGCCTCTGATGAACAATTTGCATGTACTGAATGTAAAATTCAGTATCAGTTTGCATTTTATTTTTTGGGTAAGTTACATTAGAAATTATATTGGGTAAAAGTTTACATGGAAAATTATATTTGAGCCTCAGATGAAAATTACATTTTGAAGGTATTGATTGTAAAATTCAGTATCAGTTTGCATTTTATTTTGTGAATAATTTACATGTCGGTGTACCTAACCTCTTTATTATTCTTAGCGCTTCAACCCAACGGCTAAAAATAAAAGTAAAGAGAAATAATGAATGGCTTCGTTTTATTTGCTTTCGATTTTGCACTCCATATTTCCAGCCTTGCCTTTCCTCTTGATTCATTTTTAAGGACATTTTTTGCTTGTGGCTATTATATTTATCGCGCGCCGGAAAATCGACTTTATATATATATATGTATGTATATATATAAGACATATTTTTACCCCCAGTCACGGTCGTGGTTACCCCATTGTTTTCCCTCAACTAGGACTTCTGGATCGAATCGAGAATTTAAAATGTTTTTTTTATTTCTTTTTTTTTCTCCGATCCCCTCACCATTTTATGTCTGTTTGCACAGCGCTTTTACTCTTGGGGGAGGGATGGAGAGGAGCGGGTGGACGGGAGGCAGAGTGCGCCGGGAGAGAGAAGGTTCGTCCCGGATCATAACAAAAGTGCCCAATTCAATTCACTTCACACTTCCACCCCACCCCAAACGCTTCCGCCTATTCAGCTCCGGCTTCCCACACCCTGCACCCATCAGCCTTCCTGACCATCGTTCTACCCCTCCCCCCCCCAAAGGGTGACCTTCCTCCCACCCTCCACCCCTTAACCTCCAATTACAACCCCTCTCCAAACCCCCATCGACCCCATTCCAGACCGCTCCCTCCCCGGGGTCGAGTGAGTCCACGTGCGCCCGGTGCCGTTCCCCAAGCCATTACCTAGCCTCCCAATTGACCGCACGACACACCGTTGCCCTCGTGAACCCTCCCCCCCCGCGGGAGCACCGGGCGACAGGTGATATGGGGACAGATACAAGAGAATGGATCGAGGGGGAATTTTTAGGCTGGCGAACCGATAGGAGAGGAGCGGTGCATGGGTTTGGTGGCAGGGAGTAGGAGGGGTAGGAGCTCGGTGTGCCATGGAGGAAGAATGTGAACAGAAGGTTCATTTTATTCAGCATCGCTATTAATTTATATGTTCCTCCGCATCCCAATAGGCATCGCTACTCAGAGGATACAGCGTTGCCTGTTTTACTGCAAGTTTAGTGCCCACATCGAGCGGATGACGATGAAAAGCCCTTGATTCACCCAGACTGTGTGCTTTTTGAGGTACTAGGCGGACACTACATGTGACATTGGACAATAAACTATCTGCCCTATCCTGATAAGTACATTTTACATGTCGTCTCATTTGATTAGATCCATAATCTCTACTATCAGGTATACTGTTGAGTCATGTACTGTGTTTGTTTCTCTCTTCCTTATCAAAATTTTATTTAACCTTCAGGTTCAGTGGAGATAAATAGTTTTGGGCGTTACAGTTGTTATGGGAGGTGGCAATCGATAGCTGAGATCATTTGCGACTTAAGAGATAGATGGTGTTTTGGTAGAGTTCCGGGAATGGAGGAACGGTTGGGAGAAACCCGGCGTCGTCATTAGCCAACACGTACAAAACGCATCAATGGGCCGCAAAAGTTCCCATTCATAGGAGGGTGCACTCCACTTGAAGTGCTCTCAATATAGCACTTCAAGTAGGAGTATGGTTAACTCCAAAACATTCCGGCCATCCCCGGCATTAGAACCCGGAGATGGAGGCCAGTCAAAGCCTCCGCTTGGCTCTCATGGCTTGACGTCATTCAACCATCACCGACGCTATTCGTCTCCTCAGCCAACTTATCTACTACAGGGTATTAAACGAATGGGTAATGATCAAAGAAGATTCAATAGCTTTCTCAAAATTGAACGCAATCGGGTTGTGTTGATGACGAGTTGCTGGAAAAACTTCCTTGGAAACCCGTCTTATAAGAGAAAGCGAAACATATAAAAGTGCAGAGGACTCTTCGAGCCGACAGAGGATGACAGAGAACAGAGTCACGTCAATTACCGCCAAGTCGAAAGTGGTTCCGACAGTTGAAGGCAGCAAGTGGAAGTGGTTTTACTTTGCAAGACTTGCGTGAGATGAAGCCTTATCTCTCCCGATGCTGGGAACGACATACGGCCGATTGGGCCGAGACCCGTGGTTGCCAGGACTCATTTGCCCTACTCTGTTCATCATGGAAATCTTAGGAATAATAATTGAGGTGGTTTGCCATTGCCTTTCTCAATAGTGTTTTAACTTAACACAATCACTCAATGGCCGCCCGACTAACGTCACACCCATACGCCTTTGCAGCCACCTCACTAAAAACAGATTCTACGCGAACGACTTTCGTCTGGCTCCTAACCGTCGACCTATGCCCATGTGTAACAACAGCAGGAAAAATTATCATTGCTCCCGGCAGCACATACACACACACGCACACACACACACACATATATATATTATTATTAGGTAATCTACCGGTTAAGGTAGGTTTTTGGATGGACACAACTATCAAATAAACATTTTGTGAATCCCCACCTAGCAAACTAATCTATATCAGGTCCCTCTTCATCTCTCCTAAGAAAACCTACTCTGCATCAGGTCCCTCTTCCACTCTGTGTACTTCTTTCCTCCCTTCATCCCGTCCAATATCCCTATCCTGTTCCTACCCTTACCTCACTTGCCCAACATTCTCCCCTCTATTACCCTCTTCAACATTCCACTACCGCTCAATACGCCTTTCATCCATTTTTCCTGCATCCATAGGATTTCTCTCAACAAACCCCTCTCCTCCCCCACCATTTCTAGTACTTTCTCATTTGTTTTCCTTTCGGTCCATTTCACCTTCTCCATTCTTCTCCACACCCACATTTCAAAAGCCTCCAATCTACGTCTATCCTCCTGCTTCAGCGACCACGTTTCCGCGCCGTACATAGCTACGCTCCATATCAGAGTTTTTACGAGTCTTGTCTTAACATCCCTACTCAACGTCCCCGTCATCAACTCCCTCCTCCTTGAGAAGACCTCCTTGCCTAGTGCAATTCTTCTCCTTACGTCCCTACCACTTTGACCGTATTGGTCCAAAACACTTCCGAGATATGTAAACTGTTCTACCTGCTCTATTTTTTCTCCGCCTATTTTAATATTTAGCTTAGCCGTTTTCTTTCTGGAAAATCGCATAACTTTTGTTTCATTAATATTGATTCTCATCCCATATTTATCGCACTGAACATCCAATTCACTCAACAATGCTTGCAACCATAGATATATATATATATATATATATATATATATATATATATATATATATATATATATATATATTTACACACACAAAACACTAGTGGCTATTTTAATCCGTATTATACGCCTTTTAAAGTACGCGTGATCAAAGAGTTGTGTCCTTAGGCTTCTATGCTCATTCACTCACCGAACCTTTTATCAATTCCAGGCAGAATTCGCTATAAATATGAATACGTATTTGTATAAAAAACTACATACAGGTACTGCTCTACCCTCACCTATCAACCCGAAGTTAGGTTTGATAAATGGGGATAGTTTTCATCTTATACTAAGCCCAATCAATGACTTGTGAAATTCAGATATGAGGGTAGGTGGGCTAGTTCCTTTCCAGGTACCGTTTATGGAAAAAAATCACGTAGCGTGGGTGAACGGGTGCCCGCGAGCGAGGCGAGGGTGCTCGGAAAGCGAGGGAACCCGGAATCGAACCTAGTCCTTTCGTTTAGCAACTCATCGCTATACCTACAGGTGCATGAGTGAATGGAAGAGAGAGAGCGCGAGATCACTAACACATGCCAAAGGCATCTGAAAGTTGCGGTCCGCTCTTGGAGATCAAAAGGTCGTGTGCTTGGGCTTATACGCTCATTCACTCACTGAACCGAATCCTAACCTTTCATCGATGCCTGGCAGCACTCGCTCTAAATATGTAATAACCTTTCACGCACAGCAGGTGTTGCCAGTAGTCATTCTCAGATCGATGAGTGTGAGTAATTTGACACGAGGTAATATAACGACGACCGGTTAACAAATATATCGATCTTTACTTCACAAGCATGACTGGATTGACAACTGGCCCTTTGATGTGAACCTTCGAATGATTCCAGGCGGAAAATGTTTGCGAACGTATTTTGTTCACTCAGCAAGCAAACCAATTTAAAAATTTTTGAACATGGACGAACACCGATGGCATTTGATCGATTGTTATTTTTTATTTATTTCTTCAGTCCCACATTAACGATGTGGTTACAAAGACGATTATTTTTAGCTTTTGACATGTACGAGTTGACATTGTATCTACTTTCGTACTTTTCATCGTTTCCTATCTTATTCAACTGCAAGTTTCATCAATCGAGAATTAACGAGGCCCATATCTATTATGTGCTTCAATCCGTTTTACTCTGCATTTGTTGAGTTATACCACAGACCTTTTTCCTGTTAAACCAGCTGTTTTTCAGAGATCCAATTCAATGGAATTGCGCCATAATTCTTCAGATAAGTCAAAACGCATTTAGAAATACAGTTTTCTTGGGTATGAGTTGATAATAATATTCAGAGTGAGTTGAAGAAGAAGTCTTTACCATTAGCTAATAAAAATTGAGAATAAATTAGCCAAAAATCAATACAACATTTCAAAATAAAACATAGTAAAAGATAAAAATAGAAAACTGTGGCAAATAACTAGCTTAGCTAAATTCTTGAATATAGAGATGAATATTTCACCAACACAGTCAAAACAGAAGAGGTGAAAGGCCGATGCGGACATTTAGGTTAACCTTCCATATAAACTGCACACATAAATATTAACGGAAACACTTTTGTGATAAAATCAAGCAAATAACGAAACATTTAACTTTTTTATAATCTTATCCCGCCTCGCCAATTATATTTTAAAATGAGAAAAGCAGCTCATATTACTTAATAAATCGTCCTGTTAAATCTATCATTGTCGATAAATAGTTGTGGAAGGCTTATCGCTTCAGACCTGAAATCTAATGAGTGATATTTTTTAAGATACGAGTGGCGCTCGTATTTGTGGCGCTTTATTCTTCATGCATCATTGGGTCCCAAACCGAAGGAGAATAGAATATTTTTATGCATGAAGAAAATATAATAATAATAATAAAATCAAAACATAAACTACATCTCCGAAGTGCAAGATTTTATCACGGTAATGTCACAGTTTGCGGAGAACTTGCGGAATTTGACGAGGAAATTCAATGCACCTGCAATTAACACGAAATTTCAGAGGCTGTCTCCGAGAGAGAGAGAGATTTAACTGAAACCGACTCTCTCGCTCCTCCCTTCCTCCCCCCCTCTTTCTCTCCAATTCGCCCTTTTCCTAGCCATGGGTCGCCCTTTTGCTCTTTAGCAGAGTGACGCCCGTTCCATACATTCCCTGGCTGCTTCCACCAACTTCCCTCCTCCACTCAGATTTCCTCCCGCCCGCCCCAAAGCCTTCACCACTACTTGCCTTCGGGGAACCTGCCAAGAAGCCCTTTTTCCATCTTGACCCCTTTCCTCCCGAAGAACTCCCTTCCATGCAGAATCTTTACTCCTGAAGCCCAAAGATTCCGGTAACGTAGTGACCCTGTCGTTCTCAATTTAGCGGCACACCCCCACAGCGCCGCATCAAACGGGAAGCAACTCCGGCACTGAGGTCAGTTCTTTAGCTTCATTTTCCACCTCACTATCACTATAGTCTCGAGGATTCGTCTTTAAGCACACAAGAAAATATCTAATATTTCACCAATCTCTTCACTCAACCATATTTTCTTGCGCGGATGCATTGCACTACTTGCTCCTCGTTAGATTCCTCCTACTTACTTCTACGCCTCAATAGGTTGTTCCATTAGGTTCCTCTGTAAACGACTACGTCTCAGAACGTCTACAATGAGGACATTTGTTCTTCTATATGTCCTCCATAGGGTCATTTGTTACTCCGTAAATCTATTCAATTTTCACCATTCTTTTATCACCTCACCTGCCAATCGCTTGTAATATTCTTTTCTCGGCAATGTAGACGGTGAAAAATGTTTGGAATTTCATGGAAATTAAGTGGAAAGTTTACTCTATAAATGGTGTTTGATGATATTTTTTTCTTGTTTCATTTTGCGCCATTAACCGCTAGATCCAATTATGCTGATGAAAATTCTTCTTCGCAACCCTTTTGTTAAATATGTCCCTAATGCTTGTTCCATTACTGGCGAATCCGATGGCCAGGCAGAAACCTTTTTTCTCTTATCAAAATTTATTCACGTGTCGTTTAATTTGAAAATTGCTTCCTAAATTTGGTAAAAGGTCCTCAAATAATCTCGTGCATTGTTTAATATTGGTTTATTTTCCATAGACTATCTCTAAACATTCTGTTATTTTTGTCAATTTATAAATATTTTATTGAAATTGCTTCATTTAAAAATCGCAGCATGTTTATATATTGGTTTTACATACTTTTTAAAAAACATTTGTAGTTAAACCTCACCTAACTAATTCCGTAGAATGAAGAGGTCATTTCAGTGTCAGGAATTTTCGAGGCAACATAGTTAATGTAATATCGAAATGAAGATCTTTTAATTCACATTATATCGGAGTGAGAGTCAGAAATTCAATCGACAAAAACAAAGACTAAAAATAGCGCAAACTTAAACACTGGAAAAAATAAATACTTTCTTCGAGATCTAATGGTTCCAAAAATTGAAGCATAGTAAACATTAAATGTCATGTGTTTATTTTAATTTAATTTTTCTTCTCGTTCAAGGCCTATATTTCTCAAAGACATTATTTTACTCCTAATACGGAAAAGTCTCATAAAAGATATTCTATGACTGTTATGAAAATGAACAGGGCATAGGTCTACAATAGTTTTTAAAAATGATTTTGTATGTCAATATTTTTGGCTTACAAATGATTCTTTCTTCGCTATTGCAGAGAGAGTACTTGCATCGATAACCGAGAGAAAAGTTTTTATTAAATGTTATCGCTAACATTTACCCATCAGGTTTCTATTCCCAATTATTTAAAAGTAATTTTGCCCTAAAAATGCAGAGTAAACTTAAAAAAGAATGTATATAGAAACCAAAAATTTTCGTCTATAACAGATATCCGAAGAGGGATAATTTTTTCACGATGGATTTTACGACGCAAATGAGAAAATCACGAGTTTTGAAAACGCAAGAAAAGACAAGCGTCAGCATGGTCGAGGGAAGGGCGGCCAATATGCGGAATATTGGAAAAGGGAATCCTGGCTGGGATTTCAATAGAGAAAAGGTAAGGGTTTGCAGAGAAGCAATTTAAATTCGATTGAGAAGGAAGGGAAGTGGAATCCGGTCATCTGCATAAATTGAAACTCAAAGGCATTGAATTTAGAATGATCAATCGCATATATTATATTATCAAACGGTAACAGAATTTCAGAAAGCATACATGAAGTCATCCATGCACAAAATTGATGATAACATTCACGATTTTTATATAACAATTTCATTAAAGAAGGATTTTATTCAACGGGTAGAGAGAACATATTTAAATAAAGCATTTACGCATGCAATTGTTACAGGAAATACGTACATTGTACAGTGAATAAACAAATTCGTAACAGGGCCTTTTCAACGATGCATTCCACCAAAAGTTTAGATATTGTAAATAACCAAAGTCTGTAAAGTGATACAAAAATGCTTCCTGTGAACATTTGGCAATGTTTGGCAAAATTTTTAAATTGAATGAAAATATGTCAATAAAGAGAAAACGTTTATTCTGAGATTCATCAGTTCTATTTCACGGTTTACATACATCAAGGAGCAGCAAAAGGAGCCAGAGGAAAAGCCTGGACCATTCTAATTAATTCTCGTAGTTAAAATACAAGAATGAATATACAGATGAAATATCTTACCGGTAAGAGAGACAGATAGAAAGAGAGTACCTTCCGCGATTAATTTCTAAAAAGTAAACTACGTCTGTGAATTAAACCATTC
Source organism: Hetaerina titia (assembly GCA_037158775.1). Classification (NCBI taxonomy): domain Eukaryota; kingdom Metazoa; phylum Arthropoda; class Insecta; order Odonata; family Calopterygidae; genus Hetaerina; species Hetaerina titia. Next base: position 93,437,188 of record CM073770.1, read on the forward strand.
AATTTTAAATTAGTTTTGATCGGTTAAATTCACTATTGTAAGAAAGAAATATCCACATGACACTCCTTAAAATGAATCCCCTAATATTCTCTGAATATTGTCAGAAATATTGGGTGGATCAGAATAAATAAGGATCATTCTTTTGTCATCAAAACCTCCGAACCCGAATTTTCCCGAACTCACCTAAGCCACCGTAGAGTGGGTTTGACCATCTTTCTCATCCGCAAAAAAATACGTACCTATTTCTATACGCTTCCGCTGAAAAGCGGCAAAAAGCATCCCTTTTCCCTTGCGAAGAGAGCTCAAGAGAGCTGGGGACTCCAGAGAGGGAATAAGACTACTTGACAGATATTCGGGTGAGTTGGGTTTTTTGACAGTGCAGCTAAGTGGGCAAGAGTGGTTGAATAAAGGACAGCAGGAGAGGAAGACGGGGAGGAATGGGAGGAAAGAGTGAGGTTGGGGGGTCGGTGCGAGAAAGGGATCTGGAGTGAGAGGGCGGGGGGGAGGGGAGGGGGTGAAGATTCACGAACTGGAGCCAAAGGGAAGGGAAGGGTGTGCTGGGACACCTGTTTCGCTTTAGTCTGGCCATCATAAGTCTTGCCCAAAGAGAATCTCCGGCAGACCCTGGTTTTCGTTCCCCAGCCCCAGCTCAACACTCCTTCCACCCTTACATCCTCTTCCTCTCGCTCCGTGCACTTTCCTCCAATCCAAGCGGTGTCGCCAACCGCTGGCTATCACTCTCTAGAGATTTAGCTTCGCAGGCTCGACCTCTTTTGTGAATTCGATTACCAGAATAAAACAATGGAGATGAATACCGATAAATGACAAGTTCAAGAACTCATTCTTTCTTCGGACGATAAACAACCGACAGAAATACGAACCCAAGAACCGGAATATTCTAATTTAAAATATAATGATTTAGCCAAACATTACCACCATTATACAATATAATATAGGCGTGCGTGCATTCGTGTGTACGAGTGAATATACTCGCATTGTACTATTACTTGTACTAGTATGTTCGTGTACATGTATGAACTCTTATATCAGCGCATACTATATATGACTGGTGCACTTAAACCACCCGCCACAAACCCTCGCGGTGGCTTGCGGGGTATTGCAGAGATGTACATATAGGTGTATGTACATATGTACATATCTTACACCGGAATGCACACCCGGATTAAGTATATTTCAAGCGTGGAAGCAAGGTCACGTTTAGTGTAAAATGCTAAAAAGTAATGCACAAAAGATCAATCGAAACTTCCATATGAATGGAAACGAATGAAATGAAACTTCAATGTGCACTCAGAACCCCAAAAGCCACACAAAAAGGGTGCGGTGAAGGGTATTAGGACAACAAACATTTATGCACACATATTGAAGTATATACGTATAAATATATATACATGTACGTTTATATATATACGTATGTATATATATACACACATCCTGGAGGTCCCCCAGCCCCCTTCCAGGCTCAGTGTGACTTTTTTCCCCAACTAAGCTGAAAAAAATATTGTAAGACCATGGAAAACCGTGGCAGACACGTCTTCGAGAGTGTGCTGATGCAGGAGAAGAGTATTTTGATCAATTTTAAGCATTTAAGCATACAGGGTCTACTATTAAACACATTCAAACACGAAAACTCGCCAAATGGTGAACACACGCTCATTCACATGGATATAGATAAAAGAAATAGAAATAGGACACATACAAAAGACAAAAACAGAAATGGTGGGGAAGGTGGAATCGCGCGGGTCACAAGGGCAACAAAGTATTGACCGGATATATATATATATATATTCTATTATTAGGTGATCTACTGGTTAAGGTAGGTTTTCGGATGGGCATAACTATTAAATAAATATTTGGTGACTCCTAAGAAAACCTATTCTGCATCAGGTCCCTCTTCCACTCTGTGTACTTCCTTCCTCCCTTCATCCCGTCCAACATTCCTATCCTGTTCCTGCCCTTTCCTCGTTTGCCCAACATCCTCCCCTCTATTACCTTCTTCAACATTCCACTACCGCTCAATACGCCTTTCATCCATTTTTCCTCCCTCCATAGGATTTCTCTCAACACACCCCTCTCCTCACCCACCATCTCTAGTACTTCCTCATTTGTTTTCCTTTCGGTCCATTACACCTTATATATAATATATATATTATATATATATATATATATATATATATATATATATAAATTCACTGATAGTCATAACAAACACAGAAACCAAAACACAAAAGAGGAAAAACTCACTGGTTCTCGAATTTTCGGTGGTCCAACCACCTTTCTCAAGAGGAATTAGGAGCAGAACTGAGGCAGAGGAGGGCCCGAAAGCAGTGGTAGGAAGGAGAAGGGGAAATGGGGGAAAAGAGGGGAAAAGAGGGGAAAAGAGGGGAAAAGAGGGGAAAAGAGGGGAGAAGAAAGGAAAAGGGGGGAAAAAAGGGGGGAAGGCATTCGAGGTGAGGAGTTTGGAGGGGTAGTGTATGGCGCGGGAATTTTAAAAAAGGTGGGGATGATATGGAAGTTGTTGGGGGCGGAGGGGGATGAAATAATATGCATAAAGGGGGCAATTAATGTCTAATATTAATACCTGGGCGATTCCAGGAATGCAAGAGCCAGATGAAAGCTAGCTCTAATGTTTTGAGTTTCAGTGGAGGGTCTGAGTGTGGGAGGGATCCTAAGACTGATACTTTAAAACATTGGTCAAAGGCAGCGTTGTGTTCGGAGGCATGTTTGGGGATTGGGAGCATACCAATAAGGGAGGAATTGTTGCATGAGGCTCTATGATTATTGATTCTAATATTGAGGGGTGTGGTACACTGTCCAATGTAAAAGGCAGGGCAAAGTTGGCACTTGAGTAGGTAGACAACATTGCTGGAGGTACACGATGAGTAGGGAATTGGTGGGAGAGAGTTAAAGAGCGGGTGGGAGAGGGATGGGATTCTGGTTAGGAAAATAGGACATGTTTTAGGACATATGTTTAAAAATCTATATATATATATATATAGATTTTTAAACACATAAACACAAATAAAGGACACTCACATATGTAGATTTAACGTCTTAAACGTCATCGAAAGATCAAAACTACACATGCCATTGTCCATTCTTTGTGTTTATGTGCTTAAAAATCTTAATCGATGTTTTTACATATTCGTGCGTCGCCGGAGAGCGTTGTTTTATGAAGAATCGTATATGTATATACACACACGCATATATTTGCATTACCATAAACAAACGCATACAAACACAGATACTATCTAAATGCCTGCCTAGAATTTTCGATAATGGGTATGGTCGAGTAAAGTTTTAAATATTCAATTTTATAATGTACGCGAAGTTACATCTGATTCTTTTATTATCATGTATTGTACAAGAGAAATACTAGTTCTTGAATCTATCAGCCTCTCCTATCTCCCTTATACTCCTTGTAGGGAATTTCACTATCCTCCCATATAATATTCATGGTTTCTTTATATAGCAAATTGAATTATAATGCATCTGAAAGGAATGTGAACATAAAAAATCTTAGGAGGGAGCAAGGTTCCCCTTCAATACTCTGCCTCTTCCATCGAGCGCCATAACTCGTAAAAAACGTTCCGGTTTATTTTGTTTACATATTTCTTTCGTCTCTTTTATGATTCGGTGTATGACCAATAGGTGCGCGGGTGGTGAATTAAATACGAGTATAAAACATACACATCCCACTTTATCCTTTCTCATAAAGTTTTTCCCTGACCCATTCCTCACGGAATTTATTCAAATCAACCTTTATACGATATATGATAGTCTACAATAAGAGATATTTAGATTCAACTTGAACTCTGAACATTATTAAACTATATCGTGGTCTTCTATTGCACGAATCACGTATTTGTAATGCATTGTTTCTCAATACTATTATTTGAATCCCTTTATACATTTAAAAAGCTTATTCCTTTCCATTGCCTATCTAGAAGGATTTATTTTGTGACAAAAGAACTTAAATTCTTTCTAGAACTCTCTAACCTCAACCTCTCAGTATTTCATACACTCCCTCATTGTATTATTTAAAGATCCCTTCCTTCCCCTATCAGGTCAAATATATCTTTTATCTGTCTTCCCTCCCGTAAGTCGTAACTAGCAGTGATATCAACCAGAAAAAAACACATATGATAACTACTATTTTTTCAAGTTCAATCAGTGTTCTCATTGAGAAAACTCACCCCTTTCATGCAAATATATTCTGATCAATACTCCGTAAACATCTCTGGACCGTCAAATTCCATTTTTGCCTCAATTTTACCTTTAACCCTATTATTGTATCTTCTCCTACCTCGACTGTGCCGATGTTGCCGAGTTTTGATTTTTAACGGTAACTCACGATTTCTCCGCGGTGAAGTTCCGGCAGCGAGGAGGGAAACCAGTGTTGGAGGGCGACGCACTTGAAAAAGACACCTCTGAGAATGGACTTGGGAGCTTAGTAGGTGTTCCACCATTCCGGATGTTCCGGTCTGGTGGCACCACTGCTCTCGACTACCCTCCTCCCCTCGCTTTTTCACGCCCCCCCCCCAAGCGTCCTCCCCCACATCATCCCACTGCCTCCCTCGCCTTCCTCTCCGTGAAGTGCCCCGCCACCGACGTCTCCGCGATAGACGGTGGCGACGGGTGTGAGGAGGGAGGAGGGTTTGGAGGAGAGAGGGATTGAGAGACCGACTCCACGTTGGCTCGGGCTGTACGGATACGAGTATAAATCCCATTCTCCCCGGGGATCCTCGACGTCTTCGTAGTCGAACCTATCAACCCACACTCCCCCTTTCTCTCTCTCAGGTTCCACGCTTCAATGAGGTCGTTCATGTGTGGGATTGAGCTTCCCCGAAATACCTCGAATAAGGACGATTTCTGTGTATTTGTGTGTGTTGAAACTCTTCATCGTGAGCACCGTTTACGGTTCAGCGTAATGCGATCGAGGTTGGAACTCCACAAGGATAAATGGCCTACAAATATCAGATTCAGAATATTGCACCTCTGGCTCACTTGTGTGAATTAAGATGGTTTAAGAAAATGTAGTAGTTGAACTGACACGCAGCGACATATTTCACTCCCCTCTTTCTGTGGTCAGTTTTTGGAAGAAAACGGGACAGCAAGATTACTTTTACGGAAGAAATTGCAACACTGATAATAATTACAGCGTGAAGCGAAATAGTATGGCTCTTTGATGAGCTGAAAATATCACATGAAACCACCACGCTTAGTAAATAACCTTTGGAAATCCTTAAGTTTCCCGTCGTTCCCATGTTTTCGACTATACCTTCCAGCTTTTCATAGTATACAGCTACAAAATGTGACTAGTGCAATCCCGAGGCATCAAGTTTTTTTTGGCTTCCCTCAAGGAAATTTATAACATAATTACATTTGTATGCATCTTTTAACCGGTTACCTTATCATCAATTAATGAAACATTTAAAAACTGCTGCGCTTTAAGTATTAAAAAAAAGAAACATGATAACTGTAATAAACAATATAAGAAAATTACCTATACCTTGATAAGTGGTTTTAAAAAAAAATAGAAAATACTTGAGCATTCAGGGAGATGAATGTAGTCCAAGAAAAAAGGTCAGTATTTCAACATTCTAAAAGGGAGTCATGAATAATGCCGCTTGATTCCGGTCATGCACTCGTGTGATAAAGAAGACGATCCGTCGTAATGAAATGCATCCTCAGGTATACTTAAATTCTGCAAGCACGTAAACAATATAACTTTGACAAAGACATTCCAAAACGTGAAATACAAGAAAATGCATAATTTACCTGATCCTGATCGTAAAAAATCGCATGATGCGAATCCAGAATAGTGGAACACTTCCTTTTAAAGATAAACTCAAATTTAGCGCTTAAAATCGAATATGCTCTCTGTTCCGCTACTATCGCAAGCACTGCAAAAATAAATCGACAATTTTTAAAATCCCCCCGCCCCGCTCTTAGAAATACTTGGGAGCCACAATGCCAACGGGATTTCCATCATAATTTAGGAACACAGATCTTGTATCTTATAAGATCACTCTATCCGCCTAAATTTTAACCGCATCGTCACGGGGCACGCTCGCACCGTATTTCACAACCTAATGGTAGCATCCAATGCCAGCAATAAGCCCTTGCAATTATATATAGAATATAAAAAACAAATACATACATATGTATACACACACACATATATATATATATGTGTGTGTGTGTGTGTGTATATATATATGTATATATATATATATATATATATACATATATCCGGCGCAAGTACTTCAAGATACGATTATCCTGTCTTCCTAAATTGGATCGCTTAGCCGCTAGCGGCCTCAAAAACGCGAACTCCCAGCACGCCACTGGCACCGTGACGTAAGAGTTCTCTAATCTAAGGAGAGGAGAGGGAGGTGGGGAAGGGGATGGATGGTGGGAAGGGGAAGGAGGGATAATAAGGGTGGGGGGTGGCGGAAGAGAATGAGAGAGAGAAAAGGATTCCGAGGAAAAAAGGCAAAGGGGACGAGAGAGTAGAATAGGAAGGGTAGGAGGGGTTTTTCCGACCATCCATGTCCCCTGGAGAGTAGTATACGTGGCACAAAAGAGGCAGCTGTCTCATTAGTGGGTATTTAAAAAGGGACGGTTTATTGGTCGCCAAGCAAGCGCCTGCAATGCGCCCTTTCAGCAGCTATCCTCCTCGAGCACCCCATCCCCAACCACGCTCCCGGCGGCACTTCCGCCTCCGGACTTCAAACACCCCCACCACCACCCACCCTCCCGCATGCTAACCCCTCTCGCTTTCTCACCGGTCAGGCTATCCCTCATCAACCCACCCCTAGCCACAAGCCCGCACCGTATCCCATCCTCTCCTCTGCACACCTTTCCTCTCCCCTCGCAGCCCTGACACCTCTACGACCCCTTCCCCCCGCTGTGTGAGCATTTACCCAACCACCGCTCTCTCTTTCGTCTCCACTTTTTCCCATCGCCGACGCCGTCCTCTCCTCACGTAGCCCCCTCCCTTCCCCCTCGGCACATTTTTCCTGTTGACCGCCCCGGAATTTTTCGAATGCTCCTCTACTTTCACCGGCTTCGATTCCCCACCACCTGCCACTGTCGCCCTTCACTCCCCCTCTACAGGGCATTACATCACACTCTTTCCCAAGAGCAGGTACGATACCCTATTAGGTGCATCATTTATTCTTGGTTTCGTAAAGGATTCCCATCAAACGCTTTCGATACCGCTGCCTCACTCGGTATCGCCTCGGCGGTCTCGCTTTTTGAAATCAACGTCGCAGATGAAATTAAAAACCGTCCGTGAGCAAAATCCTCTCCGAATGAACACAGCGTCAATTTTCGTGATTCAACATTATTGATTCTTCTTTTGAAATAAAGTAAACCGCTACAATGTTTTCCATATCCCAACTTGACCTAGTTTTTTTTTCGAAGAGCATATCCGGTTAGCTTTCTCTTCAATATTTATTAATTATAATTATTAATATAATATTCCCATATCATCATGTAGAAGATTTTTTACGTAAGTAACAACATATCTATATCTTGAAAACTATAGCTGATAGGAAAAAACTAGTGTCATAATTGGATTCAGCACCCCAATTGTTCTTTAAATCAGCATTAAAAGCTCCGGCACCGAAACCACCGTTGGCCTGTGTTATTAATATAATATTCCCATATCATCATGTAGAAGATTTTTTTACGTAAGTAACAACATATCTATATCTTGAAAACAATAGCTGATAGGAAAAAACTAGTGTCATAATTGGATTCAGCACCCCAATTGTTCTTTAAATCAGCATTAAAAGCTCCGGCACCGAAACCACTGTTGGCCTGTGTTATTGGTGACTCGTTTTGTCACTGAAATCGTACTTGATCACCCAATTTGAACGGCCATCCCATACATATTTTGTTACAGGAAGTTTATTCATGGAGATTATTTCTACGGTTAATGAACCAATTAACTGTTAGAATAATTGAGGTTAATTCCACTGTTAAATGGTGACCTTAAATTTGTAAGTGTCGCATGTTAAGTGATGTATCCACCATATGTTTAGATTCTTCACACGAGAGTTTGAGAATTTTCATTAAAAATATGCGTATATTAAATATCATTGAAGGACATTATTGAACAAGTGTACGAAGATACAATTCCTGGCCGCATCATCACACCATTTGAAATATAAAAGTTTGGTTCTAAATATTTGCACTATAATTAAACACGGGAAATAATGTATAAAAATATCTGTGAAGCCAAGCACCGTCAGTGACGAATTTAAATTTCAGAAATTTTAGGAAGTTATCCCATAATTTGAATGCGCATAGGTGTTATATCGTATCTCTTTCAATCATTAAGTGACACAATTTGAATTCAACTTTGAGGTCTGAAATGGTTTAAGAAATTCAAATATTCAGCACAGATGGACTCAACCTATTAATTTAAATACAATTTAGGGACACAGGAAAAACCAAGAAATGTTATTACAGGATAATTGAAGGGTACATGATGCATAGGAACATGAAAAATATCGTCTTCTTAGCAATAATATAGAAGAAAGTCAAATAGGCGAAATAATTAATTTGAATTTCGCATATTATAAAAGGCACAACTTTCAATTTGACCAGAATTCGCAGTGCTAACCGCTGATTATCTTTCTGGTGATTGAATTAGGCCATTAGTTAATTTATAAATAGAACAAATCTTAATAAAATAAGAGTAAATCTCTTGCAACTAAAAGTCATACGCTCAGAAATAATTAGAGTAAGATTTAATCAACAAGATTTTTTTGGCTGTCAACCCCAAAAGAAATTTGGGAGAAGGTTGTGCACGTACTCAAAACACTTGAAAGATTTTATCCCGCCATGCTAAATCCTTCCAGATCTATCACGTCTCACCCCTAGCAATTTACCTGTGAACCGAAAGATACTCGGATCAACCCTAAAAAAATTCCATGACCCTGAATTCGCCTTCTCTCCTGCCACCATCCACGTAAGCTACCCCATCACTTTCTCCAAAGGGTCGTCCTTGCTCTGTTCTCCGTGCAACCCTTTCTCAGTCTTACGTCCCTCAAGAAGCATCGAACCCGACCCCCTCCTCCTCATAGATGACCAACCTACCTCTTCTCTCTCACCTTTCCAGCATTTTCCCACCTCTAAAATTATAAATAAGAGCGAGAATATGAGAGAGGGAAGATACAGAGAGTAGAAGAGCGGGAATGGGGAAAACAGAGAGGGAGAGGGAAGGAATCAGGAGGGGAAAGGGATGTGATGGAGGGGTGGAGAAAGAGAGGGTAGGAAGAGGGGAGAGTTATATGGGATGGGAAAGAAGAGGTGTGTGCGAGGGACTGTACAAGAGAGGGGGGAATATAGAGGGGGGAAAGAAATGTTGGGAGGAGAAAGAGAGAGAAGAGGGGTAGGTTGACAGGGGGGACAGAGGGGAAGGGAGGAGGGTGGGGGTAGAGATCCAAGAGATGGCTGTTTTTTTAGGTCTCGCCTGGAACCTTGTCGCCGCAATAACAACTGACGTCGAGTCGCGGGCGTCATGCCGACGATGTGAATAAAAAGGAGGGAAAAACGCGCTGGGGTCGAGAAACATAGGCTTAGAGCATGAAATATACCTGAGGCAAGCGTTAACGCGCGCGAGAAGTACTGCAGAGAGGACCACGGCAGGCGTATTTTATCGAATGCAGGGGCCTTCCAGACTAGGTATTATTTTTTTTCATGCGGCATGCGCAGAGTGAAAGGAGACCAAAATATTCCGACTCCCCCCCGGTCATTGTTCGACTTCAACGCTTTTTGCTCCGTCAAATTTTCAAAGGCAAGGAACTTACACCGAAACGTTGATAAGACTACATAAGAGAAAGCCGAGAAAATATTGCCATTCATGGAAAGTGAAGATTAATAACAAAAATGATGTCTGAATAACCTGAAATCGCTAGATGACTTCAGTTCCATCGTGATGAGAACAGATTCATTAACAGCGAGCATAATTTTACTATCCACAATTTGAAAATACATTACGTCACTTAGGATTAAGAGCAAAATCTAAAACGCTGTGAAACGGAATGAGACAACCTCATGGTGCCTGAAATTCAAGTATGTGTATTCCTTCATACAAAAAGAACATTTATGGGAATAATTTCAATACAAAGGACAATTTTAAATCTATCATTCTAAATATTACATATCTCAGACAAACAGATTTTCGCTTTGAATGACAAACAAATGGCTTAATTATTTAAGTACACTTCGTCAGGTTAAAAGTTTTAAAATTAAAATATACGTAATTTTTATGATTCTCAACTTAATTAAGGGAAAAGATAAAATTTTATGTTCCAATAATATGTTTTAAGTAGATTCTAAATGATAATATTATTGGAACAATGACATAACTTTATTTTAATTTTTTAGCACACTTTACCAGGCGGAAAGATAGAAACATGCATCATAATTACGACATTGAACTTCAATAAAAAATAGATTAAAATTGTATGCAAATATATAAAATGCTTAATGCTAATTCTAAAGCATGAATTTATTTGTAATCACATTCTGTAACTTCATGATTTTCTCACTTAGAAGGGCGTGTATTCTTTCATTCAAACCCTATAAAAGGTATATAAGAAGTCATTTAAGGATTTCATTAAAAGAATATATCCGTTTCTTACCAGCCATATTCCGAGGCAAATAAATTATGCTATGTAAATTATAAATGTGCATAGTTCAAAGCTCAAGGGACTAAAAACATGACGCGCGAAAATAAACTGGGTTAAATAAGAACTAAACTGACTAGCATGATAATACATGGAGCTTTTAAGTTGGGAGAGGTCATAAAAAAAGGGCAGGAACACCGCAAAACATCTCCAGAAGCCGGGCGGATTTGCAACACCAATTCGTGAGCATGGAAGCGAGGTTTAAAAAAAAACTTTTTAGCGAAGGAAGCAATCGTGAAAGTGTAAGTTTTAGAATGGGAAGACTGGTGCGGCGCATCCTCTTCGTCCTCCTTTAACTTCCCCATGCGGCCCCGAAAGTTGTCAAAGCGTCGACTCGAAAGAGAGGAGAACTGGAACTCCTTTCCCGGGCGATGAACTGGGTCGACCACGGGTAGCTGAAGAGGGTCGCGGGGGTGGAAGCCTCGCCTGCCCCATCTTTGTATGTGTGGGTATATATATGTGTGTGTGTGTGTTATATTATATAATTATAAAAATTTCTATATATATATATATATATATAACTATAATTTAAGAAACAATGTATGAATGTACGTAATATGTGTTTTTAAATATACACATATTACATACATAAATACATACACACTTCTGGACCGCGGGAAAAATGGTGGAGGGACAGAAGAGAGAGAGCAACTCCCCCCTCTCGGTCCTTTCAAGAACTCTCCTCTCAACTTCCGTGCGGCAGAAAAATGAACGACTAATAAAATGAGCCCAGACTGCGAAACGCGCCTTAAAGGTGAAACGACTTTCTAATTAAGGAGGGGACGAAGTTTTTTTTTAAATTTCAGTTTCTTATTCTCCTCTTCCTTCGTTTTATATATATTCAGAGCGGCTTCAATTTTCTTTCGGAGCGCGACGAAAAATTTGAGGCACCCATCCATCCCTGCACTTTTGTTTACATTCCAAAAGGGAACCGGAATTCGTTAAAATGCGCGCCACTTCCGATGAATTGAGGCACTCGCGTCAAGATCGGGTGGAAGTAAAAAATTTCATTTCCAAATCCACGCGGCGAAAATTTTTTAACAAAGGACTCAATTATGGTCGAGATTAACGGAACTTGTGGCAAAGGAACGCCAATGAATGAATAGATCCTTTTTTTTGCCATCCGTCGAATCACGTGTGCAGTTAAGCAGGCTTCCAATTAATCTTTTATGGTTCACAGATGGGGAGTTTTGTCCACCAAAAGCGGAGAACATAATGAGCGATGTTCAATGAATCAGCCCGTCCCTTGATTAGCGGATTCGTCGAGCATGACTGAAATCCGTGGAAGCGTTATCTACCTTTGAACCTGGGCTTAACATCAGGTATCATTGCTAACCAATTAGAACTTGCTTTGGCTCCAGAGAAAAAAAATAAAGAAGGAGGGAAAAACAAGTAGAGCACAATTGTAAAGTTTGTGCCGCTAGATCAGAGCACTCCCAAAAGAGTGTGTGCGAAACTAAAGTTTTTTTAACAGTAAAACAAATTAGCCTGGCGTGAAAAAATATACCCATGGAGTATCTTAATCCCCAATGACTAGAAATAAAGCTAAGAGAACACAAAATAACACTTTTTTTATTTCTGACGCTAATTGATGAATATCTTCTTTACGCACTGCTGTGCTTTGAAACACATCGTTTTCCACGGAAGAGTTAAGGCTTAAAAGCTTCTCGTTCGGTAGCAATAGCATTTTAGATCGGCTGGGAGTTTTCCTACGAATAACACGAATACTAAGGCAGCAACACTGAATATTAATTAAATCCTTGTTTATTCGGCGGAGAGGTGAATGAAATGAATACGGAATTGGGGTGGGAAAGACGGAAGGTCACCTCGATTGGTAAAGGGGAATCAGAGCGATTCGGGCTTATTATATGGAATTCCAATGCGAATTCTTATTTTAATTTCGCAAAAGCGGACATTTTAGACAATGCCTCGGAGATTTTTTAGAAATATCCTGTTAAAAAGGTTCTTGTTTTCAAAATACAGTTTTTTCCAGTTCTTCAAGAAGTCATCGCTCACATGTTCACATTCCTTACCTGTGTCCTTGGGGGCGGAGAGCATGTCCATGTGGTAGTGGAATTTCCTCTTTTTACTTTCCTATTCAAATTTGCAACGTTATTAGATACACTTTACTACCTTCTAAGGTGCGTGTGTACAATATGTTAGTTGAAAGCATATGTATCTGCATGCGTTTAAGTTAAGAAGGTTTTTGCATGAATATATACGCCACTGTCGGTGTAGGTTTGCATAAATATGATGGTTTTGCACGTGGTTTTATTCTCTTTTGCGGGTGGTGACCTAACCCCCCCCGCCACGGGCCCTTGCGGCGGTTTCTGCGGTAGTATTTACATTTACTAAATAATAAAGGGGATGATAAAAATGTTCGTCAATTGGTCAGCATTGCACTAAATGTAGCATATACGTCAAATTTATGGTTTTTTCTGAAAGATTGTAGAAATTCATGTCGCATTGCTTACGCTGATGAAAAGTACTCAGGGAAACTGTTCATCTGCTGTTCGGAAAACAGTAAATGAATACTGAATTGTATGATTACGCATTGGAAATCCAAACCATTTCAATTTTCAATAACTTACAGAAGAATGACTTGGGACATGATCTCGTGTTGTGACCACTACAGTCATAAATAAGACAGTGGACAACATAAAACATAAACAATACATAAAAGTACAGTGAGATAAATTTAAATTGGAAATCTAAACTCCACACTTCTCTTTTTCCAGGCGTATTTCGTATTTACTGATTATCATTTCCGACTTTCCGTTTTACTTCTCCCTCTGTTGAGGAGTCAATCAAAGAAATGCTTTATCGGGGGTGGCTGAACCGGGTACGATTCAGCCACCAACATAGAGGTGAGAACTCGCGAATCCGCATATACTATTCTAGGTTTCCGATCCTTTAAAAATCCCACCCTTAACCACCATCTTTAATTCCCCTCCCAGCATTCCTTGCTCCTTCCCCACTTTTTTTCCTTCCCCAGACAACATTCTTCCCCCAAGACCTTTCAGTCTCATCTGAAGAAGGGCTCGGAGTAGGCCGAAAGCTTAAACAATCTACAATGTGAGTGTCATTTTACGTGTTATCTATTTAATTCTGTGTTCTATTGTGCCGTCTAAAAGTTATATTGCTCTCGTGAGTACTTCCACATCATCGATATATATATATGTGTGTATATATATATATATATATATATATATATATATGTGTGTGTATATATATATATATATTATATATACACACATTCATACACGAATAGCATCCGAAGAGCATCCGCCCGGCAAGTGGAGAGATCCGGTGTTCAAGTCCCGGTCGAGGAAAATGTTTTTAAATTTGCGATCTGCTCAAATCCGCCTTCCCCACCTCTCTTGTGTTCGTCCTTTGTGTGTGTTCCTTTCCCATTTCCTTATCTCTATTTCTATATGAATGAATAACTATATATATATATCGATTTCTACGGTCGTGTCGTCGAAACGTCAACTGCATACGTTAGTGTCCTTTCTTTATGTTTACATGTTTAAAAAATTCTATATAAATGTATATGTATACATAATATATATATGTGTGCATATATGTACCAAGTAAATAAACTAACGGCAAATTGAAACTTAAGGAGTACGTTTCTGGTCCAGTGCTGTTTATAAATGGAAAGGCAGAAGGCTCGTCTTCACGAGAAAAATAAGTCACGTAGGTCACGTACGGCTATACCATCGCAGAAGTACTAGGACAAACGGGTATTCTATCGCAGGGGCGCTGTGAATAGGGAAACAGACCCTACGTTACAGTGTGCGGGTATTACGCCAATGCTTCTACGCAATACTCCCCTTCCCGTAAGATATGTATGCATTCGGGAAGTACTGCGGAATAAAATTGAAACAACCGTGCCGCTCCAACAACTCCAAACGACACCGATTGTAATGCAATCCTCCCAAGCACGGCACAAGGAGAAAAATTCATTTACACCATTCACATATTCCCCATTCTTAATAATGACGAGAGCTACTACCATTTATAAGACTCATTTCCCGTAGTCGAAACGTCAGCATTTCCCCGTTAGCTCTCTGCCAATTCCGGCCTACGCATAATGGTCGTCTCTAATCGTGGCGTCTTCTATTTTTCTTTTGACATTTCATTTTAACAACACCCTCCTTAACGGACGGAACGAACATAATAATAATGACAACATCTCCCGCTTCTTCCAATCGCCAACTTCTTCTTTTTCCCCAGTTAAGGGCACTCTTAGCTCGCTGGAGCCTCCTTCACTGCGCGTATCTCATCCCTTGCGCCTTGACGCTGGAGCTTCCCCGGCGTTTGAGCTCCATTTGACACAGCGCAGTATACATTACTAGTTGCGTGTAATTGTCTCATTCTGCACGGTTCCCGCGACGATGAACGCAGAGATACTTGAAGGGAACCACCGCGTAAAGAGAACCCGGTGGGATACAACCATTCCATTCGCTCTAACGAAGCCAATTAGGGGAGGCCAAACTTATCTCTCTAATCTTTAGGTTTAAAATTATTTTCACCACGGGTAAAAATTGGAAAGGATCACTGATAATTATTACACCTTCTTTCGCCACCTTTATATTATTTCGAATCTCTTCTTACCCCACAAATAATTCTTCCCTCCATCATCATTTGCTTCCTAACTCCTAGCAATTTATTTAATTTAGCTGAAGAAACACCTTCAACTCCATTTGCCAAAATTGAATTGCATTGAAACTAAAATAACTGTCGTTTGTGGAAAAGAAAGTGCTGGATCAATCAATATGTATAGATAGATAGACACTATATATATACCTGTATTATGCCTGTATATATATGTTATATATATACATATCTAAAATAGTGTTTTTCACTGCATATACTCGTATTAAGCAGTATTATTTTTATACATTAGGCTTTTAAAACATTGATATAATAGGGTGGGTGAAAAGTGGCTACCAACAGTATATTTTGGTCTCAAAAGCTATATAATGGCTGTGGTTTGACTAGAGATGCCAAGGTCCCGAAATTCTGTCTTCATACCATGGCGATGACACGCGCTTTTGTGGAAAGTTATCAAATTTCGCACGCGCCATAAGCCTCTTAGCTTCACTCTGAATTGAAATAAACCCCTTAGGATGGGATCCGCGTAACCGCTTTGATGTCTAATGACACGTCATTTATGCTCACAACGAAAAACGTACGTACATATATACTGACACATAAACATATATGTGTGCATGAAATGTGCTGTTTTTTTGGAGGAGATTGAAGAAATGGTGTGTTTAATTATTATTTTCTAAAAGATTTGATAGGATGCAACAGCCATATTACAAAATGTCAATTCAGCAACAAGGAGGAAAAGTTAATTGCTATAAGAAAATGTTTTAAATATACTAGTTGGGCCTGAAGTTAATTATCTCCTAATAATGAGTTAAATAATATCTACTTCTGGCGATAATTTCTTTTCGTCCAGGCAACTTAAGTCTAGTAAAGAGAATGGTGGAGATACGATACCGGAGTTATGTCTCGGTTCATTGACTAAAGTAGAAATCATGGAGAAAATTCTTTCATTTTCGAGGATAGAAGACTGTGCGAAACTTATATAGTATATAGATGCGGGAAAAACTCTTAAGACACACACGAGGGGACTTGTTGAGCATATTTTGTTACGTGACATTTTTATAACTGGATGAATTGCGATACAGGAATCAATTATAGCTTTTCCCCTGAAAGGGCATTGAATTGATTGTTCACAGGATGAACACTCCCATCTTTTACACTGAAATTACCATATAAATATAAAATCATAAAGTAGGACGTCTTTTGACATTACTATTTTTAATAAGGAATTTTACTGTTGCTAAAATTACAAAATAAAATCTCTAAATACGCATAAACATTTGTTACGTGAATGGCCAGCAAGCATTAAGGTGAATAAGGGTGAACCAGTATCCCGAATTCACTGTGAAAATGATCCTACTTTCAACACTTATAATGATAAAAATGTTTTGGAATAAAAACGTCGCAAAAATTAGTAGAAGCCTTATTGGTACACAATTAACACCCTGTAACGTATACTACGATTTTACGACACTATGACTATACAGGAATTTACAAAAGTTTTGCTTTGAATAGTTTATAAAATATGTCAAAGAAATATTATATGAAAACCTATTACAAGCCAATTTCTTGCCATTTACAAAGGATCAACCACGATTATTTCTACGATTATGACATTTGAGGTAAAAGGAAAAATATTCAACGTTTTTGCGACGAATTTAAATGTAGGAATCCTACAAATTTTTCGTCATCCAACATTACAGAAATTCATGGAAATAAAAAAATTGAGTACATTACAGACAGAGGACTAGAATATTTTTTTAAAATCAGGTATGGTCACAGAAATGGGAACGCGGTTCTCTTCTGTGATATCGGTCGTTAAAATCTATAATGACGTTGCCTAACATAATCCGATCCAAGTGATGCGATACGTCTAATTACTGCTGTTTGCTTTTATCGCGTGGCAACAGATTTTACGAGCGAAAAATATATGACTTCATCACTCAGGACCATTAAGTACCGAGGGATCGAGAAAAAAAATATATCATTCGTTCACCCGTTCCTTTCCCAAACCTCTCCTATCTCCCTAAATTGTCTCGCCAATGACCAAAACTTTTATCCCCTTTTGAACGATGCATATCTACATCTACAGACTTTACGGCTACATTCACACCAACCGACATCATCCGCGTTTACATGCGTCGCGAGTATTGCGAGCACGGAACGACTTGCGCGATCCCAAAAGTCGCTCTCTCAAAAACTGGAACCCTTGACTCGGGTTACTCGGGAGGCTGATCTAATCGGGGGAGTGCCGTAATTTTTAACAACGAGGTGGATCCGCTCAGCTCCTTCGCAATAGTTAACGGAAATGCACGGAATTGGAAACGGTGAATAATTATAATGCGCCTCAGTCCCTCCCCAATGTTCTCTATGCTATCACCTACCTACTTACCACCCAATGCCGCCGACGCTGTCTCCAACAGCGGCGGCGGAGGGCGATAGCCCCCTCCCTCTGATTATTTACTGGATGGGGAAGAATGAACAAATAAAAAAAGACAAATTTTCCTCCCTTCCTTCCCGCCCCCAAGTAAGCCATTAATAAAGCATTTTTTTTATTTAGGACAAAAAATTTTCTCCGGAGAAAATATCCCTAGTGAGGGATTTACGATCCTTCCGCAAGGCCGTAAAAAAGTGAACCTAGAGTTTTTTGGAGCGTGTAAATGAGGGAGGCGGTGGTCGTGAGAGTTTTCTGAGGCCGGGAGAGTGGATTTCCACCACCCTCCCCCTTACGCTACCCCTCTGCTCCCACTCCCCTTTCCGCTTATAAATACGAGCCCGTGGCGCCACCTCAGAATTGACTCTGGGGAGTCGCAAACAGTGCGCACACGGCGCGAATGCGACCACCCACCGAGCGTCCACCCCCCCCCCTCCTATTCCCTCCCTCCCTTCCCTGTAACCCCCCCCTCTCACCCCCTTCCCGCCCCTTCTGACGACGACGCCGAGTGTCGTTTTCAACGGAGCGTTTTCGCCTGGGAAGGCGAGGAAAAGGAACCACGCTTCTCGCAGGAGAAGAAAAGCCGGCACCGTAATTAATAATTATGGCACGCCGGAGGCCCTTCATCCCTCTAAGAATAACTTTGAGCTAGGCAATGCACAATTTAAAGAGAGACAGGGGATGGGGAGAGTCGCGAGAGTTGAAGGGTAGGGCGAGCAAGAACAATACTTCAGTTTATGCTTCATGCGTGATGATAGGACAGAATGAATGTTTTGTCCCATGAGGTACGATAACCACCGATTTATAAATTAAAAATAAATCATCATCAATCACTTCATTACAAACAGATAGTCCCTCATAGGTATTATTCACACTATAGATATGCCCATAAGGTACCTAAATTTTGAAGGAAATCCATCAAAATGGACTCAAAAATTGTCCTTACTAACAAAATAAATTCACGTCCAAATAAGAAACAGTTCAGCCATACTTCCAAGGTATTAAAATATTTTCTCGATATAAAAGACTGGAGGATAGAACTCTTATTATGACATGTCATATTCAAGGAATAGTAATACTAAGAATTTCAAAGATAATTATAAGAAAACAACATAATATAAATACTTTAGCGAGGATATCGTTATTCCACAACGAAAAGATGAGGCTAATGCAAAGATTTGGGCGTATTGGAAGAATGCCTATTTCACGCAAGAATATGTCTTTCGAAGGAACTTCAAACGGAGGTATCCTCAAGTACCCATAACTTCAAATGGGGCGACATCAGCCAAGATTACCCCATAACGGTCTCTCCGCTATAAACCTCTAATCACCAACTGCGCACGAGTGTCACCATCGGACGTGCTCTCTCCTGCCACAACCGCAGACAACGATTCTCATTTCCTCCCAAGCTGCGAAAATATCTCCAATGCAAGGCGTAGGGACCACCCCTCCCCACCGTGACGCATAAAATACATGAACTACTCCTTCATTGGAACGTATTCTCTCGGAGGATTATTATCTGACAAACGACCCGTTTGTAATGCACTGCAACGGCGAAATGGCGCCGTGAATCTTTCCAGACATGTCTTTACCAGCACGGCTTATCCTTCCGTTAGATCAACGGAAATACACCAAACAGCGGAAAAAATCGGGATTTATACGCAGTTTCTAATACCTTAAAAGTGTAAACGAAATATACTTAACACTTGAACATATTCCGGAAACCAAAGAAAAAAAGAAAGCACTTATTCAGTTTTAGGCGTGGCCCGCTTAGTGCTGTCTTTGCACCGAGTCACGGCATCAGAATCAATACTTATAGTTCCTAAAAACAAAAAGGTTTTCCTTTAAATTTGGGATTTTTTTAGTATATTCGGTACAGTTCCAATTACTTTATTACTAGTTTCAGAGCAGGGTCCCTGAGAATATTATCTTTAGGTATTTGTTCAACTAGTATCTTCACTCGTAAACTAAGAAATCTTGAGGAATCTTCGTATAGATGCTGTAATGGAGTAATACTAGCTGAAGGACAAAAATACCTTTCCATAAAAATAAGTCTGTTTACCCTTTTAATTATTAATCATTATAGATGGAACACGTGACATCATTAATAGCCTCAGTTAATTCTCTCAGACTGAGAGTAATTGGCCCAATAGTGTAGATAATACAACTGTTCTAATAGTACCCGATATATGTTATCTTTGATATATATGTATGTGTATATGTATACATATATATGTACAGAAAACATAAACGCAGTATTATGCCCGAAGGTCGATTTGGTAGGTACCGATAGAGTTCACAGAAAACTAACCCAGAAAGCTTGTGAAATTCAGACATGAGGGTAAGGGGTCCCTTTTTTGTGCCACCTATGGTTTCCCAGGAAGTTTTGATACCCGAAAAATCACGCAACTTGGGTGAAGCTGGGGGTGTCCAGGTGGGATAACCCATGAATCGATCCCGGACCCTCTGGTCAGTATTCCAACGCTTTACCAAGAACACCCATACATGTGTAAGTATATATATATATATATATATATATTTATTTATTTATTTAAGCTTTCGGCCTACTCCGAGGCCTTCTTCAGGTCAGACTATATATATATATATATATATATATATATATATATATATATATATATATACATACATATTCAAACTTGAAAATCCCGTTGAATAAAAAACTTAGACCGTAACACATCGCACAAGAACACATAAAAAGAACACTCACAATAATATCTTGATAATTTCGTCGGACTCGAACTCCGTCTTCTTCGTCGGAAGTCATATCTTATCTTCCGAAGAAGACGGAGTTCGAGTCCGTCGAAATTATCAAGATATTATTGTGAGTGCTCTTTTTATGTGTTCTCGTGCTGTGTGTTACTGTCTAAGTTATATATATATATATATATATATATATATATATATATATATATATATATATATATATATATACATATATATATATATATATATGATTGTATATAGCAGTCATCAACTTGTACATTTATGTTTCGTCATTCTGTGACCTTATGACCTAATAAAACTAAGGATGCCACCGTAGAAATTTAGAAGAGTATGATGTCTGGCTAGTAAAGTGCGGAGAGAATTTCGAAAAGAGCAAATATTTTTAGCATTACATAAATTCCTGACGTACCCTGAAATTCCTCGACTACCGTTGGGGGTCAGCCCTTGGAGAGTATATTTCGCTCTCTCCCACGCAGCCAGTTGCCGAGAGAGCATACACTACGAGGCTGCAATAATTGCCTCAGGTTTAACCGAGGCAAACAAATTTTATGGGTCAATTAGCGGCGACTTCCCGCCCGAGCGTGTTTACTCGCCCACCATTTCATCCGATCCATATTGATGCCGTGGTCCTCGCGCGTCGGTTTATTCGTCATAGGACGAATTCTTCGTCCCCGAACGCAGGGATTACGCAAACGGCAAATGCAGCATCTCTTACGCGGCACCGCGCAGGCGCCGTGCGGAAACGATAGCTCACTCGGGTAGAAACCCTGAGGTCTGATGAGGTGACATCCACTTGAGAAATTATAAATTACTTTCAGCTTCAACTTGGGATCCGGACGAACGAAAATTGCTCGAGAAATTTAGCGCGAAATCATGTTTTGCATTTCGAATCGTTACTTCCGATAACCGAGGTCATATTCTGAGGTGAAACGTCCGATGCAAAACTTTCTCTTGTCGTTTAGTCTGAAGATCCGACTGAGGCACACTTAATTTAGGTCAAGTGTTCAACATTAAAATAAAATGGCTTCTATTATGATTTCGCAACATGCTAATATCCTCGAAGAAGAATCAACGAAAAGTAAAATATTGAATTGCGCCTATTGATGGAAAAATGCTAATGTGGAGAAAAGACTTCTTGACATGGAGTAATTCGGTTTCAAAAATTTCAAAAACTTTAACGACTTTCAATAATTTTTTCAGCAAATATTAACATAACCTAACGAAAGTGGACAAGGAAACTTGGTCCAAAAAATTCTGTCCTGGAATATCAACTATACACGTATACTTTGACATAGTTAAAATTTTTCATGTTTTTCATCAATAATAATTTTACATACTATATACTTCTGCGTATAAAGCATAAAATCTACAAACTTTTTAAAGTTATTAATAAAGACTTTATGTGGTTAGATGCGGGAGACTGGACCCTGGCAAGAGATAGCAAAATCAGGCTAAAGACATGCCCGGAACAACTCTAAATGCCACGTGAGTAATAACTTCTTTCTCGATTTATGTCGAAAGTTTACGTTACTAAAATTTCTATATTAGCAGAGATGACTCCAAAGTGAAGTGGAAAATAAAAAAATACACAGAGAGACTAAAACATATAAAAAATACTAGTTTTACGGGCCAAGTCGAAAGTTTATACCAATATGTTGAACTTAGACTCTTATCCAGGAAGTTTTTACAGGGGACCGAACAAACTAAATGTTTACGGAACTAATTTTTCTAGAAAAAGGTAAAAAAAAATTATTGATACCCTCCACGTTTGTAACGTTCGTATTTTTTAAAGCGCCAACTTTGGAGTGATTCGCATAATCCGGAATGATTCGTTATAGCTTGATTTCTACAACTTTTTGGCCTACAAAAACACCTCTGTTGATCAATATGAGAAATAATGACATTGTGGTTCCATGCACTTGTTTAAATAGTCGGAATACCTCCGTTTTTGAGGAACGGTGGTGGACAACTAATTCACAACGTACATTTATTCACATTAAATGAAATATTCCTGAGAGAAATTCAGATTTTCAATAAATTCGAGGTTACACTGCGGTTATCCACACTCTTTTAAATCCTTTATCTAACATTTCATTCACGCTCGAGCACACAAGTTTTGCATGAAAACTATCGATGACAATTTTTTCCAGACATGTGCCTGAAGTGCTCAATTCAGACCGTCAGTTTAATGTACGCATGGTCTCACATCGTATTGGCGCTGATATGAGGACAGTGCACACCACTATCATTGAAAATTTGGCGATGCGAAAGATCTGCGCTGAAGTCGTTCTGAAGGTCTTGACGGACGACCAAGAGCAGAGTCGAGTGCCCGCTTGCAAAGTGCTTCTGCAACGGCATCGCGACGATTCGCCAACCCCCTAACAGACCGGACTTGGCCAAAGCAGACTTTTATTTCCTATTCCAAAAGGTGAAATCTCCGCTCAAAGGACACCATCATGGGACCCTAACTGCCGTCAAAGAACCTTACACGCGCATCTTTAAGGATCTTCCTGAAGCTGTCTAACAGAAAGTCTTCGAGTCGCAAGAAAAATCGCTGGAAAAAGTTTGTTGACGCTCAAGGGATGTACCCTCGTATTTTGAAGAATTTTGAGGCATTGTAACAATATCTGAAATCCATTTTTCAGAAACCTTTCCCCGTATTTTTTATACAAATCATGTAAAATTCAGGATAGTTGGTCGATATATTTCTATTACTCATTCAGAAAATTTAACAAAAAAAAAAAATATATATATATATATATATATATATATATATATATATATATATGTATATATATATATATATGTACTCATTCTCATGGAAATGGATATGGACACACAATGGAAAGGGATAGAAACACTTAAAAATATTTCCTTTACCGGGACTTGAACCACGGATCTTTCAACTTGCCAGGCCGATGTCAGACGCAGATATACATAGCATATATATATAGTTGAAAATGAAGTATTTTTTCCGGTTCCATATAGTTTGTGGGAAGAATGATGACTATCATCACCATCATGAACGAAGAGTCGGCACAGGATTCAGTACAACGATGAATCTATTCCAGGAATCAAGCAAGGATATGGATGCTTATTTAATGAGAGAGTTGTGCTAATTGGCCGGACAAATGACAAACGGAAAATTCGTTTTCTAGACAAACTAGAGATGGAAAATGGAGCAAAAATTTCAGTTTTCGTGCAAGCCGGACGCCGTTCAGCCTACCATTAATTTAAACTGAGAGATTAGCGGTCATCTTTCCAATTGATTTCCAAGCAATATTTAGAACTCAGTGATGGGAGAATGTTGGGTATGCGAGGCAGAGTTAGGCAAAGGGATTTTTAATTGAATGAAGGAAACGTAGAGAATATGTGGAGGGGAAAAAACGGGTCATTTAAATATTTGGTCGAAGGATATTGAGCGCAGTACTTGGTGGGAATTTGAAGTGTGGCAGTCTGAAATAATCAAATACCTTTATTAAACGTTTGATGACTGTTACTAATAATGTATTAATTATATTGATTTCATGTCTGCATTATTTATTCGTCAATTTCTCATTGATTTCCAGCAAACGCTTAAAACCATAGTAAAAATAAGTACGCTCATTTGGAATACGTGAAATATGACAATCGTATAATGACTGATATTTTATAAATCCAATGAATTTTAGTCAAAAAACCCACTAGATAAACGATTTTAATTTGACTTTGGATTCAACTAGGTATATTAAATATGAAACGCTCATTTTTAAACATTTGTACCTGTTTCCTCTGCTATCGTATTCGGGATAAAAAAAAATACTTTTGCAATTACTTTAATTTACTGTACGTGTAAACAAACCTTGCGTTCGTTCCTTTATGCATTAAACTAATAGATGACCTCTAACGTGTTTTCATGTTGAATTATAATAGCCTATCCTAAACAAACTGGTAACTGGTCCGATGGGGCACTCTCTGACTCTTGCTCGGTTCATATTGTTATATGCTACCAGGATCACGTCCTGATTTCTCTGCATCGGCCATCAAATATTTGTTTTTAATATTTTCCTTTTTTGCACCACATATTTTTTTTAAAACAAAAAAGGTATTTAAATTGAATAACGTTCAAACCAGTTACATAAGATGATATAAACAGCTCTTAACAACAAGAAATTGAAACTAAACCATTAAATAAAAACAAGGGTTCTATTGTATTTATGAAAATGATATGGCATCAAGGGAAATGGGAGAGGTGACAAAAGAAAAAATACAGAAAAATAAAAATGCCGTTTATAGGAAAGAGAAAATTGATGGAAATGAGTAGAAAACAATTGAGGTATTTCGCTGATTTTCTATGGCGGAATTAGATCGAAAAATCAAGCCAGAAATTACCACCTCTCAAGCATTTACCTTTTAGCTTTGTTGAAACGGATCCCATTATCTAGGATATAAACTTGTAAAATCGTGCTATCATAAAATTTTATTATAAAGCAATACACAAATTTCGAAGTGGAAAAGGTTTTTGCCCTGACCAGGATTTGAACCTCGATCCCTCGATATCTGTTTGAGTGCTTTATCCAGTTAAGCCACCGAGGCGTCCGAGCTTTGGACGTTTGGTATTGGGTGGTTTAAAGAAACAAGATGTTGTGAAAAAATACCATGCATACAATGCTACAGATATTAGATGCCCATTCAGCTTTACTAACTAAAGGCCTCGGCTGGATATCGAGGGATCCGAGTTCACATCCCGATCAACGCGAATGATTTTTACACTTTGAAATGGTTGAAATATAATGGGATGACTCCGTTAAAAGTTATTGCCGCGGCATCTCCCGCAGTTTCTTTGGATTGAACTTGGTGATTACGTAATAGTACTCAGGAGAGAGTTTCTTTCCAACTCCTACCGAAGAAATACGTATGTGGAAAGACAATGGCAATAAATCGGCTTTACTGGGAAGAAACTGATATTACAATAGTCCCTTGCCACTTTTGAGATGAGAGGCTGGATTAAAAAGGATCTACATGAAAATTTACAGATTAGACTGGAACTCCGCAAGAACTCTGTGCCTAAGAAAATATTGAAGAAGAACATAATGTTACTTCACGGCATCACAAGGGGGGTACCAATTTTCTTCTTAATTTCACCGAAAGAAACCTGTACCACTCCGCGAATTGGAGACCTCGTTTCCCAGGTCAATTTTATTCACTTTTGTCATTGTTAAGCCGACCCGGGTAAGGCCCTTCCCACCCCCTCGGACGAATATCGAAACTGAATTACTCCGGAGACAATCAAACAGCAGGATTGGTTGGGGGCCTTGCAGACACGTAAAGTGTGTGGTCCAGTGTACTTTTATATTTTACCACGCATATAAACCTTATTTGAAATTAAAACGATTCATTATAT
The DNA here is from genome assembly GCA_037158775.1 of Hetaerina titia. Classification (NCBI taxonomy): domain Eukaryota; kingdom Metazoa; phylum Arthropoda; class Insecta; order Odonata; family Calopterygidae; genus Hetaerina; species Hetaerina titia. The sequence goes on from CM073770.1 coordinate 93,463,097, forward strand.
TGTACACCACCGCAAGGGCGTGTGGAGGGGCTGTTGCGGCACCAGCCATTTATACATGAATATGCAATACTACATGAATATGAATAATTTCATCGTCATGTTTTGGCGTAAAAATAAACGGGGCATTGTGACACGATTAAATCACCCGCTGACTGAAACATTTAAGTCACCGTTGAAGGGGAAGGGGGGGAGTGAGAGGGGAGGTGGAAGAGAGGGAGAATGGCTCATCGATCACGAATTGCCGCCGGAAAAACAGTGATGGGATTCTGAAGTGACAATTCCGCGCACGCCCCTACACGGACTTTGCAAAGTTGTGTTGGAGAGAAGAGAAGGGGGAGTAGGAGGAGGAATTGAAAATTCGCCCCGTGACCCTTTCCCAATGCGGAGGGAAACGACCCTAGATAAACGTTTACAGTCGCCGGCTGCCGGTTAGCGACGTGGACGGGCCGAAGTTTACCGCATCGAAGCCGACAACCCCATGGGCAATGTTTCACGCCCACCGCAAAGGAAAACGGCGGATAGTATGCAATGGGTCACTTGGGTCAACTGACCGCCCAGGAAATGCGAGGAATTCCTCCGCGGAGATAAATGCAGCTGCTCTCTCGACATTTTTTTTCAGACACCAAAATAAAAAGGATGACTTGATATTATGACGATAAGGATGGGTCTCAACCGTGGCAAAAGATAATTCCTTTGCCTCTGCGAGAGAAACGTTCTGACGCACAGTATCCCATTCCGCAAACATTTTTGGAATTCCGATCGCGCACTCAACTATCCGAACAGCGAGCGGAACATGGAACGCACCCTCGTTGCTCTCGTCGCAATTTGCCCCGCTCATACTTCAGCCGTTTGCGTGTCTTTCCGCAGCTTTATACACGATTTAAGACGGATGACGAACTTCCCGTGACTGAAAAGAACCTAAATCGAGACATCCTGGATCGAGTATGAACAAAGCACGGGAAACGATAGTATTTCTTCTATTCGGTGAAAGAGAAAATTTTTGAACATTTCTTCACTGTGGACATGTCGGAAAAGGATGTTGAGTTTGTAATGCCCGGGGACCAAAACGGATAACGCCAGAGCGATTGCTCAATTTTGGTTTCGACATAAACAGTGGTAACCAGGGAAATCTGAAAAAAATTGAATGATAGATATGAAATACTACAATTTATTGCTGATACATATATATTGTATACATATATACATTTTCAAAAAACGTTGACGGTAACACACAATTTGAGAACACATAAAAGGAACACTCACACGTTATTACCTGATAATTTCGACGGAATTGAGCTCCGTCTCCTCAGAAGATTAGTTAGTTATTAGAGTGACTGTCGGTCTTAAATAATGAGGAAGACGGAGCTCAATTCTGTCGAAATTATTAAGTAATAACGTGTAAGTGTTCCTTTTATGTGTTTTCATATTGTGTGTTGCTTTCAACGTTTTTTAAATAAATAAATAAATATATATATATGTATATATATATATATATATATATATATATATATATATATATATATATATGCAATCACTGTGGGAGTGTAGTTGTAGCTGTGTAGAGTGTAATGCGTGCCAAATCTAAACCAAAATAAATTTTGGGAGAATGGAGTATATCAATGATAAGTTTTTTGTTGCGACTTTAATGGCCGCACATAATTCACTGAGTGTGCAAAGAACACACCCTGAATGAGTGCATTAATTTAAGGGAAAAAAAATTGAAAATCCCATAAAATATTATTGTCTCCATTTGGTGAAGAATAAATACGTACAACGGAAAGCATTTGAGTGACCGAAACACAGCACATCTAAATAGATTCGTGGCTACAGTTGGACTAAAGAACTAGCATTTCTAGTTGGGGAAGCGAAATAAAATGAAAACCCGCTGAGTACTTTAATGAACTTAATATTTTGGCAAAAAGATAGGCAATTTATCAGGTTCTAGGCGCTAATTTAATTAGTTGAATTTCACTAGGTGAAAAGAATGTTCGCCCAAATGCCCCAGGGAGCAGACTACTCACATTACTCGATATTCCTCGGAATACACACCCGTATATATGTATTTTTTAACTTAGGAGTAAAACATTCAAGAATCCGAAAACATGCCAAGAGTCAGAAATAACTGTAGATTGAATGACTCAGCAAGTAAAACTATTTTACTAAAATGGGCAAAATTAGTAAATTTAATCCCACGTACAGGTCCATTGGCTCTCTAAATAATAAAGTCTGATCGCTTTATGATAATTTAGAATGTTCTCAGCATGTTCACTCGAATTCACTAAAATGTCCTTTCTCATGTTATATTACATGATTGCATACCTTTGGTTTATTTTTTTAAGTAACAGAAAAGTGGTCCTTCAGTGGTTCGCTTTATGGCTATTTTCCTGCCCTGTTCCATTCTACAGCTAGGGAAACAGTCCAATGGTCCCTTTTATTACCAAAAGACATTGTTAGTTCATTTAATATGCCTTAACTCCATGTTTAAATTCGAGGATCGGGATTTGCAGGCCTGACTAATGTTTGTTCATCCTGCTGTTACGTTAATATTTGCGTATGGAACGTGACAATGCCAATTATAGAAGGGTCTAGAAAACAAGATGTGTTTATGTGATGATGGAGAATCATCAAAATGAATACACCACTGGTAACCGTATTGCAGATATTTTATAAAGTATGCTTAGACTCCTATGCGAAAAATCATAAATGAATTGATCATAAAACCCATAAAATCTCTTTTTTTAATCATACAGAAAATCATAGAAAGAAGGTTTAATAAGTTGTCAATAGAAGAATATTAGATAAATAACATTTGTGATAAGATAGAAATAATATATACGTACATCAATACAAAACGATGAGAGAATTAAGAGGGCGGAAGGCAAGCGGTATAGTAATTGTAGGATAATAAATTATAAATTAAAGGAAAAATTACATTTATCACTATATAGACCTATTATTGGGTATGTTTCGAGTATTTTTCGTTCTTTATTGATCATGTATTTGAAACAATGAGAATACACAATATGGTGTAAAACTGCGACAAAAGAACACAAAGTTTAATTTTTTAAAATATTAATAGAAATCTCTGAAGACGATAAGATTTAATTAAATTAAAATATAATTATAATTATATTAATTTGCTTTTATTCGGGCGAGATTGAGACTGTGGCTGTCCCTTCTACCGTCTAACCCATCGCCAAATATATTCAATGAAAATATACTTACATTTGAGCGCTAAATAATATAAAAAAGAACTAGATGATGGCAATCGATTTACAGTGAATATGCATGAGCACAAAGAGAGTAGAAGGATATGCACAATTACGGGAAAACGTAAGGAATAAGGTTTTTATCCTTGATGATAAAACCCACTCATGAAGGGAAGTGTGAAAATTCTGCGAAAATCTATAGATAGATAATGATAATGCTATAATTTACTAAATTATAAATAGTAATAATTACTAAAAATAGGTGAATTAATGGTCAACAAGAGAATAAACATAATTCGAACTCATATACACATATAAAATGTTGAAAATTAGTTGAAATAAAACGACTAATTACTAATACAGATCTTAAGAAATTTTAAAGAAAAAAATTAAAGAAAACATGTAGCTGCAATACGATTATATGATAATTTAGAAATATTTTAACCGTAATCCATCACCAGAAATAAACTATACGGGAAATCTGACGATTTTAGATCCAAACTCCAGGAAAAAATCCATTTCCCACCCTATATTTGCAGCTAGGACGAGAGTTATAGAATGTTGAGCATATGGGCTCTAGGATTTGTTTTCAAAATACAAAATAGTGGCGTGTTAACATATTACAACGCATTTCCGCCACCGCAGTATTTTTCAGCTTCACTTCACAGCTGGTATCCCAGCGTCCACCCCATGCGAGGACCCCTTGCGGCTGGCTGCCGAGTAATTTGTACACCCGGGAGAAAAGGAAACCTTATAGAGTACTGCTGGATCAAAGTCATTAATTAAAACAAAAAAAAGGTCTAAAAAATCTCGATGGATTTAGTAGAGAGATGCGGACCGCCCTTTAGGCAGGGCCAGCTAAATCTCTTCCCCCAGGATTCCTTTGTTCGCTTCTCCCACCACTTTGTGCACATTTAATGTTAATTGACCGGATTCCCCGTATCCTCTTGGTGAAATCAAGAGAGAATGCATTGAGCATTGTGCAAAGTTCGTCCCTGAATCAACAAAAAATGTTTGCAGAGTGCGCGACTACTCATTAAAACAAATGTGCCTAACATACGCAGTGGTGGTTCTTTCGAAATGAACTCATTGTTTCTCAATCAGCTGGGTTGCAAACAAACCAAGCCAACAAAGTCGACCACCATCCGATCAAGTGTCGAAATAACTATTTATTTTTCATCCAGATGTCGGATGAAACGTGATAAATGTTGCTTCCTTGTTCCAATAATTATGTCTTCTGCAACAATGATTACTTTTATGTGAAAAACATTAAAGAATCATTTTCCTCTTTCATTTTAAAAAAAGTTATTTTAAACAGGAATCCCTAAAATGTCAAAAAAAACGGGAGCTTGAACTGCCATTCAGTGAATCGCTCATTGTAAAACCTAATTGCTAGTTCATACAAAAATGGCATTAATAATATTCATGATCGGCATTGTATCTCGTAGTATTTATTTAGAAACGCTATTTATTTTATAGTGGGGTTTGTAGCAGGGCGTAATTATTAGAAATATATAGGTTTCGGGTCCGGAAGTGATATTTTTAAATGTCGAGAAAGTGTTGGATTCGGAGTAAATGGAGAAACACCAACGGACAAATTAATACGAATGAAATTAATACATATATATTTTTTAGTTTACTCGAAAAGGATGAGGGAAGTATTTCCGGAGATATCGCCTTACAGGCAAAATCGAGAGAGAGAGAGAGAGGATCCACTCCATCCGTTACCTTCCGCCTTGGGCTACTTTGGTGGAGCGTAGAGCTGGGTGTTGTTAATTACTAACGCCCTTGAGAAAGGTCGAAATATAAACCCGAAACTGTGAAACTATATGCCATTAACGGGGAATGAGCCATGATTTTACAGTTTTCTTTTTACTTTTAGCAGATTTTTTATGTATACATTAATATATAGGAATATGTTTGTTTAAGGCACTTTTTTATTGATTAAAAGTGAAAGCGCCGCTTTCAACGTTCAATATTCATAAAATTTTAACTTCATCAGCAACTAAAATTCAATAAATAAGTCAAACCTTTCACCTGTGCCTTTAAAATCATATATAGAGTAAAAATTCAATTTTTATTTACGTGCGAAGGTCAATTATTTTTATGACATACAGGAAGACTTAACTTTTATGCTAGAGTTATAACCGAAATATACGACAAACCAAGTATTACATTACAAATGTTTACCATTTCCAATTATATATCTCTAGGGTGAATGTAAAGGTTAATCGGCCGTTTATATTGCAGCTATTATCGTCTCTTGGTTTTTGAGTTGGAATATTTTACATTCGGGTGCTTTGATTTAGAAAATATTTGACAAAACCTAAAAATTTTAATGCTCTAAAATCACTTGAAAACCATTGAATCCCAAAACAAACGATAAAAGGATTAGAGGTGATTCTAAACGTATTGTTCATAAAACGAACAGTAAAAATGATCACAGCGAAAAAAAGGTTACCTTAAAAAACTTCGGAGATGTGAATGCACAGGCTTGGAAAGTGGAAGAGGGTTAACGGCCCTCGTTCGCCTTTAAAGTCACGCGAGTAATTCCGATGATCTACGTTTATCAAAATTTGGGCCACGAGTTAAAAATACCAAGAAATTTCAAAAACGCCGTATCACTGTAGAAGATAATATTTTATTACGCATACGTTATCTAAAATCTTCCTCCCAAGCCTTAGCAACCTGACGGAGTCTCCACATAGCTTCAAGCCAAGAACTTTGTTAAACGTTACTATGGCCAACATTAAAATGCGGCCGAGAAAGTCATTATTTATTATACGCCATAAACGCAGCTAATAAAACCGGTAGAATTACCTTACATAATCCAATGAATGGTACGGATTTAATAAAAGTCTTCAGGAATTAGACAAACTTTGTAAAATTCTCCAAAATTATTTATTAATACGATACCACCGGTTTCATCACATAGGGTACAATTGTCTAAAAGAACATGTGCCAATACATATGTGTGCAGGCTCCGAGAAAAGGAAAGGCTTCACACGCATATATATTTTACACATATACTTTTAGAGAATGTTAACCTTTAGATGTCACCTATGTGATGAAATTGGTAGTGCCGTAGTTATAAAAAGTTTGCTGAATTTTACAAAGTTTGTCTTGTTTCTCAAGATGCATATTCACAAGGCTGAGCCTGTTACCATTGAATAAAAAGTATTCCTTAATGGATAAAACGTAAAGTGGTTAAACTTTGCTTTAATGGCCAAAGGTAAGTAATAGACTTTACTTGACAAATGGTGGGCAAACTATGCAAAGGAAATTAAATAGAGTATTTTTACTATTTTGGGAAATTATCTTAATCGTTATCCATCTGCGGTAACACACACATGGACACATTTTATTGAAAATAATATGTGTGCTTGCATCAAGCTACTAGAGAATTTATTTTCATATTATATAATGGATTAGTATATTTTTTTATTTGAGAAAACTATTTCGTACGGCATTACATTCATAGGGGTAGATAGTCGATTAATGAACTTAAGCTGAAAGTTCACGATGGGAACAGGTTTACGGGTGGTTCACGATGAAAAAGACCAACACTAACACAGTAGTCCTGAGCATTAATAATACCGTATATAACATTTATTTTTCCGAAGTATCATTGAGGAAAAAATATTTACTGCCGCATAACGTTGATTAAGGTAAATGGTATCGAAAAATAAGAAAAAAACTATTAACATTAGTGCAGCTTTTTAAGAAAATCAATCCTAGCTCGTGCTGCTCAATGTTTTGTTTTGGTTGGAAGAAATACGGTTCTATCTGCCGGACGGAATTCTATTCTCGTGTAGCCATAGGACTATTCTCTCGGGCACATGCTCTGTCTGATTCATTACCCAATGAGTCACCTGCGGAAGGATCAGTCTTTCTCTACAATTCTCCCCTGGCCGAGTGTCGCTACTGCTGTATTAGACGAGAAAGGGCTCAATAGGGAGAAGGAAGCCATTGCCGATCCAAGAAGCCCTTGTCCCTTCCGTTTAACTTCAAAGGCACTACGATTACGCTACAGTGATCAGTTATCCCCTGACGCAAAAGCTCTTAAAGTTATCTCAAAAGCAAATTCTTCGCCGGTGTAGAGTTCAGAGAACGAGGAGGAAGGAACAAAATAGATGTAAGGGAGTGAGAGAGAGAAAAAAAAGGGAAAGGTTAATGAAAAAAAGAGAAGATGGAACTTCATCTCCCATCAAAGGTTTCCGTTCAAACGATAGTTCGAGTAATTACGGCTAATTGACTCGGATGATTAGTGCGCGTTGGCGCACACTGAAAAAAGAGATAGAAAGAGACAGAGAGAGTCAAGTATTCGCATGATTAAATTCCATAAAAAGATTATCAAGCATCTCCCAGCAAAGAAGAAATTGAGAAATTTCATTAAAAGGGGACATAAGGAGCAAGAAAACATCGGGTAGAGGCTGTCAGAGGAGACAATAGAAGAGGAAATTGCAAAAAAGTAATCACCAAAAATGACGTTATTATCTTTGACTTGAGATTTATTCGCGTGATAGTTACCTCAATATTTTGGGGTTATGATTCGCAATTTCGCTAACTGATCTATCAAATCTATATGAACTTTTAGTCAGCCCAATTCACGGTTATTCGAAAGGACTGGTAAACTAAGATATATTTTTTCCTGGTTGGAATGTTAAATTTGCTTTTAACTTCCAGCTTGAAAAAAATTAAAGTGTTGTATAAAATTTCTGCGAACCATTAGAAATTGGGGCTTTTTTCTTTAAAATAGTTATCTTTGTGCCAAAAATATTTTTTAAATGAATGTTTATGGTTTTTCAACTCTTAATACAACCAGTTTAGATATAAAAATATAAAAAACATATAATTATAAGTCACCTCTTTCTTAATGGTAAAAGAAATTTAATCTCTCGTGAAAACGATTTGACGGCTTCCCTAAATGCCCCTTAAATTTCCAATGCTATTATTTTTACCGATATAAAATATGACATTCACACGCTTAACTGAATTTTTTCCGTAATTAATAAGAATGAAATAAATCCTAAACCTTTAGTAGCAGAATTCAATCACGAGGGCATAATCCAGCAAGCGGAGAGCAATAACGGATGCGCCAGTCTCCAGGTGGAACTTTGTACCAGTAAAGAGATCGAATAAGAAGAGTGAGGAAAGACTCACCGACTAGTAGGTTGTTCCCATCGGCGAGGTCCCGGTCGTACAGCGGGATGACCACCACGCTCCCACCGACTTCAGACCCGGATCCCATGGCCCTGCCGTCCACGGTGATCGGCGCCACATCCAACAGCACGCCCTCCGAGGCGTCGCACCGCTCGTGGCCGGCCCTCGACACCTGGTACACCCACACGTCGGGCAGAGGACCCTTGAGCATACCATCGAGAACGTTCGTGCCCCCCACGACCGCCATCGCGCCACCCTTGGCGTTCTTCGGCGGGTGCAGAAGCCTGCTCTCCTCAATCTTTACCAGGAGGACGTCTCCGCTCTGCACTTCGATGTGGCCGTCCCACGAGTAAGTGGAGTCCTCGCTGTCGCAGTCTCCGTCGGAGGCCGAGTCAACCGAGGAGGCAGCGGGATATCCCGGAGAAGAGGACGTCCGGTTTCCGGCGGCGGGAGGCTGCGTCGGGCAGGGCTTCGCCTTCACCTGCAATTGGAATAGGAGACGGACCGTTAGGCGAGGAGTGAATTGGGATGAGCTCCAAAGGGTTGAGTCGGGACGAATTTCAGAAAGCACAAATTTTAATTCACTTAATCATCCAGTCCTTCACTCTCCTTCCGAAAATATATCAAAATAGTATTTAGGCCTGGGCAAAAAAAATTGGAGAGGAGAGAAGTAAAACCAGATTTTCAGAGGGCACATTTAAAACTTGTAGGCGCAAAAATTTTAGTTGCGCAAGAAAGATAAGCAGTTGAGATTGAATAGTAAGCAGTAGTCAGGGGAGTGATACATTCTACGATGATCATTAATATAAACCCCAATAATATGACTACATATTCATTGGAAAAAATAGGCGGAGAACTGATTTAGACAGATTTTTACATCCATAGAGTACCTCGCAAGCTTCGATGGCTATCATGCACAAATATGAACCCATAAATAAATAAGAATAATCTGTTTAATATATACATAAAAATACGTACACGCACAATCATAGACCAGTATAAATCATGCCGAAATCGGTGTCTGACTAAATCACCTAATTGCTTTGTCTAAATAAAAATATTGGGATACCAATGTTCGATTTCGTTGTCTGTGTACCGTTCGAGGGAAGAACAAATTTTGAATCCGCCGGTAACGGAGTTGATCTATATATTTAGATTAGAGATCTAGATTTAGATATAGAGATTCATGCGTGATGATGTGAAACTGTTCCATAATAGCAGAGACGAAAACTCATTCAATTTTCCACTTAATGGTCGATTCGTGTTTATTTCTCTTATTTTATCCCTTTGGTCGACCGTACCAATATAATTTCGGGGCATAATGAGTCCCTAGGTGTCACAAGCAAACTCATATGTTTCGTAGCTTCCTCTATGTCTAAAACTTTCCTGCTCACCTCCTGATTCAAAGGATCCCCTCGGTATTTCGTTCGATACACCCGTCACGCTTACTCTAACCAGCAATGGATTTTTTACAAATAGCGGATTTTCTTCGAACCTTTTCCTTATTTATAAATCAATGTTTTCTCCCACGAATCTCAAATACTTGCCACGTATTTCAAATGTGGCACAACCTAAAGCGAAGTAACATATCATCTTTTACCTTATCATTATTGTGTCTACAACCCGGCCAATAAAACGAAATTTATTGAATGTTAACTGATGTAGTCTCATAATGTTTTTTACCAATACAAACATTGATCTAAGTATAACACTCAACTGTTTGCCCGGTTCTGATTCTCTTAATTCGATCAGATCTATTTACATATATATATATAATATATACAAGATATATAATATATATATATATATAATATATATATAATATATATTTCTGTATACTATATTTATAAGTTCTGTGCCTAATTCCTCTTGAGAAAGGTGGTTGCACAACCGAAAATTCGAAAACCAGTGAGTCCCTCTTTTATGTGTTTCAGTTTCTGTGCTTGTGTCGACTAGTTAGTCCATTTACATTATATATATCGATGATGCGGAAGTACTCACTAGAGCAATATAAGTCTATAATCGACACATCACCCATGACGATGTCTATCCGTGGATCTCTTTCCCGGCAGCCACAAGTTCTTTATGCAAAGATATCAATTGAATGTTTCCTTTTGAATTTAACATTTAATATATATATATATATATATTAACATTTTAAACAAAAAATTTCTTTTTACTGGCATAATAATTCTTTCTAATTAATTGATAAATTAAATATATGCCATTAGTTTCAGACCACTGGACTACAGCCTTACCTATACAAGGGAATATGTTTCTTCTTACACCCTTCCAAACAAAAACTAGTTTAAACAAGTTCTCTCGGTGTATTCAATCATCGTCCTAGGATGATCTCGATGAAAAAATGAGACGAATGGTGGTCTTAAGATTTTACTATGTTCAAATTGAAAATATTGAGGCGTGAATTAAGTTTTTCAGGGTGAAAAATAGTAAAGAATGGGAGTTATCACGAAACAAATATTTAATTTCCGACGTCAAGAAACAAAATCCTGGCTTTTGGAAAATTTTTCACATGAAATTAACTAAACCCATTCTGAAATACTGATAATCGTTGAGAAGGACCTGAAGAATCACACTGTACCAGGAATTGGCAAAATAAACGGATAAATATGAAGACAGTCGGAGTTAAAAGTGAAGGATACCCTTTTTTGAACAATCAACAGTTAAGGCAATGGGAACTAAGAGATTATTTTGAGAAGACTGTGTCGATTGCAGTGCAGAAGAAACCATGAACAGATAAATTTTAAGAGCATAGGACATTAGAGTCTGGTGCCTTAAGTATAAAATATATTTACTCCGATAATTGGTCAAACAGCGGAACGCAGGATAGAAGAGAGAACACTTACAGAACACCAATATGGATCCAGGAAAAACTGAGGAACAAGAGACTACAATCAGCTTGAGAGAACTGGACGAAAAACCTATACACACACAAGGCATTACATATGCAATTCGAGGAATTGGAAAAGTCTTTTGACAACACCGAATGAACAAGATGTTGAAGATACCAAAAGCCTTTGAAATGGGATAAAAAAAGGAGAATGTTCTATCACCTCTAAAAGAATCATGTCAAAACCGTGAAAATGAAATGCGGAAGGAAGTTAGAAGCCAAAAAAAGATTTAGGCAAGGGTACAACCTATCGCCAGCACTATTCAATATATACCTAGAGCAGTAAATGGAAGAAGGACAATATTTGGGCGTCAATAAGGCAAGGTGAAACGTGACGAATTTATCCTGCTCCGGCTTTCAGATGGCATTTCGGTAGCAGGAGGAACGTAGGAGGACCTTCGAGGAAGTCTATGAGCCAAGGAGGAATGTTAGGGACCAAGTACTTCGGGAATATGACATGAGACTAGAGGGGAAGAAAACTAAAGTTATTGCCTGTGGAAGTGAGATGCTGAAGGCAGATATCACGACTGGGGGAGTGGAACTGGAGCATTTGGACTCATTCATCTATCTCGGTAGCAGTACAACTTGAAAGAGACGTTTGACCGACGCCAAGCGAAGAATAGCTCAAACTATGATGACTTCCATGAGGAGAAGGCAGTTACCAAGTTCAAAGAACCTAAGTTTGCAATCAAGGAAGTAGTTCGTCAAAACGTTTGTATTCAGCATGGCACTCTGCAGATGATGGGCATGGAGCATTGGAAAAGAAACCAACGAAAAATAGAACTTTGAAATATGGTGGTGGAAGAGAATGCTCAAGATTAATAAGATAGGCGAATTGAGGAAGGATGTGGATTAGATGTATATACAACAAGTTCGCATATAAGTATACAAAGGAGAAGAGGAAAGGTCCACATGAAGAGAATATTTCTCTTCATGTGGACCTTCCACTCCACGGCAACGAAAAACTAGATGGATTGGAAAAAACCTTGAGCCGCATTGGATTATTTTTTTATAAACATAGTAGAAGGGAAAATTGATGGGAAGATCCCGTGAGGAAAAACATAACACAAGGACAAATGAAAAATTAAGGACGAATATTAGGAAAGCTATTAGGAGGGGAGGGAATTAAACTGAGTGGAAAATAGAGAAGAATGGAGATCTATGGTAAACCAAGCTATGTTAAACCAATATCTAGGCTTGAAATACTGATGATAATATAACCTATTCAAGGAAATATTTTGGCAAGAAAAATGAAAAATATAGGTATTCATTTAATCTGCTTAATAGATCCACTAGTCAATACCTAAAATCCTACGTTGACAAACTTTTACTACAACTGTTCAGCTAATTTTTTATAATGAGTATTGTAGATTGTAGAAGTTATGATGTGTTTGGTTTCCCCAGCATCAAACAGCAATTTTAAGTAACAAAACTTATGAACATCGGAGTATTAATAAATAAAATCTCTTTCCCAATGATGAGTAATATGGAGAAAAGATAATACAAATAATTATAAATGTTCTAGTATGTAACTGAAATACGAAAAGATAAAAGTTGTGTTTTTGATTTAATAAGCGCAGAGAATATTTTTTTTTGGTATTTTTTCAGTATTCCTGCAATGATATAAAATAAATCGATGCATTTTACGAGAGCTGAACCTCTCCTATTAATTGAAAATGAAAGATTTTTAATCAACTCTATCTTAAAATGAATTAGTTTAGGATTAAAGTATTACAGTCTTTAAATAAAAATTGCATCGGGATTTCAACGAATAGAAGTACGTTTTTCAAGCATGTAGTAAGTAATGCAGTTTTATGGTAAGTTTAACTGCCCTTTCGTGTTGTTAGTGGTCTGGAACGTAATGAACATAGATCGTCATTCTGATGCTTCAATTGAAGGTCGTATTCAAAAGTCAAGTCCCCAAACCTGTATAAATAATGCGGACATTATAAATTACGGCAGTCGTCGCGAGGTTTGTGGGAGCTGATACCCGACTGCTTCCCAGGCCTTAAATCAGGTGAACGCTGAACATAAACAAGCGCAGAGAAAAGACATGCCTATTTATCCATTTGTTTGGTCACTCCTCGATCGATTTAAACTGCTTGCCTTTGTAAAAAACCAAAATGGGATTAGCTCTGTTCTGAATTGAGGATTAGTGAGAAAATATCGTTGCGTAAGTCATTCGGTGATCACTGGAATTTATCGGCTAATGGAAAAACGGATGCTTACAAATCATAACAGAAATATAGCCAAATTGCTTGATAAGGCCATAGGTTGAGAAAGCAGCGTGGTTATTGAAATGAAACGCACAAATATGAAACACCAATGGGATTTAGTTAAACTTTTGCAAGAGCGTTCTACAAACATAATAATGTTGCTGATAAGAAATATTTTACTTAGAAATTCATGTCCACTGAAAATCAAATAAAAGGTATTATTCCAAATCAGGATTTTTATACGATTCGGAGAGAATCTGAATCTGATACCGTGTAAGCAATTCAAAGAAAAGGTTAAATAATCATAAAAAAGCTAAAATAATTATCATTTGAATTACCATAGTTTTCACTCAAAATCATTATGTTTCGGTTACTGAAACTTAAACCGTCTGCACCGATTTGATGCGGGCTATAATTTCTTTATTTCTACACGTCTCGGCTGCATTTCGAAGTCCACCTGATTCGATTCAGATAATGTTGTGGGACAAATTAAAATATGAATCCCACAAATAAAAGGTGGCATTGTTGTCCTGGGGTATTTTGTTGAATTTTGTGGTCCGTGTGCCCTAAATAGTCACTCCTAACTTGTCACCAGGCCTCCAGGGGCGCTGAAACACCGGATTCTAACCAGTACTCATCCCCGAAGTAATCCTCCCGAGTTACCATTTGGTCAAATAGAGCAGGATGAACTGTACGACCGGCCGGCTGAAGGGATGAAATTCCCTATTTGGAAATATTGACTTTTTAAATAATAGCTACTTGAATTCACTGATTCTTATTTGCCTACTCTTTAAGGTAGGTTATGGGCGGACGCAGACCAAATACACCTGCATTTATTGGCATCGCCAAAAAAGACACACATATGCCTATCCTATTCCTGACCCTCCCTCACCTGCCTAACATTCTCCCATCATTCACAATCCTCAACAGACCATTGTCTACCAAAATGTTACGCATCCATCTTACATGTCTCCGATGAGTTTCTCCCAAAAATTCCCTCTCCGCCCCACCATGCCTAGTACTTCTTTGTTTGATATTCTATCCTTCAACTCAAACTTTTTCGTCATTCTCCACACCCACATCTCAAAAGCCTCCAGTCTACGTCTATCAGCTTTCTTGGTATTTTAGCGTTGGTATCCTGACTAAAAGCTCTTGGATTAAAATCCCGAATGGTACCTTTGAGCAATCCAGTCCAAAACGCATGCAGAGTGACTTTAAGGCTATCAGAGCTTCCTGGATAACTTCGGATGGCAGAGGTAAAGGAACTGTCTACCCTACCCGGAGAGTGTGAGTCTAACTTGTCTCACTGTTAGTACGAGGTGAGCTCTCCCGACAACGACCTATCCGAGCCAACCTTCGCGTTGATTGCTGTTGTTGATCCTACTAATATCACCTGTTCCTGCATTCGGCAAGTGTGCGTTGCATATCCTCAATGCGCGAGGGAGGTAACGCAGGGTTCCAGGAAGATTAAGGACTAAGTCCTCCGACCCGGGTGAGACATTCAGATACGCGATTAGATTCCGTCGAAAACCTTCAAGGAACTTACGAAAAGGAACGATCTTATAGTAAGCTTTAATTAACTTCGGGAAATGCTGTAACGGTTAATTTAGAAGAGTTACCCGATGGTTTCGGTTCCTATTGGAGGGAATTACTATTTTTAGACAATAAAATACTTGCATCGGTCAGAAAGTAACATTACCAAAATATTTGGGGCAACTTAACCTTTAAGAAGGAATAATATTGACCAGCTTTACCAGGAATTAAAGTATTCAACACCACTTATAGGGAAAGCCTACTGGAATATGAATAAAGCTCTTATATTTAAAAAACGGAGAAGGCCGGCAATATAATGTTCAAGATTAAAAGCTTTAAAATTTGTTTTTATGAATGTTATCTTAATTTTAGCATTTAATTATTATGTTTCAAAAATAAATTTCCAATCCATTAAGTACATCAAGGAGCAATGCAGACTCTACTTGCAAGCATTCCACGATATCTGTGAACTGCTTGAAAGGTATTACAATGATTCTAATTAGGAAATATACTTTTCTACCTTGGTAAAATTAGTTAACAACATGAATCTATAAATAAAGACGAACGTTTATTCTAGAAAGTTCAGCAGATCTCAAATAATAAGAAAAATAATTTAACACACGTTTTAAATATTAGGGGTTGCAATTTTTACAAGTGTTTAATATATTTTCATTGCATTTTGATCCATTTCTTTGGCTTTGTGAGTTCTCGGCTGCAATGAAACATTTTGAACAACTATCTTGATAGTAAGAAACAACTGATGGTTACAAAAGTAATTCCTCGGTATTACTATTTTCAATTTCAGTTATTTAAAAGCATTCATTTGTCCTTTTTAGAGTTATTTCTTCTCACTGGAATGTTAAATAAAAAGAAAATACGAAAATCAGATATGAAAAATAAAAACCACGTTGATAAAAGCGAACGTACAGAATATTTACACTAAATTTGACGTTCCTGATGATGAAGCTAGAAAAGTAAAAGTACGGCACGCAAGCGATCAAGCTGTATAGTTATAGTAGAATATAATGGCGTAGTTAATATGACACGTTAAATATCAGCAATGTGTTAACGAATTGTAAATCCTGTAATGGGTGAAACCTACAGTAACATGTAGAAACTTAGATTAAGTCATATTTCAAACGGAGGCATCCGTAGATTGTCTCCAAATTATTGCAACCACCTCACTTCTTAACATTAATATATATATATATATATATATATATATATATATATAAACATATGCATACAAGATTGGTTGGTTAGTTGGTTAACCATGTTAACCCGCACATCTCGATATGAGTATGCAGTTGGTCAAGCTGAAATGAGAGTGTGAACGGTGTTTAAAAAGGAAGGATGAAGCTGGCTGAATCTATGGATAATTAATAATGCAGTTGCATTCAAAACTCTTCTAAAAAAGCTTCAAAACTCTTCCAATACTCTTCTTCCCTAAGCTCTAATAATTACTAGAAAACAAAAATTAAAGCAAAGACCACTTAACCCTTACATCCTTAAAGGTCAGTTAACCCTTGAAATTGAAATTATTTACGGCGACAACTCATTATACTCTTCACTTTCGAAACCAAGGATAAATATCTCTCTCAAAACTCGGGAATTATTTTCAGAAATCGAAAGAGAAGCACCGTAATGGAACGAAAAGAACGCATTTAATGGCGTTCGAGAGGTTTTCGGTGCGAAAAGAATACCACGACGAGAAGGGCGACGTCGGGTAGTGGCATTGTGCTCTACCCTGAAGCACTTTGGTGCTCCGTGAATTACGCCCCGCGCAGCCCGTAAAAATGCTCGCGCGCACCCAGCACAGCCACGGCGACGCAAGCACCACCACCCACATCCATCCACTCTGGCCACACAAACGCAAGTTTGCGTGTTCACCGCGACAGGAACGAGCCCGAACAGGGTAGGGGGGGAGAGGAGTGGGAGCTGATGCGGAGAGGATGTGTGGGGAAGGGACGGCAGGGGTGCGAGTCGGGCCACGCGAAAAAAAAGAACGAATAACACGCTCCGACCGACACAAAAAGGATCGAAACATGGGGTGAGGGCGTGTGTGTGCGTGCGTGCGTACGCATCTACATGGAAAAGAGGCTGATGTGCGTGTGTAAGCGTGGACGCCAGATGACGGGAACTCGCACAAACAAGGCGGGGAAAAGGAGAGAGTGGAAAAGAGAAGGGGGGAGAGAGAGAGAGAAAGAAGAAGACGCAGGAGGACCTTTTCGCGCGCTTTAAAGGATTAAGGACGCTTGAAAAAAAATCGCGATAAAAAATGTGAATATCGCGAGAAAAAGTTCTTGAAACCCTGGGAAGTTTTTCCCCAAAGTCGGGTTAAAATGGGTTTAAAAATAAGTATGCATGTGTTGTCACACTCGTGAAGGAATACGCAAGGGAGAAGTGGGAGAAGAGGTGGGAGAATTTCTTTTTTTTTTAATACGAATAAAAAATAAATTCTCGCATCAAGCAATATAACGAGATCGGCGCGGCGCGCTTGAACAAAGTGATGTTCTTTTGCCGGCGCGATGTTCTTTTTCCATCTTCCCCTTTGCCGTTCGGCACGCTGCGCTCCCCTGCCCTCCGCCCCCCCCCGCCTAACCCTCCACCCTTAGTGCCACCGCCACCCCTCCCGCCCCCTTCGCCGCTTTCATCTCTCGCCACCATCCCCACAGCCCCCGCCCCCTTCTTCCCCGCGGGCCTTTGTTTTCTCTTTCCCCCGTCTCCGGGACCCCGTCACACGCCCTCGCTCATAATTACGTTTTTGTACCCTACCTACCTACTCTGCCATTCCATTAATATGGTGCCCTTGATTTTATTTATTTTTTGTTTCATCCTCAACCCCCTCCCTCCCTATCCCTCCCTTTCCCCCAAACTTCCCTCCTACTCATTTTTCCGGGTTTTCCTCTGATTTGCCTCGTGTGTCACGGAATCTGTCGTGGTTTCACGGCCTCAACGTTCTCTCCTCCGTCGGGTGTGACCTGTTTTGCTTTTCTCTTCCTTGTGGGAAAATCGATATTCCTCCGACGCCAAATAAATTATTTGAAAGAGTTGGCTTAATTTGGGTATAATTATTGATTATTATACAATATTGATTATGATTATCACTATTTTAAGAGAGTGACCTTCAAAAATAATCAAAGCCGCAGAGAAATTTTGCCGTCTTTAAGAGGAGTACCGAAAGCTTTCTCGTCCTATGACTGCTTATTACAAACACCATTATATCCCGCACTGACATCGGAAACGTTATAATTTGTCTGCGTCATTCCTATCCAATTTAGAAGAACTGATCTTTTATGCCGCGTAGACGATGTGCTTTTCAGAGATTCCAGCTTGCTATGCAAGGTCGCCAACTTGGTTTCTTTGTTTTTAACCCACTAACTCGTTTAAACTCATTACAAAACTGATGATTAATGGCCAGACATTCGTCCGAGGAAAAATTGGGTAAGAACTAAGACCGCTAACTGGAAAATGGATATTTCTATATACAGAGTTCGTCCGGAAAATAAGTGTACTGAGCTAAGGAAAAAAAATTTATTACACTTTTACATATCTTAAGCTAATATTCCTCAAAATAGGACCCTTGTGAGTCGATACACTTGTTCCAGCGGCGTTACCATTCCTGGAACGCTCCCGCGAAGGCATCATCGGGAACCCCTCGAAGACACGTCGTCACGGCCTCTTTGACGGCGTCCAAAGTCCCGTATCGCGTTCCTTTCAAACTCCTCTTTATCTTCGGGAACAGAAAGAAGTCCGGTAGTGCCAAGTCCGGGCTGTAAGGCGGGTGCGGCAGCGTTGCTACGCCGTGCTTGGCCAAGAAGCCCGACACGACAAGCGCGGTGTGAGACGGCGCATTGTCGTGACGCAGCCGCCAGATGTTTTTGATCGCTGGCCGGACACGGGCGACTCGTTTTCGAAGCCTGTCGAGCACTTGGACGTAAAATGCAGCATTTACAGTTTGTCGTTCAGGTACAAATTCGTAGTGGACGACTCCCCTTTTGTCAAAAAAGACAATGAGGCAATGACACTTATTTTCCGGACGAACCCTGTATTTATGACAAATATTTTAAAACAGTGATTATTCTTGCAGATTTTTCCATCCTTTTCCTCTTCAAACGTTTTCCTCATCGGTGGAAAACACTAAGCCACTTGTCATTCAATTCACGCTTTCGTCAAAATAATTCTTCTACAGAAGGGAACAAGATTTTCTCCATTTCCTTTATAAACCACGTCCTGTTTGCCGTTTTATGCGCATATTTGTGTGGCTCTCTCTAAATTCTTTCTTTCATTATGCGTCGACTAATTCAATAATACGGTGGAGAACTCTTATTTCGCATGCTCGATTCCGAAGGCGTATGAATTCAAGTGGCAGCCGTTCGTTCCGTATTCCGCTCCCTTTTGCACGGCCGTCCCATACTTTCCCTCCACCGTCCCTTTTTTGGAACCATGAATAATCTGGTTAGTCCGAGAGGTGGAAATTATATTCCTTTGTTTTGACGCAAATTGAAATTATAATGGCACATGGAACGTGTATTCTAATGACAACTTCCTTCCTGGGCTGTGGGAATCCCTTTCGAAGAGTCTCTTCTCCTCCCTCCTCTACAAACCCTCCTCGTTTAACTTTCCAAACCTCCTCTTACGCCGTCCTCTCGTCGCGTTCATTCTTCGCTCACATATCTCGTTACTCCCTCCGCCTCTGGACCAGATCTGCGTCCTTCATTTGCTCTCCAATCACCTTGAACCGCCCGCTCCGCTCCTCAAATCTTCTTCAAGTTACGGATATACTGAAAAATTGGACGATAAAAAGTGAACAATACCTCTAGATGGGCGGGGATAGGTCATAGGTAGCGTGTCTGCCTGTGAAGCCGAAGGTTGCTGGTTCAATTCCCGTGATCGATGAAAATGTTTCAGCTTAAAAAAAGTTTTTAAATGGTTTTTCGGAACGAGGCAACGAGAAAAAAAATACTCCAACTAAAAAGCTAACTTGAACCCATGGTAAAACGTAGTATTTTCACCATTAGACACGGGTAGCGCAGACCGAGTGGGTCGGCCCGGTATCAGCTGCGGCCGAGAGTGAAGTCTACGGTATCGGCCGCAGTACTGCGATGTGGAAGGCAACGGGAAACAACCACATTATTCTCCCTAGAAGATGCAGCCTTGCATTAAAATAGGGAAGAATCTAGTAGCTGTAGTACATAAACCCTAGGATTGAAATACTGAGGATGATGATGACCTCTTTAACGAAACACAGGTTTCATTCGACCCTGAATCTTACAGCTGAATCAAAAATTTGGCTAAAGAATTTCGCGTAAGGGAATATTCGATGAGGATAGCTACCAACTCGACCAGTCCACTGAAAGCAAAATTCAATCGCGCGATCTCGAATAAGGGAAATGCCATTCGCATTATTAAAAGTGAACATTAATTGAATACAGAAAAATATTATAAATCTGGAGGTTATTTCCGATGTACATCGACTATAGGTGATACGTTGCTAGTGTAGTTCGGCTTCATTTGGAATGAGTGGCAAGTAATTGGGTTAGAAATGATAGAGATTTAGCTAAGGAATGGGAAAAATGTCAGAGAAAAACCGCTAGATACGTAAACATTTGCTAAAGAGAACGAGTTCATGTGATAGGTAAACTGGAAGTTTTTATCATAAGAGCCTCTTTTGGAAAGTAAGACAGAACAACGGAGTTTACCTAGGACACTAAGAGAATTATTATGGCCCCAAATATTATTTATAGCTTGAACCAGCAGGATGAAACGGAAGAAAAAGACCCACCCCTGGCACCACCGACAGAATATATTTTTCGTTTTTTACTTTCTCGATACATAATTATTACAAAATCAGACGTAACCACTCGAAATTCTCTAAATTCAAAAAGAAGAATTTAAAACCATGCTCAAACACAATACAAATGTATGCATGTGTATGGATGTTTTAATAAGTATATATTAATATTTATTTACGATCAAATATTTAAAAATAAAAGTCGTAAAATCCCCCGGCATACATCCTTTCGGTGTATTACCTATGTAAATGTAAATTTACCCATTCATATCCTTCCAACCGCTCCTATTCATGACAGGAACTGTCAATTAAATCTTGGTCTAAGATCACCAAATGATGTTTACTCTCTATTCTTAATTCATTCCCTACTGTCCAAACCTTGCATACTTTGCCTCTACCATAGCGATGCATTAATTCTTAATTCTCTGTCATACGCCATTCAAATTAAGCAAGAATGTGGTAATTACGTCATGTATGTATTAAATTTCCCTTCGGAAGATTTCTTGAACGAAATTTAGGGAAATTTCTGACCGCTTGAACCGAAGATGAATGCAAAAATCACCTTGAGCCTCACCTCTCCACTCACACGACGGCTATTCCTCGCAAATATTTCACTCTTTTCTTCTTTCACTCTTCCTCTTGCCCCATTTCCTTTCCTCTCTCCTATCTCTCTCGCTGCCCACTTTCACCGGTCACCCTCATCTGTTTCCTTCCCCTCTCCCGACCGTGTTTATTTCGGAACCGACCGACCCTTCTCTTCTTTCGACCTTTGCACTTCTCGGTCTCGCCCACACTCCCTCTCTATGTTTGAACATACGAGGTTTACTACAAAAGGATGACTTATCCTAATGTCATGCCTTTTCCCGGCCATGAAAATTATTAATGCAGCCATCCCGTGAATAGCCGGGGAACGGTTAAAGCGGATTTAATTAAACGCGTCACAACCAACTTGAAACGTATTTTATGGCTACCGTTTACCGCCCTCTGATGCTTAAACCAAACACCACCTTCTATTGAGTTACAATTATTATTACTTAATAATTTATCAATAGTTATTAATTAATCGTTAATTATAATTTCAACAATTTTAAATATTTGCAACCATTTTTTAATCGAGCTCAATTATTTTTTTATTTTAACGATGTTTTTGGTACAACTAAAAACATTGGAAAGATACCGTAAAAAGTTCACGTTATTTCGCATGGTAGGGTTTTTTTCACCAATAATGTTTATTAGAATAACATTTAGGATACGTTGATTAATAATAATGAATCTGTTAAGAAAAATCTACCTCTAAAAGAGTAAATTTAGTCAAAAAGTACGTTTCTAATCAATGATCGAACTGTGGACGCTTTTTAAATTTAACGATTTGCTTATGAAACTTTCACTTTGATGCGATTTTTTCCATTTATTTTACTAGGAAAATGACACTGTAATGATTTTATCGATCGGACAAATAAAAAAGGGTGAAACCTGACTAAGCGATTGCATTACCTACTGTGAATGCGTACCGAATGAAGTAGGCAAACTGGGATTGGATTATAGTAGACACACCTACCTATGGTGGTCATTTCTCAGCCAGTATTTCTCATTCTCATGCTAAATTAATGGATTAGAAAAGTTATCCACAATAACAGTAAAATGACCCACAAGTCTCTCAAATGAAAGCTTGAAAGCGTCAACCGAAGTGGCCACTTTCTGAATCATTTTCTGAAATCTAAAATCCATTCGAGAGGATCTAATCTATGCTATTAGCTATGCCATGTGACAACCTTAAAATTTCCCGTTGACGGCCGGTAAAAGTTATTGCAAAAATAAAATATTAATTTATCTCAACAATTTACTTTACCTCATAACAGGATACAATCATATACAGGAAGATTATCAATTTAAGACTCTTTTAGATATCCATCAAATATCCGCCGTCATTCACTTTGAATAATCCAATCATTACAAATACATACAGGGTTCGTCCGAAAGATAAGTGTACTGATTTTTTCCGGATTTTTGACAAAAGGGGAGTCGTCCACTACGAATTTGTACCTGAACGACAAACTGTAAATGCTGCATTTTACGTCCAAGTGCTCGACAAGCTTCGAAAACGAGTCGCCCGCGTCCGGCCAGCGATCAAAAACATCTGGCGGCTGCATCACGACAATGCGCCGTCTCACACCGCGCTTGTCGTGTCGGACTTCTTGGCCAAGCACGGCGTGGCAACGCTGCCGCTCCCGCCCTACAGCCCGGACTTGGCACCACCGGACTTCTTTCTGTTCCCGAAGATAAAGAGGAATTTGAAAGGAACGCGATACGGGACTTTGGACACCGTCAAAGAGACCGTGACGACGTGTCTTCGAGAGGTTCCCGGTGATGCCTTCGCGGGAGCGTTCCAGGAATGGTAACGCCGCTGGAACAAGTGTATCGACTCACAAGGGTCCTATTTTGAGGAATATTAGCTAAAGATATGTAAAAGTGTAATAAATTTTTTTCCTTAGCTCAGTACACTTATTTTCCGGACGAACCCTGTAGTGGAAAACCCTTGTTGTGGACTTCGCAATTACTTTCGAACCAACAGGCTACGTGTTAAATCCCGCCATGCGAAATTGTTAAATTTACCGATAAGGATTTTTACGACATTGACACCATCTTTAAATAAAGACATTGGAATTGTTATCAGTCGTCCCCCTCATCCCATCCCTCTTAATTCCACACAATCTTCCATCCTCACATCCCGACGCCGACCATTGAATTTCGCACTCCCAGTCAACTTGCGGTTTCTGGTTTCCCTTTCCGACGCTCCGAGCACAACATTCTCACCTCACCCCAACGGACATTTGGCATTTGACACTGATACACACACCAAAGCGTGTAACGGAGAGGCGGCGAGAGAGAGGAGTCGGAATCAAATGAAAATGAATGTGGGCACGTGAAATGGAAACTCGCGCACTCTCGCCCATCCCGAATCCGTCCCCACCTAACCTCCATCGCCCCTCTCTCCCTCCTCCACTCCCTCTCTTCCGTCCCCTTCACCTCTGGCCCGACACGCTCCCACTCCCTTCCCTAATGCCCTGATGAGTGTCCCCAATCTTCTCCTCGCCCTTCTTCCCCCTCCCAACGAGCCTCACCGTGGCCTATCAGCGATCAGCCCCCCCTGGAGAAATACAGCCGCCTGAAAGCTGCGATTCTTTCAGCCGACCCCTTATAGCTCATCCCATGTTTGGTCGGCGAGCATACATTCCCCTAAGTGGAATGTTATCGTGGATGACCTTCAAAACTGCCGGTGCGAGATGCCTCTTAGAGACACCTGTCGCGCGGAACGACAACAAAACATCCGGTCGAACCATTTTGATTACGCACGTGTCCTGAAGTTAGTTCGTAGCTGAAAAGGAATGACCACAGTGCTGTTTTAAATTTTTGGGCTTTACAGCAGATATTTCCGCGCCATAAAACTAATTTTCAAGACTAGCCAATAAAATAGGCATGATGTTTTTCGCGACTAACATGCCGCACACTAATTTAATCCGTCTCGGGAATTAAAAAAAATATATATAATTGAAACATAATGATCGAGACGAAAACTCTTGCAATTTTCCACTTGGTAAAGATTTACTTTCGACTGGTTTCGATGTTCTATATCATTCTCAAACACGTTGAAAATTATGTAGTACATCTAAACTAGTTGAAAATAAAGCTTTATTAAGTGGAAAACTGCAAAGAGTTTTCATCTCTGTAATTATGGTACAGTCCCACCACATCACACTTGAATCCGTAATTTATATAAATGAAACAGTTTTAGGTTTCGTTGTATTCGAATCATTTACCTCGGAATGTACTAAAAATAGACTAGCAATATACTGGAGTTTTCACGTTTACGATTTGTGCTAATACCATTAATATAAGGTTAAAAAAATATTGTAATATTCAAATCACCATGCGCTTTTTTTTTCTTCAAATATTTCAAATAATGGTATTGACTCTACGCCTGAATTCCAGGCTGCATTCATGTTGGACGTGTTTCCGGAAAAAAACATGTATGCTGATGTACCGATAATCTCATTCCTCCTCAACTTACCTACCCCCTCTCAACTTTCAGGTCAACTCCAGAGTCGTTACAAGGAGCCTCTCCAACGGATGATTCTTGTCGACACCAGGTTTTGCTCCACCACTTCCCGTCCCAGCCCACTCTCACAAATTCACACCCTCCTTCGTACACAACCCTCCTCCCTCATTCTCCTCCTCTCCCATTACCTCCCTGCTCTTCGACCCCCCGCCGCCTCCTCCTCCCACTGGACCGTGCCCCGCCCAAACCACCACCCCCACCTCCCGGACCCGGGCGCCGTTATTGTTTCGTAGATGGCTGCAACAAAACCCACCACTTTACTCGGGCTTCCTCGTGCTCCCCCTCTCCCCTCCCCGGCAACGCCCACCTCTTCTTCCCCTCTCCCCCAAATGCGGTCCCCGGCCTCGGCCCCACTTGACTTCCTTGCCTTCAGCCCTCTTCTCCTCCACCCACCCCCTCCCAAGTGCCCAAGTTTCGACTCAAACCTTCTCCCAGAAACTTCCTCTCCTCCGTATACATACCTACCGACTGGTCGAAAGCCCGGAGGTGCCCACTCCCCCTCCTCGCACCCCAGAAAACTCCTTCGCCTCCTCCCCCCCATCAACAACCCCTCGCCCGCCCCCAATCCTTATCCCACTCCCTTGAATAATAAATTCTCTCTTGGGCCACGGGTCGCGCCCGAAAGTCCCAAGCCATAATCTCGCCTCCCTCCGTCCACCCTCTACACCTCATCTCTCACTTCCTCTCCCTCACCCCGCATCCCTCCCCCCTTACACACTACTCCCTCGGTCCATCTCCTCATCTTGTTTTTAAAAAATCATCCAATCATCATTCATTTAGAGTTACGTGGCTGGAATATTTTTCCAAGGTCGAGGCGCACGAATGGCACTCCTGCCAACTTCGGCCGAAACGAGTAGTTCTCGTGTGCCTTATTTTCATGATGGGATGGTTACCTACTACTTGCATTCCGCATTAGAAAATATTACGCACTTGAGAATTTCATTCGAGCAAGAGTCTTTCTCGTCCATACTCTGGTTTGCTATTTCTCAAGGCCGTGTCGATGCGGATGGTGGAAGTTATGAAATCCCAAAAATAAATGTACACACATACTTATGGATTGTCGACAGAGGCAATTATCTGATCTTTTTCTGGATACTATTAGTTTATTAACATAAGCACTGATTTATGACTGTCCAGAAATTCAATATTTAATAAATTCATTTGATAAAAATCCAATGAATGATTTTTTACCATAAATTGTGAGGACAGAAATCCTATGGCACCCATATCTAGCACAGCTAAGGTGCACCAGTGTTTGTTTATGAGACATAATTATGGATCTACGATATATCTACCCAACACAACGTAAATTACGGCAAGAGTGTGTAGCAGAGGGTGACAGGGTACCAGTCATACATGAACAAGTAATGGTAGTATTTTACTATATATTACCCCATATACAAAGTCACTCTCACACTTACACCAACACACATGTCTAAATGCATGTACAT
The DNA here is from genome assembly GCA_037158775.1 of Hetaerina titia. NCBI lineage: Eukaryota > Metazoa > Arthropoda > Insecta > Odonata > Calopterygidae > Hetaerina > Hetaerina titia. Next base: position 93,489,491 of record CM073770.1, read on the forward strand.
CATACAATAAGGAACTTAATCATTGAATGATGTGTCAAGTATAAGTAATTAGGACCATCGTAAACGTATATCAATTCAACTGTTTCATTTGACTACTTAATAATCTTTATGTAAAGGCACTACCAAAAAATATTTTCAAATAAATGCTCAATAGACTTAAGAGCCCCACAGATTTCATCCACCTAATTTACCTAAAAGACATAGTATGTATAACATTCAAAGCAGAGTGCAGGAGATGTGACAGGCGACCTTGACGGATGGGAACCCACCTCTGACATGGACGGTGAGCTTTGCCTTGATATCACAAGGATTCCCCTGGATTGCAATAACAATGCGAGTTGAATATACTTAATGTTTTCTGACAAGACTAGGTGAGACTTACTCTTCTCGGTTGGAGAATTATATAAGCCCACACAAAAATTGATTTTTCGACCCGTGTTCCAACTTCGCAACGAACTAGTAAGCGCCATAATCACTAGAAATAAATCATTGCACTCGACCCGAAGTACATACATGGTGTCGCCCTAAACAACCAAGTGGTGCTGTGAACTCCCGTTTCGCCCACCCCCCCTCCCCTTTCAACCCTAACCGTGCGACAAGTTAACGGAATGGTGAGCAACCAGATTTCGAGGACCCTCGCCCAGGAACAATAAAATGTTCCCTCCACTCATCCTCCAATTCTCCGCACTCCTCCCGCCCTCAAAACGCGTTGGAAAAATGGTCGAAGACAAAAGTGCGCGTGGGTGGGTGGTGGGGGGGGCGCGGAAGAGGGAAGGAGAGAGGAGGAGGGGGCAGGTGAAGGAAGGGCTGGGGTGGAGAGGGGCGGAGCGAGGTTGGCAGACTGTGGAGGGTGCTTGTCTCCCTTTCATCCGAACTTAGCCCCGCACTCGACTGGAGGTGGCGTTGAGTGGCGGGCGGAGGGAGGGAGGAGCGGACGCTAGGCAAGGTTTGGGAGGGCGACGACGGGCAACAACTGGGCCGGGGGGAGGGGGCAGGAAAGGGGTTTGCGGGATGAAACGTGGGGGAGAGACCACTTCCCCTCGGTGAGGTACGGCGTCGTCTCCCGGCCGGAGCGCACCCACAAATGTGGGCCGGACATTCGAAGTGTGTGGCACGAAGTTTTCGTGTCAATCCCTACGCGTTGCTAAGCGCAGGTAACCAATCGTAACGGCATCTACACTGGCCGTGACGTGGTACGTTATGAACGGGTGGCTTAGAGCCAACCGTCTCTTGTTCATTACGTCGACTTAATATGTTTTTTGGTGTTTTATCTTAACGTAATACCCGACGGTTTTACGACGGTACACGTATTTTCCGTTTTGTTCTAAATTATTTGGCCGCAATCGTCAAACGTCGGCACTCACTTTTGGGGAGAAGGATTGGCCAGCAATGGAATTTTGTGACGAGGAGGATTTGTGTGGTTTGGCTGACCGCGTAATCTAGCCAAGAAAGAATAAACTACATCTGCAGAATACCCCGCAAAGCCATGTGGCTGAGGGTGTTAGGTAGTTCAGTTATGCATTCAAAAACACACGTGAGAGTTCATTCATACATATGAATATCTATTTGCTCCCGTTTACCAACACACTCACGCAACACGACTACATACATCATGCAATAATAACTGTAAAAAGTCAGGGACTCTTCCTGCTTAGTTACCCGAACGTGAAGATTTAAAACTGTTAGAAGGTATAAATAAACAACTTATCGCGGAAAAGGGAACGATAGAGACAAGAGATAAATGAAATAGGTGCGAAATTGGCGGAATATTTTATTCCCGGGCCTGTATTCCGCAAATTGGCACTTTGCTGCGCTTTTGTGCATACACCATTTGCATCCTGCGAGAGGGTGACTCGTGTGTCTCTTCTTAGGGATGACTTCAACTTGAAACCAACGAGCACATTTCGACTTCCCACGCCAAAGCGAAGATTCCCAGAGACACTTTGAAGGTGATAATCTCTTGAGAGAAATGTGATGTCATTTAGGGATGGAGGATCTGCTTTAACCTTGCCGAGTGCAGCAGGGGTTTATTTGAGACGCTCCAAAAAAAAACAGCGTGACATTACCTGAGGAAAGCTTTTTACGAAGTGTAGAGTGGGATTGTTGGCAAGCCCGTGATGAGGGGAACGGCGACAAGACCCGCGCATGCGTGGTGAATGCCAGGCGAAGATGAGTCGCCGGGGGAGAGCGATGAAGGTAACTGATGTTTGTTCTCTACACTCGCGCTTTTTCTGGGGCAAAAATGTGAGAATGCTTCCTCGAAGATAATTCGCCGCCTTCGGGATTCAAACAAGAGCTTCCTCCTTTGGTGGAGGAAGGGGCATGGGCCTGAGAGGAAGTTGTTCGATAGGAACCAACTCCAAAAAAATGTACAAGTAAGAAGTACATGGAATTGAGAAGCGTGAGGAGATAAAGCCGCATCAATCATTCTCAGTAACACGTGAATTTTTTTCAGGACGATTCTGAAGACTTCGATACGTTGAAACTTATCAAACTCCTATGCCTTCTCCTCCCTATTTCATCACCGAGAAATTTCAACTGTGGATGGTAGAGCAAACATTTAAAAACCATCAGGTTCGAGATTCTGCCCTACAAGACTTAATTGACGGAGGAAGGGCACGCCCGCCGAACTCGGTCAATTCCGGTTGTGAAAATGCGCTCGTGGCGGGAAGCTAGGTAACTAGACCAAAAATTAGTTCGCCCACTTGGGCAGTGACCAAAACAAATAGACCTACTATTACTAATATTGAATTTTTCGGTCTTTTCTTTAAAAATTCCTTCGAGAATCATAAGTCCCAGGAGACACGTCCCTAATTTTATATGTCATTACAAAGAAAGGTTATTCTTTTCTCTTTGGTGATCTACTTAGATGGACGACGAGATCTGGTGACGTTTAAATCGAATACTCTTGGTTCGAAGACTCCGAACAAATATTCATAACCACACAAGCTTTTCAGTGAGTGTTTGAATAGAAAAAGAATACTTAAGATTCTACATTTTAAGCTTTCCCTGCAATTTGCCCTGGGGTGTGCGGCTGGGGTCACCATTAGAGCAATAATCGAATAATGTGCAGAGGTGGTTATCGGGTTAGACTGCGTGAGAGACATTTTTGGCTCAACGTTTCTCTCCCGTTGCAGGGAGCGTCTTCAGGAGCGAAGAAAAAATGCCTCAGTCTAACCCGAGAACCACCTCTGCATCTCTCAACAGCTGCGAAAGCTTCCGATCTACAATCGAATAATGTGCCGTAAAATGTTTCCTACTATTTTCTCGAGGGTAAACTGATTCATTGTAGCGAACAGTTTTTCGGTAAATTTCCCCTCCCCTTATACGTATAGTATATCGCTATGGCGCCTCATTACCCTAGCAGAATAATGGGGCGCTGGAATTATTCCCTTCATGTCGTCGTTTCACGTGAACTCTTTCTCCCAATCAAGGACTTTCAATAACATTGTCAATCTTTCTCTTCACTCCTAACGATTTCTAACAAATGGATGGCGTTTATTCAAGATCTCAGAAAGATTCTTTGATGGCTACGATCACTTTGCTCTGTTTGAAATAAGCCAATAATTTTTGGGAGATCAATATAACCGCGTCCGAGTTGCAATTTTAATCCTGAATGGTCACACTCATGACTGCTGGACTTAACAGAACGTATATCTGAACCTAGATTCAGTCATTTTACTAATTTTTAACACTGCTCAACGCATCGCGATACGAACTTGAGCTATCATTTCACATACGAAAGCGAAAATATTTATTGATAAATATGTAACTACAGGAATTTGGAAAAGGTGACAGGAATAAATACTTACTGAAAATATTTCCATATAAGTTATTGCAAAACAATACCCCGCAAGCCTCCGCAAGGATATGTGATATTAAGGCACCAGTTTTTTTATATTCTCGCTAGTGAAACCATAAACATTACCAACTAATAACTGTAAATTAAGAACAAAGTATGATTTTGTTTACCAAAATATCCCATAAGACAAAGAGTGTTTTCATACATCCGTTCTCATTAAAAGGTAAATACTAAGAGCCGATAATTTTTTGGATGAAAAAGTAAAACGGCATTTGACAAGGAGCGGACATTGTACAACGTGATGAAATTTAGTTCGGTTCCTAATGTGATGGTTTAACAAAATTACGAAATAACTAAAATCGAATGAAGTTAAGGTAAATCTATTAACTCCCGATCCTACTCCAAATATTCCTATATTTGATCTAATTTCGACCGTTGGAAAAAGAAGCCTACCTCATCATTCAGAAGGATAAAGAGAAAGGGAAAATCCATTCAGAAGGGTTTTTAAAAAGGATTTCAGAACTCGATTTCAACCCTAGTACGAACCGTCAATCTCAGGGATTGCTGAGTCAATTATTTTGACGGGTAAGTGGGTTCATGGACCGTCAGCAGCAATGAAGCCAGCATTATGTGAATAAGGTTTGATGGCTGCGGTGACCGCAAACACCGTTGACGCCACGCATTCGTCACGGGCACTCTCAATCAAAACGATCTGCAGGGCGATCCCTGACAGGGCGCGGGAAGCATGTGACGAAAGTTGACAGGTCTTGTGACGGGCGAACACCCATCTGCAACTACACAATACTCCGAAAGCCTCCCCGAGGACGCGTGGCAGGGGATGATTAACACGTATTTCGCAAATATCAAAAAAATAAGTTTTTCTTAACGGAAGGTAACAATAAATTTTTATATTAATTCAAATAATAGATATAATGTTAACTACAGGTGTTTTCGGTACGGTATAAAAATAATAAACACTTCTTTACGCATGTAAAACGAGTTAATATACATAGATACATACATATATATATATATATATATATATATATATATATATATATATATATATATATATATATATATATATATATTCAAACTTGAAAATCCCGCCATACGGCGCACAAATATTCATTCAAACAGAAATAGGTATAAGGAAAAGGGATAGGAAAACACATAATAGGCGAAGACAGGACATGTGGGGAAGGCGGTTTTTGAGCAGATCACGAAAGTAAAAATATTTCCCTATCCGGGATTTGAACCACGGACCTTCCACTTTCCGGGCGGATGCTCTACCAGTTGATCTAATAGGGAAACCTGATTTACCTTGAGATCTGCGATCTTATAAAGCGCCAAAGTGCTCCGATACATATTGCCCGAGAGATGGCGTTATGGAGCTGTTTCACCCACCAAAGGAGAAATAGACGGCACACAAGAAGGGGAAAGGATAGTAGAAAAGCATTCATACGATCTTATAAAGGATAGGAACGGTGCGTTTCATGGCACGCATAGCCAGAAGAAGAGACGAGCCACATTGGCCAAACACATATTCAATCTTGAAAATCTTTTGAAAACTTGAAAAAAATTTTTACTTTCGTGATCTGCTCAAAAACCGCCTTCCCCACATGTCCTGTCTTCGCCTATTATGTGTTTTCCTATCCCTTTTCCTTATACCTATTTCTGTGTGAATGAATATATATATATATATATATATATATATATATATAAGGTAATCTACCGGTTAAGGTAGGTTTTTGGATGGACACAACTATCAAATAAACATTTTGTGACTCCCCACCTATCAAACTAATCTATATCAGGTCCCTCTTCATCTCGGTGTACTTCTTTCCTCCCTTCATCCCGTCCAACAACCCTATCCTGTTCCTACCCTTACCTCGCTTGCCCAACATTCTCCCCTCTATTACCCTCTCCAACATTCCCCTACCGCTCAATACGCCTTTCATTCATTTTTCCTGTCTCCATAGGATTTCTCTCAACAAACCCCTCTCCTCACCCACCATTTCTAGTACTACCTCATTTGTTTTCCTTTCGGTCCATTTCACCTTCTCCATTCTCCTCCACACCCACATTTCAAAAGCCTCCAATCTACGTCTATCCTCCTGCTTCAGCGACCACGTTTCCGCGCCGTACATAGCTACGCTCCATATCAGAGTTTTTACGAGTCTTGTCATAACATCCCTACTCAACGTCCCGTCATCAACTCCCTCCTCCTTGAGAAAGCCTCCTTGCCTAGCGCAATTCTTCTCCTTACGTCCCTACCCACTTTGACCGTATTGGTCCAAAACACTTCCGAGATATGTAAACTGTTCTACCTGCTCTATTTTTTCCCCGCCTATTTTAATATTTAGCTTAGCCTTTTTCTTTCTGGAAAATCGCATAACCTTTGTTTTATTAATATTGATTCTCATCCCATATTTATCGCACTGAACCTCCAATTCACTCAACAATGCTTGCAACCCCTTGGCTGACTGAGCAACTAATGCCTTGGTCATCAGCAAACCTAACCGATTTTACGAAATCCCCTCCGACTTTCATTCCACTTCCAGTTCTTCCATGCCTCTTTAATCATTTCCTCGATATTCGGAGGCACAACACTGCCTCGTCAAAGGCAGTGTTGTGACTCCGAACACTGCCTTTGACCAATGTTTTAAAGTATCCGTCTTAGCATCCCTCCCACACTCAGACCCTCCACTGAAACTCAAAACATTAGAGCTAGCTTTCATCTGGCTCTTGGATTCCTGGAATCGCACAGGTATTAATATTAGACATTAATTGCCCCCTTTATGCATATAATTTCATCCCCCTCCGCCCCCAACAACTTCCATATCATCCCCACCTTTTTAAAATTCCCGCGCCATACACTACTCCTCCAAACTCCTCACCTCGAATGCCTTCCCCCCTTTTTTCCCCCTTTTCCTTTCTTTTCCCCTCTTTTCCCCCATTTCCCCTTCTCCTTCCTACCACTGCTTTTGGGCCCTCCTCTGCCTCAGTTCTGTTCCTAATTCTCTTGAGAGGTGGTTTGACCACCGAAAATTCGAGAACCAGTGAGTCCCTCTTTTGTGTGTTTTGGTTTCTGTGTTTGTTATGACTATCAGTGAATTTACATTACACGTTTGTGGGTTTTCCAAAAAAGTGTGTGTGTGTATATATATATATATATATATATATATATATATATATATATATATATATATATATATAATGAATATTTGTGCGCCGTATGGCGGGACTTCGTATTTGAATGTGTATCTGGCTAAAGTGGCTCATATCTTATTCTGGCTATGCGTGCCATGAAACGTACTGTTCCTATTCTCTATGAAACTATATGCTTTCTAACCAACTGTCCCCTCTTCTTGTGTGCATTGTCTATTTCTCCTTTGGTGGGTGGAACAGCTCCCTAAAGCCTTCCTTTGGCAAATGATTCGGAGCACATGGGCGTTTTAAAACATCGCAGATCTCAGGGTAAATTAGGTTTCCTTGGTGGTGTAATTGGTAGCACATCCGCCCGGCAAGTGGAAGGTCCGGTGTTCAAATCCCGGTTAAGGAAATATTTTTACATTCGTGATATGCTCAAAAACCGCCTTCCCCACATGTCCTTTGTTCGTCTTTTATGCGTTTTCCTATCCCCTTTCCTTATACCTATTTCTATATTTGAATGAATATTTATGCGCCGTATGGCGGGACTTCGTATTTGAATGTGTATATAATGAGTCTGACCTGAAGAAGGCCTCGGAGTAGGCCGAAAGCTCAAATAATCTACAGTGTGAGTGTCCTTTTACGTGTTATCTGTTTTATTCTGTGTTCCATTGTGCCGTCCAAAAGTTATATTTATATATTTTTACATACATATATGTTTAACTTTATAATCTTCAAAAAGGGATATCAAAAAGCATTCCATGGAAAACTTTCACGATAACCCTTCCTCGAACCCTACAGACCAGATGACTGACTCACGTCCACGTACGTGAAAGGATGAATTGAGAACGAGAACCGTGCATTTCTTCCGAAGCTCAGGTATTTCGAAAACAATATACTTTCTATGCAGGGAACGTGAAGCTACTCTGGAGGAAATTGGATTTTCTGAAATGGTTACCATAACGCCCCGTTGGAACCAACCTCTCATAACTTGATGGGGGGGCCGAGTCATGATTTACGCGCGCCCTCCGCCCGACTCCGTGGAGGGCAGAGGATTAGGCACAACGCACTGCGAATCCGCCAGACGGCGCACGATTTCACGGACAAATGGGCGACCTTATCAAAACATAATTGAAACCGAAAGAGGCCCTCTCACCCCCCCCTCAATCTCGCATTCAGCTCATCGTCGAGTCGTGAGAGAGGGTGAAAGAGGGATAAAGAGAGAGGGAGGGACACGCGGAGGAGAGAGGGAAGAAGAAATGAAAGGGGGCGGGGGGATGTGTGAGCGAACGGGGAGTGGGGGAATGGGGGTTGGGGGGAGTGAAGGAGGGTGGAAATATGTAATGAACGCGCACACGCCGGGGGAGAAGATGAGGAAAAGATGGAAATTAAGGAGACAACTTTTATTATAATGAAACAACTGGACGGATAGATAAACGGCTTCATTTGGTCAGGGAGTGGAGACCATTAAGAGGGAGAGTGGATCCTCCCTGCATTTAACTCGTTAAATTTAAGGGATAGAATGGGAGAGGGACGTGGAGGGTGTGGAGGAGACACGAAATAGGATGAAGTGAGGAGAGAAGAGAGAGAGAGGGAGGGCAGGAGAGATAGTAGGCCATGGGGGCTGTGAGGAGGGCAGATAGGAGGAGGGACAAGATGGAAGAGTGGTGGTGGAATCTCCCGGATTCCAGCGGGGAAAGGCAGGAGACGAAACGGAAAATTGGAGCAATTGGAGTGTGCGAGTGCCAAGTAAGGAGAGTGGGGGGGAGAGGGATTTGGTTGGGGGTGATTGTGGGGAGGAGGGGATGGGAAAGGAACCGACCCGGGGGGCAGGAGCACGGAATGGTCGTTAGGGAAACGAGGGAAGTGAGGAGATGGGTTGAGGGGTGGCCGCGTGGAGTGGAGGGAAGCAAGAGGAAGAAGATGCGGGGGGAATGAGAGGGGGGGTGAAACTGGAGTGACGAGGGTGGGTTGAGCGATGGGCTAGGGCGTTGTTCGGAAGAGAGGGAAGGGGATGGATTGGCGGGGGAGGGGACGGAGAGAGGGAGGAAGGCCTCGGGAAAAATTCGCTTCCCCATTGAAGGCGGACTTGACGTCTTTCCCCCATTACGCCCTCCCTCCTCCATTACCTCCCTGTCTATCTCCCTACTTCGGGAAACATCTCCAGGAAAATCGAGGACGGACCGAATTTCTTGGGCGTTTACCTGGTGACACGAATGCGGAATAAGAAGGCGAAGTTACACAATTTGGTGCCCACAAATTGCAATCCAGCCAACTACCCATTGAATGCGGAAACTTCGAATGCGACGTCCAACCCAAACGCATCTTTCCCCTCTACTCAGATATTTGAGATCTGCGCTTCTGAAGCAAATAAAATATCAATGCTTGGTAAAAAATTTACCTCTATACCATAAGACTGATGGGATTATGCCATAAACATCTTATCATATATTATACTGTAAATATATTTAAACTCTCTATGGTTTTCATCTTGCTCTACCAATGCCGCACATCAGTATATTTGTGAAGAACATCGGTAAACTCTCAAGACAGGAGAATCAGCAGCTGAACATCAATTGGCTATTGCCATAGGTAACCAGGTGTAACATTTGATTGGGAAAAGCGAGAAGACTTAGCTGCCAGGTTAGGATTTTAATTGTCAATTGTAAGAAATTGGTAGGTTGAATTTAAGAGATCATCGCCACAATAGCAGATAAATTTGCTAAAAAACACGAGGAGGAAATTAGATTTCAAGGGAAGTGATCTCTGGCGTGCTGAAAAATTTGTTTATCACGGTATATTTTCAATTTTTTTGTGTTCAGAAAAACATTTTTCCTTATGACAATGCGCATCAGGCTATTATAAAATAAATTTCGAAATATCAACTTCCTATTTTAGATAGGTAAACACTATATAGACCTTGCTCTTGCGAATCAAATTCATGACAATAATCCAACCTCTATGGACCCCAATATCCTCCCAGGAAAGGAATTATGATCGAAAATTGAATTCTTCTAAGGTAACGAGACAAGTGAGAATTATATCAAAGTTTCAATTAGAAAAAGGAATTTGTTTAATAAAGTGTGATAATAAATTTTTATTCGCATACAGTGAAAAATTTTTAATCCAAGTACTCGTAATATTGTTAGATTAACGTATAATGCTCATATGGTATGCGTTTATGTTAATTTGCTTTAGTATTGGCTCAGTGGCAGTCGTTGCAAGTTGAGGCATTTGCAGTTCGCCTACGAAAACGATGGAGGTAACACGAGACCAGGAATACTGGGCATGAAATTTCTACTTTCACCTGAACAAAATTCCAGTTGAGAATACGTAACGTTACAGAGGCCTTATGGAGAGTCTGCTCCTCCTTATGCCACAGCGAGAAGATGGATAGATAAAGAGAAAAGACAATATTTTTCAAAAGAAATTGGACCCGGAGCTCTATTTTTAGTTGTTACGTAAGTTAACAATAACCCAACTGCTGCCATTTCGAGAAAATATAGTCAAATAACTTCGATAGCATAAACAGAAATAACAGAAAATTTAATTGAGCGGACGCCACCTTATAGTCGGTAACAGAACTGAAATGTGTTTTTCCGCGGTCGGTTTCACCAAGTCACCATGTAATCGCGATAAATTCCAGATTTTCAATGTAGTGTGTGTTCCATATCCTTCCTATAGCCCAAATTCTGCTCCCCAATATGAAGGAACACCGTGGGAAGCGTTTTCTCTATCATAAGAAGCGGAAGGGGAAGAACTTAATTCAATGATTCAATTTCAGTCAATTCAATTCAGTCGTGTAAAGATTTGACATCGTATCATAGCATACTGACATATATTGTTGTACCATCAACAAGAAGTGTCAGACGCTCAACAGCGATAAATTGAAAAAGTGTTTGCATAGAGCTATGTTGCTGTGTTCAATATGTCGAAATTTATACCAAACCAAGAGTATTCGCGGACAACATTAATTTTTTGTTTTCACATAAATAAAACTGCCGCGAAATCATATTGATTACTTCGAGAAGTGGACATGCTCCTTCGCAACATATGTGTGAACGATGGTTTCGGCGTTTCAAAAGTGGTGACTTGGATATTGCAGACAAGAAACACGGAAAATCGCTAAAAAGATGTGAAAACCTGTCTCGATGAATAGTTCGTGGCAAAAGGGAAAGATTTTTCTTGGCATGGTATCCACAAATTGCCCGAAATATGAGAAAAATGTCTGGCCTGCAATTGAGCATACTTTGAATTAAGCTCTTTTTATTATTGTCCAGAATTTTTATTTTTTCAAATCTGCATTTCGTACTTGTACACCTGGTAATATGCTTGTACGATATGATATTCATACGACATCCTGCAATCTGAAGAAAAGGAACAAACAAGTTTATATGCTATTTCCTTGGATTTTAAAAGTTCTTTGATGAAATTTCACCCACCCAATTCATATACACGTTCACGTTGCTATGGTACGAAATTAACGATAATGAACTGGATTCATGACCTTCTTACTAACCACAAACAAAAGGTAGTAAGTAATAGATGATTCAAGCTCTAATCATGCGCAAGTAACATCCGGTGACACTCAAGTTGGTGTCATATGTCCTTTGCTCTTTTTTTATTTTCTTCAACGATATCAACTCAAAAATAAAGAAGCGGTATATCACTGTTTGCCGATGACAATGCAACATACAGGGAAAGAGCGAACGACAAAGATCATAAATTACTAAACAGTCACCTAACAGAACTAAAAAATGAGCGTACAGATGGAGTTTTATCATTAAAAAATATGCGGCTGTGCGCTCCTGGAAAAGTTAAAAAAGTAAGAGCGGGGTTTGCCGATTTACACGCTATGATGTGTTTTGATGAGCATTGCAGACAACGTAAAATGCTTGGTTGCTACCATCGCATCCGATCTTACACGGCTAATTAATATACATAGTATTTGCGGAGGGACCTTAGATATGCTGTGTGTATCGAACGTATCTCACGTTCTTACTACGGCCCGCAGGTTAGAGTGTGGATGTATATTGTGTCATAAATGAAACTTAGCTTCCAAGGCTCATAATATACCTTTCCTTATGAGCCTCTTTAACGAATATCACTCATAAATTTCTCGATGTATCCTACGTATATCAGGAACAATTTTTTCTTCTCATATATCTGTTAATTGATTAGACTTTCAACGATCCTATCGTCATGATCAAGCTAGCATAGCCTAATGTTTGCTATTATTTTATAATCAATTATGATGGTCTTTTAATGGAATATATATAACATTTAATTCCATTATTCACTCAATTCATCCCCAGACATACTGCCTATTTTTAAACGCAAGCACCCCAGAGTCTCCGTACGTATGTTTTGCACATCGTTTGAAAACAACATTTCTCCGTATCCTGACACACTCAATTTGCGTTAAATAAGGAAGGCGAACAAATTGCGGAATAAATTCGAGGAATATGTCTTTCCAATGGGATTTCATTCACCTGCGGCGAGCATGTGTGTGCGTGTGTGGATCGCTACATGAGAGAATGGATTTGGGTCGATCCATGGTGATAAGTGATTTAAATAAAACGGTTGCACAATAAGTGGCCATAATTATATAGGACAAGAAGAGTGCGTCCTTTCGAGCGTGCTTAACGAGAGAGGGTGGCTCAGTGAGGACAAGAATGCAGTTTCACACCCGCAACCACTGCTTGTTGGATCGATTCGGGATGAAATCTGCAGTGTAATGGCTTCAGGGGGAGTCTACGTCTCTTTTCGACGGAAGATAACTTGGCTCCTCTTCAGCTGTGGGATTACCTACAAAGGTTGCCATCAAATTAAGCTCACGACTGATGAGAGTCTTGGAGAACTGTGGTAGTATGAATCCTAGAGAAGAAAGGGGAGAGGGTGGAAGTGGAATTTTCTCTTCCCTAGAGAAGATAACTTCCGTGCGAAGAAATTATTTTCTTCTATGAGGAGTGTCTCCGTAAGTATCAACCACGCCTCATCAACTTAAATAGTGGCCATCAATCTCGTCCGTCAACTGCCAGTAAATTCGTTTAACTTAAAGGTTTCTTGATTGTTTTCCTTTAAAAAAGAAACATGATTACTTAATTAAATAAAATTGGCAATTTTCCACAAAAATAAAAAAAATTATTAATACGACCGGTTTCGGTGCAACTATATCATCAACTGGTCAACCAGATGATGATGTAGTTGCATCGAAACCGGTCGTATTAATAATTTTTTTTTATTTTTGTGGAAAATTGCCAATTTTATTTAATCATGTTATTCCACCATATCACGCCTGAAACGTCTCTTTTTATATGAATACTTAAGCTTAAAATAAAACTCTCCATTGAAATTTGTTAATATCACTCTCGGTAGAACGAATGTCATTACATGTACCTTGCAGAGAAAAAGGTTTTAAATAAGAGTTATAACTTGATTTTAGAATCATCACGTTCGTACGCACGCGTAGAAAATAAAAGGAGATACAGTGGCAGTATATCATGGTGGGAGAGAATCTGCAACGAAGTCAGAAAAAAACAGAGCTTTCCAGCGAGAACTTTATTCGAAAGATAATCCAGAGGGGTTGAAAAGTGAGTTAAAATTCAGAGGACTTAAAAGGGAAAGGTGAGTGAAAGTATGGAACGTAAAAATTAAAATTGAACGAAGCAAAAACAGGAATAAGAAAACGGAAGGGTGCACCGAATGACGCATCAAAATATTCTAAGATAAAATAATGGGATGTAAATATTCAGAGAAAAGGCTGGACTGAAAGAAATGAATGGGGAATGAAATCTATATGAGAGGAACAGCTGAGAATCCTTTGAATCCCTCCGGAAGTGAATGAGAAAATAATCAAGAACCTATGAATTAAAAATTGATATTATTTAGAATACTGAGTGGGCTAGAAAATGGAAGCGTAGATACGGATCCAGGGAAATAAATAACCCGGGGATCACAAAATAAACCCAGGCGAAAACCCATAGGGAATAGGATAACTGAAGCAAAGAGACCTGGTACAAAGGAATTTCAGATGCAGGGAAAAATATATGACATGATAGGCAAAAAAAATGTCAGTCAGTGAAGAGAGTAACACGATACCAGATACGACAGGGGAAACAAAAAATGGGTATCACAGAAAAATATTAAAAGAAGGTGGGAATTATTACTTGAAATAATCTCAGTTTCAACTCTTTAAACAATTTAAAATTGCAAAATTGGTAATTTAGCTTTATGTTTATGCCATATGAGTGCGCGCGTGCGGGAGTTAGTGTATATGTGTATGAATCAGCTTGGGGCAGGAATCCTAGATTGTGATACTATATTATGAATAAGGAATTGATGTGAAGGTCCAAGTTTGATGTGCGTAAGGAATTCCCGAGTTCAGTTTCCATTCACTAAGTGAATATTATTTAAAAGGCAAATTGTGGGGATTCTAAAATATTTTAAATTAGAAAGCAGCAATGGTAGCATAATTGGAATGGGTGGTGAATTACATAATAAGCCAAATGCCTAAGGAATAAAGATGCATTTGGGTGAGAAGGAATGAGTAAAAAAAGGAATAACAGCAATAATGAGAATATTAATAGAAAGGAAGAATATTTTTGATACCATGTTTTACTTCTGGGATTTAAGAGAAGGTGTTTCTGCTGATAAGACTAGACAAAATTAATTAGAATATTTTTGGGAAGCAAGAGGGTGGGTCACTTATTCGAAATTTCTATATTACTCCATTCATGCGTCCAAGGTTAGTAAATCGAGAATCCTAACGTGTAATGGAAGGTAGTGTAGTTACTCTGTATTTTTTCTCCCGATAGCGTTAATTAATTTAAGCACAAAAGGATTGGAGAGGAAGGGCATTCATTAGTAATCAGAGAACTCTTTGAGCAATAATGTTACATCGGTATTTGTAAAATAATACGCCAAAAGACGAGTATTTCAGGGGGATGAATACGAAAAAATATATTTGCCTTATTTTTATAACACTAATGAATTGTTGTCATTTTTTCGAGGTGACCACAAACTGAAAATAAAGTGTCTCTGTCGGTAACTTGATTCTTTTAACCCAAAAAGATTTATTTTATTTTCCTTTTTTACGGTGATTTACACCTGATCCCTGCCCCCTTGAAACCTAAAGGTGACGAGTGCCCTAATTAAAGACATAATGAATAAATTAGTAAAGGTTTTAATGAGGGACGTGGGGTTGCATTTTTCATTAGCCCTACCTTTAAGGAAAAAAAGATGAACATAGATGTGAAGCTTTCGGCAGGTTGGTATGGAGGAGAATGGAAAAAAGTTGAATAGTGAGGAAGAAAAAACGATAATCAGTCCTTGTGACAGAAGAATCAAGAGGAATTAGGGTATGGAAAGCAGAAGCAGTAGGTGGAGAAGGTTTTGGAGGGGAGGTGGTAGGAAAATTAAGATGGGAGACTAAAGGGTGAGTATGCAATTGAGAGAGAGAATTTGTTAGACAAAATTTAACAACAATTTAAATGTTTTGACTGAGAGTAAGTGATTTAGATTTCACCGAAATTGAGGAAACATTTCCAGAAACATTCAAACCCTACTTGTAGTTGCCATGCATTATTCCATATATAAAGTGCAATAAAAAAGACGGAGATGTTTTTGTCCTCTAGTTTAGGCCATATTTGGGATGCGCGGAAAATATTTTGAATCTATGGACGAGGACGCCAATAAAAGAATTGGCAAAGTTACAGAGAAAACTGTGAAGTTTGTTCACAGTTGTTACGAGAAAAAAGTGAAAGTGACGAAAATGTTGTAGGTATTAGGTTGGGAGCCCCTCGGTTCACGAATAAAAGAAGCGTGTGCATTTTTTATTTCGTATTAATGCGCAAACAGCACTCTATCCTATATATTGGACTTCTAACACAGATATGTGCAACAATAGAAACAATTAAAAACAAAAAGCAGGATAAAAAGCCCACCTATGCGGGAATTGAACTCCCGACCTCTGGATTGGCAAGCGAGAACGGTGCCCTACCGCCAAAATGAACAAGACACCTGAGATTCCTTATGACGCGTAGGGAATTATGAACCCAATTATATTGGTAAATTTGACCACCGTGATAAAATAAAAGAGAGATAGACGCCGTCAGAGACAAATTCATGTATTTTTTCTTTCCTTTTACGATTTGCAATAATGAAAAAAATGAACCCTATTACGCGAATATATTCACTTAAAGACAGACATTCAATGTTTGTTCAAACACATCAATAATTGCATGATGGATAAAGTCATATAAGGCAGAGGTGTTTTCGTATATTAGATAACATATATTTAAATGCCCTCCCTCTGAGGCACCGCCTTTTCGAAGGCACCTCCACTGCCGGGCGGGAAGGATTGCGTGCGGTATGGATGTCAAGAGCTATGCCTCGGTAGCGTAGCTACTGATAGGGCCTCCCTTGCCGGACAGGTCTTGACTGAACTGCCAGACTAAGTGTGCCTCACATGATAGGGTAGAGAGGGTTCTTTATGTGTAGAGAAACAAGCCTTTCTAAGGGAGTAAACCCTGAATATAAATCCTGGCCCTCCAAGTTGGGGGTTAGGCGTAGGGCTAGCAACCCTACCCTTTAAAAAATTCGTTTGCTACGAAACCTCTAAATGTGCCTCGGATAGATAAGGATGAATTTTTAAGATTTCGACCTGGCAAACAGACAAGGACAACGAATACATGGAAATTAGTAACATGGAATGTTAAAACATTGTTGAAACCGGGTAGAATGATTGAAGTTGCCAATTAAGTGCTGAAATATGGTTTAGATATTATAGCCCTACAGGAAGTGAGATGGGTAGGAAATGGTAGAATTGATAAAAAGAGTTTTACAGTATTATACAGTGGACCCAGCCATAGAACTGGATTATATGGAACGGCTTTCATGATTAATACAAAGATAAGAAACAGTTTGATGAATTTTGAGCCATTAGGGGACAGACTATGTAAAATCACCTTGAAAGGAAAATTCCGTAACATCAGCCTTATATCAGCTCTTTCCCCTACTGAAGATAAAACAGAAAAAGAAAAGCAGGAATTTTATGATAAACTGGAAAGAGAATGCCAAAAAATATCAAACAGTTATCATTCTTGGAGATTTTAATGCAAAAATCGGTAAGGAAGACTTCTTAAATTCTGTAGCAGGAAAGTACTCACTGCATGATGTGACAAGTGAAAATGGAAGGCTTCTCTGCCAGCTTGCTCTGTCGCTCAACATGATCATAAAGAGCACATGCTTTGAACATAAAAATATTCATAAAGGTACCTGGAAAATGCCTGGGACAGGAATTGTGAATCAAATAGATCATGTGCTGGTATCCAGGAGACACTCATCTTCTATATTAGACATAAGGTCTGCACGAGGACCAAATTGTGACTCTGATCACTATCTAGTGAAAGTAAATTTTAGAGAACGACTGGCCCTCTTGGATAAGATCAACAGGTCAAGAGGGGTTAAATGGAATAGTAAAATTTTAGGAGATCCTGTGTAAGCTTTGAGGTACAAAGATGAAATAAGTATAAAGTTAACTAGGACTGGGGAAGAACTGACAGAGCAATATTCTGTAGAAGATTAATGGACAAGAATTAAACAATCTGTTTTATCAACTGTAAAGGACAAAATAGGTAAAGCAAAAATAAAAAGGGAAGCCGATTGGTTTGATAATGAGTGAAAACTTGCAAAGAGGAAAAGAATAAGAATAGATACAATATGTTACAAAGGGAGACTAGATTAGCAAGAGAAAAGTATAGGCAGAACAGGAAAGAGGCTGATAAATTACTGAAAAGAAAGAAAAAGGAGTACTTAAAAAATCAGTTGAAGGCTCTAGAAGAGCTCAATAATGCTAAATAAAGCAAAAAGTTCTACCAAGCAGTAAAATGCATGACTAAAGGTTATCAACCAAAAGCGCACTCCTATAGAAATAAAAATGGTCAAGTCATTGGGGAGGAAAATGGGATACTAGAAAGATGGGCTGAATATTTTATTGACCTGTACAATAAGGAATTAACTACAGGGGTTGAAGAGCATGAACAAAGTCACATAGAAGATCAGGAAGTGCTCATTCCAACAATAGAGGAGGTAATTGAAAGTATTGGAAGACAGAGAAATGATGCAGCACCAGGAGACGATGGTATAACATCTGAATTGATTAAGAATGGAGGTCAAGATTTAAATAGAGCATTACATCAGCTAATTTGTAGTATTTGGAAGTTGGAAGAGTTCCCAGAAGACTGGAAGACAGGTTTCATTTGTCCAATTTATAAAAAAGGTGACAAATATGATTGAAAAAACTATAGGGGCATTACATTACTGAATTTAGCGCATAAAATGTTCACCAGTCTTCTCCTAAACCGCATAAGCACCTATACTGAAGACATACTGGAAGAATATTAGTGTGGATTTAGAGCTGGTAGAAGTACCATTGACCAGATAAGACAAACAATGGAGAAATGCTATGAATATAATGTTGACTTGCATATACTCTTCATTGACTTCAAACAAGCCTTCGACAGCGTGAACAGGAAAGAGATGATACGTGTGTTAAGAGATTATGATATTCCAAGGAAACTGATTAGACTGGTTCAATTGACATTGCATGAATCACAATGTAAAGCCTTTATTAGGGGTAGAGCAAGTAGAGCATTTAAGATTACCTCGGGGGTAAGACAAGGAGATGCTCTCTCAGCCACGTTATTCAACCTGGCCCTACATAATGCAATGAAAGAATTGAAACTAAGAGGGACCATAGTGCATAAATCCCAGCAAGGATTCGCATATGCAGATGATATAGCACTAATTGCACGAAATGTGAATGACCTAAAAGAAATGTTTAACATTTTAGAAAACACTGGTAAAGAAGTGGGGCTGAAGATTAGTGAAGAGAAGACCAAATACATGAAAATGTCAGCTCATCAGAACAAGCGGCACCTACAAAACATAATAATTGGGAATTATGAGTTTGAGGGTGTCAAGGAATTTACCTATCTAGGAGTCAGACTTAACAATGAAAATAAGATATCCACGGAGTTCAACCAAAGGGTAATGGAAGGTAACAGGACATACTTCGCAAATGTAACAATCCTCAAATCAATGTTACCATCAAGTAATACAGAAATGAAGATCTATCAAACGCTTATTAGACCCGTGGTAACTTACGTAGCTGAAACATGGACATTAACAAGCCAGAACGAGGAAACACTTAGAAAATTCGAAAGAAAAATGTTAAGGAGAATCTATGGCCCAATTAGAGAAGGAGAGAGATGGAGAATTAGAATGAACATGGAGATAAATGAATTACTAGAAGGGATGGACATAGTTAGATTCATAGCCGTGGTTGGGGCATGTAGAAAGGATGGAAAATGACAGAATGCCCAAACTGATATTTAATAGCAAGATGGAAGGTGACAGAAGAAAAGGTAGATCAAGAAAGAAATGGCTACAGGATGTGGAGGATGACTTGAAGGCAATGGGAGTTACAAGATGGAAGGAAAAAGCAAGAACAAGAACTGAATGGAGGCATATCATAGAGGAAGCCAAGGCCCACACCGGGCTGTAGAGTTGCAAATGATGATATTCAAATGCATGTATGAATTACAATTTCTGAATGCATGGCTGATGCTCTAACACCCCCCGTCACTCACAATTGCAGCGCCTTGCAAAGAATTGTGCAGATGTAGAGGGACTTCATACTATGCATTATGTTATTCTATGAATAGTTAATAAAATTATACAGATTTGCTATTGTTCTGAAGAGTTTGAATGTGAAAACAATCTTAATGAAAACAAACTTGATTACTTGGGTGTAAAACTAATTACTCATTTTATATTGAAATACTAGCTAAAATGGAGCATTTAATGTCCTTGGTTATAATATATTTTTTGAGAATATGCCGAGTGAAATCTTTTCCATGCTCCAGCCTTCAATAATGACGAAGTCCGCCGATGTTTAACTTGAGGGCATAAGCTCATTCCAAAATGGAAATTTAAATTTACTAAATTTTTTGAAAATTTTCTCCACAATAGGAGCTTTGCCTAGATGTCCAATCATCCTCCAAATGAATTCAACTTTTGTTAGCATTTTCCTTGCGAGATCACATTTTTTTCCTCATCCTTTTCGTCTTCGAGAGGTGCATTCGTTTGCATCCGTTCGACATCATTGCTGACATACTTTCAAAACAATTACCAGAAGTGTTCGGGGCCTCCCATTATTTCATCCCCATTGTCTTGAGCTCCTTCAATTGTAAAATGTTCTCCCATTCAATTGTCTCCGTCCCGTCTCCCACTCTCCATCTCCTAAAGAATCTTTTATCTTTTTGTTCAACTCTTTCTCAAACTTTTTAAGTTTACTTGCATTCCTTCTGGATATAAATTAAGGGGCAAACTAACAATAAAAGCTACTTTCTAGACAAATTTCAATGACTTCTACGCATTGACTCAACAAACTTGCCGTAATAACTGGAGAACATGTGAAAAAATAGGCCGTAAAGGATTAAAGTGGCGCGATCGCTCGATTCCGTCTAGTTACGTATCAACACTTGATTTGATTCAGCAAACTCCAGCCATCTAACTTCAAATTAGGTGACCACTGATTCGCTTTATTATGAAATATCGTACGCGTTCACCAAAAGACGAAGCAGTAATTTGAAAGTAAAGCATGTTAAATTCGAAATATCTTCAAGTATTTTGTCACACCCTCTTTGGATAGGTGTCTTCGAGAGTACAATCACCAGGAAATCAAGATTCCATCCAACATGGGTTCATCCTTTTACCCATTGGGTTTTATCGCAGAGCGTAATTATTTTCCTGAATTAAATAAAATTGGCAATTTTCCACAAAAAAATAAAAAAAATTATTAATACGACCGGTTTCGATGGAACTACATCATCACCTGGATGATGATCATAATCATGTTATTCCACCATATCACGCCTGAAACGTCTCTTTTTATTTTCCTGAAGACACAGTATGAGTAGGATTATGCTCGTCGGATAATCATAAGGTCGTGGGTTCGAGAACCCCTTCGGGGCGATATGTTACGTCGCCGTGTAATTTCAATAGGATTCATTCATATTAAGATGAAAAATCAGGCATCATAGAAACTACAATTATCTCACGAGAAAGCAGTGAGTCGGGAATATTGGATTAACTTTCATTGGAGTGTATCCAACAGAAGAGGAAAAGCAAGATGAGGAGCATTGGGAAGGTAGATACAGGTCTCTCGAATTTATGTGTCAACGGCGAAATTATTAAGACCCTCTGGAATATAGGGAGATGAGACAACCGGAGAAATTAAGAGAGAGAGAGACAGTGATATTACAGCGTGACTAGATGTAAATGCTCTTCCTCCTCTCACACCATTAGCAATTACAAGAAAGGCAACCAAATTTAACGAAGTCCAAACTTTTACTCGAAACACTTGCTAGAAAACGATGAAACCTGTTGGCAAATGTTAAAAACTAACATTGGTTTTGCTAACAATTCGAATCAACCAGCTGGTATCATAATAATGTATGCTCATGCAGTCTCATAGAAAAAAGTAGCCGATAAAACGACGTGAATCCAAATAATTGTTAGAAACATATGAGAAGACAATTGAATCATTACTTCACTTGCTAAGTCGTTATGTACACTATTTAGGGTACAATATTTTAAAAATAAATAATAATGCTAGTATAAACATTGAAGATGGGGGGCATAAACTAGAATAGTTCACCTATTTAAAACTTGTTCAGTTGGATGGCGCGCGGACATCACATGGACATTAAAAGGAGTATTGGGCTAAGTAAAGAAGCGTTTACAAAGAGACGAGAGTTGATAGGAGGTATCTTGAGTAAATATGTAAAGAAAAAATCTGAAACCTTAAATTTGGAGCGTGATTTTATACGGCTTAAAATATTGGCCATTGAGTCAAGGGCCTTGATTGAAAACTTTTGAAATGTCCGTATTGAAAAGAGCAAAGGAAATAAAATGAGCAGAAAGTAAAACAAATGATAAAGTTTTAAGCACGGTAGGGGAAGATTTATGGCTGTTGGAACAAATTCAAAGAAGACAGGACAAATAAATTGAGGCAAAAAACAATAAAGAAAAACAATAAGCATTTTGCCCGTCATTAACGGAGGTTTTAGAGGTATGCAGGGTCGAAAAATGAGTTGTATACAGTAAGGATGTTATGCTATTTTTTGTCTTGTTAGTTATGGCTTACAAATAAAGCAATATGTATTGCCAGGGTCGATCAAAAATCTACCTTGAACCAATCGATTACCAAAAATTATTTTAGAATATCTGTCAGACCCGGATTAATATTTAATAATATTCAGAATTGAAGAACTTGAAGAATTCTCTCGTAGATTTTCTCGGGACATTGAAATTATGTTTCGATAAAACAGTAAAAGTTCTGAACACAATTGGGAAACGAATTTTAGAAATAAAAAACAATTGCAATAAAAAATTCAGAGATTACAAAAGGAGACACCTCATAATATATAAAAATACAACCTAGGTTTCGTCGAAGTGTAATATCTTCAGATGAATACGAAGGATTTCAAAATGTTACGACTGAAACCGTGTTATTTGCACAGATTATATTCAAGCAAAGAACCAAAATCGTTTCATGGAATGCTATTAAGGCTAATTGGCACACATAGACGGTGTAGTAGAGCTTGGAATATTGAAGAGCAGAAACAATGCTTGGAGACTACATTGTGTACTAACTAGATTTGTATTGTACACAACTGTACTTAGGGAGTTGGCAGAGCGTTTGCCAGATTTGGATAGTGGAAACGAGTGAGCAATGAACTACGTATCTTTTTCCGGGAAGTAGTCGACAAGCCTACAGGTGGACGGAGAATATAAAAAATGGATAAATACGCGATCCAGAGCCGGGAGATCCTATTTCCCGTTTTCGCTTCTGCCGCCACCTCCGCGTTCTCATGGGGTTGGACAGGGGTGGGGGGGGCAGGGAAGGAGCGAGAGGGAGAGAGACACGCCATGCAATCCCCTCCTTCCGCTCTCCACGGCACTCCCCTTTCATGCCGCCCCCTCGCCCTCAGCCCTCTTGCCCACCGGCGCATGAATTTTTGATTGTCAGGTCCCCCTCCAACGATCAAAGGGAAATTCCGAGCGGTATCCTCAGTAATGAAATGAAGACAGGGACTTGACGCACAAGTAATAACGCTGAAGAATAATTTTTTTACGCACATTTTATGAAAAAGTGGAATATAATTCTGAACTTTTTTTTCAAGCTGATTCCGAATATTGTAACAGATTTCTTCCACCACCTTAACATCAACGAAGAATTCCAGTTTGCGGATACACATTTTTGTTTCATCCTCGGGCCTAGAGGGATTAAAATACTTTTTACCACTTCTAAAATCTTATATAAATAATAATGATCTAGCTCCCTCGAAATCCCGTTACCATCACAAAGAAATCTCATGCTTCAGCACGCTCATCTCTGACAGTTTCTTCTCCTTGAGAAAACTCCCACGTGCAAGCAAATGAAGGTGGTGAAGCGTACAAAGAGTACTACAGGAGTAGTTTTCAGTAGCCATATCCCTCAAACAGAAAGTAGAAGTTTCCTTTTGGTAATCAAAAAATACAGTAATATTTTGCTAAAAGTAACATTATAGCTCTTGTCCCGAACAAATATTTCAAGTTTCTGGACTGAAAAAATTCCTGGAGCATTTTGGTTAGTCAATGACATGTCCTTTACAAACAATTCCCTGTAAAAATAACTGAGTTTCTCTTTAAATATTTATGTTTGAGAGGTTATGAATGCATTTATACCATTTTTGCTCGTCTATGCTAACACAATTTTTGTGAATAACGCCTCGGTTATAGGCCAAATGAAATAAAGTAGGCAACAGGTTTTCGATGGCTAATAATTGTGCATCAAAAAGCAATTGTTATTAAATGTGTATCTAAGGAAATTAAATTATTTTTAATTACCGTTATTTTATATTAAGACAAGGATTACCAAACAGATCTTATAATTACGATGGAGGTAAAATGAAATGTTATGGAATTAGAATAAAACTTAATGGCATGAAATGGTTAAAGTTCACATTGATGCAGGGCTGAAATTTCAGTTGATAGGCATATTAAGAGAACTAAGTTATACTATATTCATGTGTAAAACGAATAGGAAAAATCAATTTATTCTGTGCGATCAGCTGGGAAGTACCTGAATGAAAAGAATTTACTCTTTTGGGAAAGGAAATATCCAAATATACGGACATTAGAATGTGGACCCATTCCGACAACCGTTAAGTGCCTTAATCCTCTATTTTCTTCCTAAAAAAGACCTGGCAAATTTAATCAATTGCTGTGTTATATTTGAACCATTAAAAATTAAAAGATTGCATCAACATATTAAATAAACCATAATAATATAAGGAAATGCACGATTTAGCTTTCTTGTCATTTCAGAAAAAAAATAAGTTGTTGTTTCGTGAAAGCCATCATGGATAATTCAAAAATAAAATTTTTTTTAAATTGTTAAAATAAATAAATATATATTCTCTTGCTAGTGTTCAATTGTAAATTTACTTTTGCTTATAATGTCCATTATTTTCAGCAATGAATATTAATGATCGCTTATTATGGGTCATGATAGGTTTGTGATCAAAATATTCTCAACAAATGTTTACTTGCACATAAAACAATAATGTTTTCATTTGTTTTAGGAGTTCATGTCAAATGTTTTTGGATTTCTTTTGACGGAGACTTCTATAGGAAATCTCATTTCATAAAAAATCTAACCCGTACGACTTGAATGACAGCTCATGAGCGGCGTGAAAATGATAGACACCCGGTACTCTTCCAAGGGAAATTTTTCCAGGTTCTCTAACCCCACAGCCGGCTGAATAACGTGCGCTCTCGCGAGCACCGCTAAGCTGACCTTCACGCTGAGACGCGACTGGGGGCCTTCATCAGACCTCGCGAGTTGATCGAATGCAGACGTACGAGAAACCCTCCGCCGATCCCCATTCAACACAACACCCTCGCTCGCCAGCCTCGTTCGGAAAAATAAACCGGACTGCCCCGCTCTCTTTGATCACCCTCACAGAAAGGGGAAAGAAGGTGCTCATTCACCACGAGCCTCGTCATCTCGCCGAAGGGAAAAAGAAATGAGGAACGGGGACACGAACTCTTTACCCTACTTCCGCACAGAGTTCCGCGGAAATAAGTTTTTCACCTCTCTGGTTTTAATTTTTTCTCTCAAGAAAGCCGAAGGGACAAAAAAAAGGTGATGTGTGCAACTGCGGGCATGAGAGCGAAATAAAAAAAATTAAATTAAAAAATAAATAAGACGGAACCTCTTCCGAGAAGGTTTCCATGGTTACGTGCCTGCAGCGGGTTTCGTGTGACGCCGGGAAGTAAGGTGAAGAGGGCAATCGATGGGTTCGCGAGGGGTGTGGGGGAAGAATGCGGGAGGAGGGTGGCCGGGGAAGATGTACGCCTACGTAGGCTCCAAACGCTCGATGCTCTCAAGTGCCTCATCAGCAAAGGTATGAGCTCGTCGAGGAATATAATGGCATAATTCCTGGTAGCGAACGGCGTAGAGAAATGGTTCGGAAATATGGCCTTTGGAGGATGGAAAACGCACATAGTTCGAGGACCTTTGGCATTTTAGAGATGGGAAGGGAAAATATCAGGTAAATAATGTGGAGATCAACTCAAGCGTTGGAGAGAAAAAGAAAGAGGGTAGAGGTAGCCAGTCGGTGTAGGAAACCTGAGAGGGGGAAAATAAAAATCGGTGTGCTGCTAAAGTGGGTGTCAGGGAGGAAGTTACATAATCTCGAAAGAGAATGGAAGCGAATATGGATTTTAGATGACGTGGAGGAATAGAGAACGAATCAAAAATCGGAAAAGGGTTCGCTGAAGGATAACACAGACCAACAGTGTTTTTGATGCCGGAGCTTTTAATTCTGATTTAAAGAACAATTGGGGTGCTGAATCCAATTATGACACTAGTTTTTTCCTATCAGCTATAGTTTTCAAGATATAGATATATTGTTACTTACGTAAAAAAATCTTCTACATGATGATATGGGAATATTATATTAATAATTATCTCATTGGCCTGCAATATAGAAATATACATAAAACCAATTGACAGTTTATTGAAAATAAAAGGAACACCGCAGAGTGGTTATAAATTAGTATACTCATAGATTTATTTAACTTTGAAAATTATTTTCCGGAATATATCAAATATTAAAACAACTAATCGTAAGATGTGCCATATCTAAAAAAGTAGAGCTGTTAAATAAAAACGGATTTCATATTTGGATTCAGCTCTACAAATATAGTTAAAATCATCACAAAGATTCCCGGCACCAAAAAAAATTTTTTTTTGTAGGCCTGTGTAATCAACTACAACAATAATAAAATACGCACCATATATATTTAAATTATCGTCCAGCTGTGGACAAAGCAACAATAGCGATTCATACGGAGATTGTTCTACCTCTAAAGCGAAAGATACAAAATTTGAGTCGAATAGCTGACCAAATGTTATGGGTAGAATCGAGGTTTTGATGGAGTTTCATATTATGAATGTGAGTTAAAGTTAACATAGTTATATTTATGGGGATAGAGATGAAACAGGCTTTAAATTCTGGCGGAATCCCTTATTCTAGTGAATATTAGTTCACATAAATTCAAACTGATGTAAATATATATGGAAAATACCATGTTAAATATATAAAGTGAGCCTATTTTCAAATATTTTCTAATTGCGTATTTCGCCTGCATAAAAATTAACATTTGAAATTTTTAATATTTTATCTTTCTACTAACATGAAATTTGCTAAGGGTGTATCCCGACACTCGATTTGAGCCTTGCGCTCTCATTATTATGCATTAACCTTTCAAACGGTGATGAATGACACTTTAAATAGTAAATCCAAAAATCAAGAATAAGAAAAATTATAACACCACACCCCTGGAAAAAAATATAAGTACTATTCGTCTTGGACTAAGTTACGTTGTTACGAAGATTCGCCCGTGACCAGTAATTTATCTATTGAATTAATGGGAAGAGGACTAATTTTGGGAGGAATTACGTAAAGCTGCTACACAAATACGTGCAACTAGATCACTGGAATACAGTAGCCTCAGTAGAGGAAACCTTTTTATAAAAAGTATTAAAGCAAAAGATTTTTAAAATCTTCGATTATCGAAATCTAATAACAAGAATTTAACGCATAATTTTTTAAAAGTTTTTCTACCAAATATTACACGCATTCTTATCAATCATGATTCCTTTATTTCACTTCATCTCTTTGAAACCAACCAACAGTAATAAAAAAATTAGGGAAATTTGTGTTTCGGATGGTTATTGTTTAAATAATCATGAACAGACGAGTTAGTTCTTTAAGCGATATTTTCTTATTAAAACTACAAACATTTTTTGGTTGAAAAAATCTTATGCAATGGCAAAAACTTCGCTATAGTTGTTACTAACAATTAGTCATAATGCCATTAAAAAAATTAATAATATACCAAATAATGTTACAAATACCTGTAAAGTAATAATGAACCTAAATCTCTTGTAGTTCCTTGTCAAATAATGCTCAAGTTAAAAAAAATGAGGAACATTGCAGAAACATAATGATGAAATTATGATTTCCTGTCAATAACATTCCATTTGACTTCACTCGAGTTCACTAAGGGCAAAAAATCAGAAGAATAAAAAATAGCGGGTAGCCTTTGGTGAAACCACTTTGAATTGGCTACACCAAACGGACCGCAGCGACGAGATGGGCGGAAGGACTGGAGAGAGAGAGGCAAAATTTAGGTATCCGTGGGAGTATATCCCACGTCGAGCACAAAAAAGGAGGGATAAAAAAAAAAGAAAGAAACACATCGAAGCGAAGGGAGTCAATCACGATCACCTCGCCATCGGCGTAATAATCACCACAAAAGCAAGGCGTAGTGCGCTCCCCCGGCGTCAACCACGGAGAGCGGTAACGCCAGATATCCGCGCGAGGGAGACAAAACTCGAGAGCGAGCCATCGCGATTAATTCCGCCCCAATGGCGCGGCGGGGGGAGGGGGGAGTTGGGTTGGGAAGCACTTGACTCGGGGCGGCGGCGGTGCTTTTGACGTTTCTGGGAGAGGAAGAGGGCGGTTTGGGGGAGGGGAGGGAGGGAGGAGGAGTTGAGGGGATGATCTTCACCCCAAAAATTTCCAAACCCTCCTCGCCCCATTTCACACCCTCAAACCCCCTCCTCACCCAACCCTCTCCTACCCACTTCCCCGCCCACCAATCGAATCTTTCGCTTTGACTGCGGAAAATGAGGTAATAGAGAGTGGGAGGGAGGAAGGAGAGCGAGGAGGGACGGAGGGGGGGGGGAAAGGAAAGAGGTTAAGGACGAAGTCAGGCGTGGGGTGGAAGGCAAATATTAAAAAAAGGAGGAACGGAGGGATCAAGGAAGAGGACATATGAAAGTGCGAGAGTGAGGAGGAAAATGAGGGAGAGGACAGACGAAAAGGGACGAGGGGAACGATTCTAATGAAAAATCGGTGGGCTTCATTACAACGACAGAGGGGAAAATAGGACCGGGAAGGGAGAAGTAATGAAAGGGGTAATGGATATGGTGTCTCAAGGAGTTCTTCTCCCCCGGGGAAGGGAGAGTTTTTGGGATAACGGGTCATCTTTATCACAGGAGAGGGGCGAGCAGGGGTGCGGCAGGAAGAAGGGAGACGTAGGCGGGGCTCGGAACTGAAGTTGGAAGGAAGCGGACCGTCGACGGGAGAAACGGGGTGTGGGGAGATTGGTGTTAGACTGGAGGGGGTGGGGTGATAGCGTGAGGGTGAGGATGACAGGAAGGAAGGGGGATGCGATGCATAGCTCCCCTCGGAGGGGTTGAACGAATGCTGTGTTAGGGGAGGAAGGGGTCCGATAGAAAGGGAATGGAGGAAAGGGAGGTTTTATGTGAGAGGGATGGGGAAGTCGGAGGAATGGGGTAAAGAGAGGGAGGGAGAGTGCTTGGGTTTGGAGCCAATGTTGATTCAAGTGTGAGGGAGGAAAGAATACTATACGGAGCAGGGCATGCTAAGTATCACAGCAAATGATTTGCATGCTCTTCTCTTTCATCATCATCGCAGTAATCTACCCTAAGGCTGTTTTTGATAGGCGAAGGGGGAGTTCGTTCGCCACAAACGAATCCATAAGGCGTGTGAAATTCAAACATTGTGGGTAAAAGGGGGGGCTGCTTTCTCTGTGCCACCATTGAGGTCTTTCACCAAGTTTTGGTGACTAAAAAATCACACCACGATCTTTCGGTCGGCAGCCGAGGGCTCTAATCAAAGAGCTATGACATCGTCATCCTTTTATTTAAGGTTGTTTTTCTGTACTCCACATTTTCACAAGAACTTTTCATAGCCACCAGGTTTTCACTGGTTTGGAATATGTGGACGCACGGAATGTGAGACAAGTAAAGACATTTTTTCCCGGAGAATTAGAAAGGACAATCAGGACATGCACAGGGAAGTATTCGTCAAAATGTTTCGTATGGTAAAGCAACTCTAGTCAGTTGTTTGGTGGGCTGAAAAAATGAAATCGACGGATCGGGGAGGAGTTGGCTATTTCATGTGTGAATTTGAAACTTGCAGCTCACTACATATTAAAAAAAAACATGTCTGTTGGCATTGATGCTGGGACATTAACACCAAATGAACTTCATTTATCTCAGGAAATATATGAGCATAGTTAAGTTTCCTTAACTTGGCATTTATTCCATCATATTCTAACAAAGCGTAGACTAAACGAATCTAAAATTCTTTTAATTTTAACAGCGGGGATTCAACATAGAATTACTCTCAGAGATCTTGTTCTTATGAAGTAAATTGATTCGGGATTTACTGTTATTGATTATATAAATTATCGATCACCCCCGCCAAACACCCTTGCGGCGGCTTGCAGAGTATTGAGCAGATGTAGACTATTGAATAATCCGGTGACTTTTTTTAATGAAATCAATTGATAAACGAAAGAAATTATTCAAGTTCAAATTATCGCCTAACACTCTAGAGGTGGTGTGCCAATGATCCAAGGCCACTATCGACAATCTGTATTCCTAATATATTCCTTAATTAATAATTCATATATTATTTATTACCAGTGCAATGTGCTGCAATTTTGTGCGCCGATTTGCATAACGTAAACTATTTTTCAATGATATTGTTTGAACTAAGAGATAATGACATTGGTTAAGTTTTATAGTGTGGAAATATTAATCAATAAAAATAAAAAGCGCATTATTATAACTTGAGTTTTCATCATTTTCAGTGACCAAATCTCCAATCTATTTTATATCCAAATTCACAATCGTAATGATTGGTGGAGTCAAAAACGAAAAATAAACGCCATTTCAACTATCCCGTGTTCTTGATATATCTTATTCCTCAATATTTAAGCCAAGATTTATGTTGCCTTTCAAACCAAATCCACGTTACAATTCCTAGGAGAATGGGCTTTGAAGCATTCATCGAGCATGGCTGCAATGGAACTTTGATTGAAACTTGACAACCGTCAATCGCAATAATTTGGATCATAAACCATTTGCTTCTACCGGCGTGTAACAGTTAGCACTTAAAGTTAAGCTATGGGTAGCGTTTAACCTGCAAACGACCATTTAAATAGTCGTCATTCCATCACAGAGCTCATCTCCCGAGGTTGATGGAAGTAGAACGAAAGCAAGGACTAGATTTCGCAATGAGCCAATATCTGACGATCTCCTGTCTTTCCCTGAAAGTGGAGATCAAAGAAGACGGGAAACGGGGCGCTGATGACAGGACGAGGTGAGCTGATAGGACAGCAAAGGAACGGCGAGGCGAGAGCAGCAAGGACGACATGGCGGGGAAGGGCACAAGGCGGCCCTTGTAACGAGCGCTTTTAAGAGCAGAGGAGAGTGAGAGAGGGTGGGGGAGGACGAATCCACCGCCCACCACTCAGCTGTCCCAGTTATCTCATCTCCACCTTTCTCCCTCACATCTCTCAAGACTCCTTCCTCGTTTGGAGGAAAAAAATATCTTTCCTGCAATTCCTCCCCACTCCTCATCTTCATCTTACACGTCCCCGAGAGGAGAAACAAAAAAAATCCCGCCCAGATTGTCTTTTGTTTCCAACCCCCTCCCCCACCAACTTCATTTCAACCCCCTCTCCCCATCCTTCTTCCGTCAACTCCTCCACTTCCCCCATCAACCACCTCAACCCATCCGCTCAACTCAGCACACACCCCTGCTCACTCACCCCCCCCCCCGTGAGCCGTGTACGAGTCGTGTGAGGAAGGATCCTGACTCTCGCCAGGGGTGTCGCAGCCGTCTTCAGGGGCGGTTGAAATGAGGATTTCGTTCTCATCCACCTAACCCACCCCACACCCTTGCCGCTCGCAATACACCGTTACGTCGCGCCCTATCGTCCTAGACGTTTCGCCGCACCCCCCTTTCTCGACCTCCTCCCCTCCCCGCATCTAAAAACCGCCCCCTACCCCTCTGTCATCCTGTCCGAGACGAGCGGAGGGGATGCTAGTTTTTGTTCTCCCTCCCTTCCGCGTGCGCTTCGACCAACGAACTACCCCCTTCTCCACCACTCACCTTCCACCACTCTCCGACGTCCCCTCCCCCAACCCTGGGACCCTATTCTCAGAGGAAGGAGGCACACACATTTCTCTCTCCACCCTCTCTATATTGCGCCCTCAGCGTTTTTCCCTCGCTTCGTTTTATTAGCGGGAGCTTAGTCGTAGGAGGAGACGGGAGGGAGAAGGGACGGCGGGGAGGAGAGCGGCCTTCGCCCCGAGGGGGGAGGGCTCTCACCCCCTGGGAGGGAAAAGGATGTTATTTAAAAAAGTTTCCCCTTTACTTCGTCTCAGACCGGCCCAGAAATGGAGGATTCGTATTCCTCAAAGCGGAGAGGTGTTCCACCCGCCCCTTCCCCCCACCCCCCTACGGAATGCGAGCGGTACGGGTTCATTAAGCCGGTGCGAAACCGGGACCGCCAATATATTCCCTCAAGATCAGGAGAAATGGGGAGATGTGACAAAAGCAATGAAGTGGAAGAAGAAATGTGGTGATATTTTTGTAGCAAAAGATAATTTTAAAAATTTCTAGCATTAAAACGTCATTTTTTTGCATGACTTTACTTACATTTGTGGCTCAAACACTATCGAAATAACCTCTTGGTAGTGTCATTACTTTGTTTACGTTTTCTGATTGAGAATGATTTTGAAGGAGATAAATGTTTCCTTAACCGCTTGTTAGCGTCTACCTTTCTCTCTCTCTCTCTCTCTGTGCTACGTTAATCAACTATTTCCTTTGACAGAAATTTTTAGAGATCTGGCCTGAATAAAAAAACCCGTTTCAGAAGGGGTGAATACGTACATGGAATACTCTATCCATAATTCACCACAATACTTCTTTTGACAATGATTCATGTTTCAAAAAGTCTTCCCAATTTCAAAGGAAAACATTATATGCACTGAATGGTTGACGCCTTAACTTTGTAGAAATCCATGTTTAACGTAAGAAATTAATATTATCTTAATAATTATATTAATATTACAAATAAAGTTCATTTCTGTATAAAGCAAAGATAATATTAATTTCTTAAGAAAACATTATACTTATGCTAATCACAACAATTTAGAGAACTTTGTACATTAAAAGGGATGAACACACTTTTGATGGTACTTCTCTCATCGAGAGCATAGTTTAATTAATGCATGAAAACGTTCTCTCCTGAAAAGCTATGAGAGAATGTATGCGAAGTTAAAACTGGTTTAATGAACTGTGAGAGAATGAAGCCTCTCCTTCTCATATTGACATTCCTTCATCGTTGGCGTCTCGTTCGAGTAAACAGATGAGGGAGTAAAAGCAACCAAAGAAACGTGCCGGAGTGGTGTATCAAAAAACAGTGACACGAGTGATGTGCTAGCAAACGACTCGAATGCAAATGATTTACAAACTGGCAGTTCAATAAATCTTTTGTTGTCTTTGGAAATCTTACCTCTTGCGTCAAATTCGGCCTTCAATGTACATTGAGTGAGTCCTTTGCGAATACCTTGTTTACTGCTGAGGCGTTTGCAGAGCATAAACAAAGCCTTTCAAGGGATAGGAATCCAAACGCGTGCTACATGAACGA
Organism: Hetaerina titia; assembly: GCA_037158775.1. Classification (NCBI taxonomy): domain Eukaryota; kingdom Metazoa; phylum Arthropoda; class Insecta; order Odonata; family Calopterygidae; genus Hetaerina; species Hetaerina titia. Next base: position 93,522,606 of record CM073770.1, read on the forward strand.
TTTGATATTCTTGGAAAATCGAAGACGCAAACAACCCATTTAATGGTACATTTATACGATAATTTTCCTCAAAATATACGTATAACGACCCATAGAGCACTGATAATTAATGTTGCTGGAAAGCGCGCATTTACCGTGATGAAAATCCGATCACACAATAAACGCGGGGATACAGTTTATCCGTCTTTATTGCATTGAGGAATATTGGGATAGAGCTGATTTAGGTAGGATCAAGCTAATATTATGGTGACATAGCGGTTAACATTTGAAATGAAAATCTGCCTCAACCAATTAGCGAGTTCCTATATATCATGCCCGCATTCATAAGTAGAAACAGCATGCCTTCAGGCGAATAAAAAAGATTGATAACTTTGATTGTCGCGAAGCTTTAAATCAGCAGATGAATAAATGCGTTCACTCAATTATTATTTATTAAATTGCAATGGATACGAAAACAATTACGGAATGTGAATCGTGTCTAAAGTTCGAAACTAGCGTTAGAATTTTTGCGGTGTTGGCTACACTGAAAACAGTTCTAAATCATTCGAGCATTGACTAAATTATTAATAATTCATGATAATCTCAAATAATTTAGTGCTCAAAGGAAAAATACATGTACACCTGTGTATTTTATTTTTTTACTACTCCGTTTAGAATGACTTCGTCTGCATAAACCAATATTCAAATATTCCGGATAAAAATCAAATACTGAACACCGCACAGGTCGATTATGGACACGTATAGCAGTGGGAGTGATACCCTGAAAAGAAGACCTTTCATATAAACAACTGGAGGGCATTGTGTTCAGTGAACGTTAAAATAGAGTTGGGCTACGTTTATTTTTAAATTTATGTTTACCGCATCTCTAAGGTCATTATCCAGGCACGGATAAATCCGCTGCGCTTCTCTACCGGTGGAATTGGTATACATTGCTAAATCTGTGAGAAAGGCTTATATCCGCGTAGCCTAGAGATGAAATACCCGTGGGGGAAAAGAGACGTGCAATTCTTAACCACTCTTGAGATAAAGAAATTGCCCAGTTGGGACAAATAACTTTGGAGTTGCAGACTCAGAGAATAAGAGATTCATCGAGAAAAATTTCACCAATTTTTCTCATTTGACCAAGACCTATATGAAACACTGTTTCAAACTCTTTCAGACATTCTTTTGCCAAAATTACGAGGTTCAATATAGTTTACAACGTAGTTCATGCCTGGTTACACTTGGTCGAAAGAAATAACCCATTCTCCATCCTCAGGTAGTCTTGAAGAGCCATCTATTCCAGACCAATATCCCGTCCCCGTTCTACACAATGCGTATATTTCATCCTCGTCCGACAGTTCTTTTTCTTTCCTTACAAACTTCCCATGAACCCTTCCTTCCCCACCGCACTGCTTATATCCTCGTCGCCGGAAGAATCAAAATGAAATTTATTGAAGTGCACGAATGTCCACGATGGGGGTGTAGCGAAAGAATATCATCGCTCCAATGTGCCCGTCCATTAATCCAAAAGTACTTTGGAAATAACAATCAAACACACATCAAAACATGTAAATATTAGGAAAATATTGGGAGCAATAAAAATCTCCAAGTTCAATTTCTGGATTTATAATTAGTACACAAGTGTTTTGGACCAACACGGTCAAAGTAGTAGGGAGAAGAATTGCGCTAGGCAAGGAGGCTCTCTCAAGGGGAAGGGAGTTGATGACGGGGACGTTGAGTAGGGAGGTTAAGACAATACTCGTAAAAACTCTGATATGGAGCGTAGGGCGCGGAAACGTGATCGCTGAAGCAGGAGGATAGACGTAGATTGAAGGCTTTTGAAATGTGGGCGTGGAGAAGAATGGAGAAGGTGAAATGGACCGAAAGGAAAACAAATGAGGAAGTACTAGGGATGGTGGGCGAGGAGAGGGGTTTGTTGGGAGAGATCCTATGGGGGCAGGAAAAATGGATGAAAGGCGTTTGAGCGGCAGTGGGATGTTGAAGAAGGTAATAGAGGGGAGAATGTTAGGCAAACGAGGAATGGGCAGGAACAGGATAGGGATGTTGAGCAGGATGATGGGAGGAAAGAAGTACGCAGAGATGAAGAGGGACCTGATGTAGAGTGGCTTGCTGGATTAGGTTTTGTTTGCAGTTACAAAATATTTATTTGATAGTTGTGTCCATCAAAAAAACTACCTTAACCGGTAGATTACCTAATAATGAATTAGTACACGCATAATTATAGTGGTTGATAATATCACATGATAAAATGAAATTTGTCGTTTGAAAACAAATTTTTCCAATCTGCATAGAGCTCTACGTATACGAAACATGGTATTTGAGGAAAAAGGAGTGGCACAGATTAGATAAATATTTATATAAGATGTAAGAAAAATATGTTGGAAGGAGAGGTACGCTAACGAGTAATTTTTAAACATGGTTTAAAAAAGAGAGGGAGTTGACAGACGAAATTCAAAAACCTAGTTGGGGAAAAATGTTGAGAGGTAGAGGGATGTTTAATCCCGTCTCATAAAAGAGAATTTTAGGTTCGCAGCATAGATGAGTGAAGAGATAATAATAACTTTTTTAGATAGAATGAAGGCAGGTGGAATGTATGCAGGGCAGAATGGCAAACAATTTGAAGTTCACTGGTTACTTTACACAAAATAGTTGCCGGGAGCCGTTTAAAACGTAACTTTATTTAGTGCCTCGGCCATTATTGCTTTTCCCCGTCATTATTCCCCAATGACGATCACGATTCGCGAATTAACTTTTTTAATTACGTCCATTCCGCGCCTAAAACATATTGTGAAATAACCCCTTCATTGTATTTCCACGGGGCCGCGCACATTTGCCAAACGACATTTCGAACGTTAGTATTTTCGAATTCCGGGTTAGGTGATCACATTATGCGGCATTTACACAATATGGTTCGCCCATGCATGGGTGGCTCTTGAAAGGTCGACCTCTACGTGTACGTACCACAACCACTCGTATACGTATGCATTAACGATTGCCACCGAGTTCGATACGTGAATTCAGAATATCAGACCTTGCCATCCCGCACTGATTTAAAGAGATTATTTTGAATGAACGATTGGGAGAATGGGAGTAGTGAAGCGGGATTGTATTCAGGAGCTCGTTCGTGCAGGATTCCAAGAGGATAGTTGACTTTTCCTGGTATCACATTCTTTCTTATAGTTCAAGTTCGATATTTAATGTGAAATAGCCTCCGTTCTAACATACTTCGTTTGAATGAGTCAAATTCTTCAGCGGAAGTACTTTTTATTTCGGATTTGATTTGATGTCCTCGGTGACGTCGGGGTGTCGTCCTCGTCTGTTAACCAGAAGTTCGCGGGTTCGCTACTCCTCCCCCCCCGGTCCCTTCACCCTCATTTTGTCAAGAGTTAACCCCTCCCAGTTGAGTTATAACCATCCACCTAGTACCCATGTCCGTAGTATCCATGTCGTTGATTTTTTTGAAGTGATCAAATGCAAAAGAGTAAAGTTAGGACTATGGTCCATTATTTTCTTATGGTTATTTTTAACGCAGTTAATTTTTCCATTTTTGTTTAAGAGAAAAACAACTAGCTAATTGAATCACTAATAATATAGTCACTGCCTGAAGACTGCCCCGAGCTAATTTAAGCATCACCACCACTGCATCTATGTCGAAAACAGTCGCCAACACTGGCAAATGCCGGTCTTTCGAGTGCGATCAATGTGGAATAAAAACTGATCAGTTACGAGTCCACTCCGGTGTGTGTTCTGGGGCTTAAAGAACTCACTCACACGATTCGTTTCAATTCATCCTTTTAGTTGGCTTGACCGTCGCGAGCAAAGCAATAGTGCCGCTGACGAATGTTTGGTGAGAGTGATATTTTGTAGCGAGTGTAGACAAGATTCGTCTTTCAAGTAGTCCATTCCAGTTCTATTGGATTGAAGTCGATCTATTACGAGCCCCCTTGTGTGAATTAAAACTCCAAGGGTACATGCACTCATTGCTGTTCGTTGTTTATTGGATCGAGTGCAGATATGCCTGGAGTAGGACGAGTTATCTTCATCAAACGAGTAGGAATCTACTTACTTAATCTACTCATACATTTCAGAAAGATTTAAAAATTTTGGCAGAATTTAATAAAATACAATCACATTGGCGACATATTTTCTGCAACTTGGACTGTGACAAAGAAGTTTTGAGTATTTTGGAATATAGTGATCATTACTTTCCCAATAATAAATTGTCTAATTATACGCTGAAATTTAATTATAGTCCAATAAAATGTGATGAATTTTGTACATTTGCTTTGTCCTTATTACACAAGAAATAGCAAACATATTGTATTCAAGATATCATCATTCCCATCACGGCAACATATTTAAAAATATTGGGACTACAAGCACCAACGTCTCCCAAAGTAATTTGGAAGAAGTATTTTTTTCAGAAAAATGTTAAATATTTTGTTACAGAATACTATATGTCAGCATCATCCGTAAAAAACCCAAAAAAAGTTATTCACATTAAGGACTTATCGTGGGAAATTAAATGTGGAAAATGTTGTCTTTAAAACTTCTATTTGATAGAACTCTCTTTAGAGATTTTTATCGTCAGTGAAATTTTAATAAAACCTGGAGGAACTTCAAGGAAGGTCCACCTTCACATGGAAGTCTGGTCGAGATAAGGCGTCCAATACTGTCGTCAGCATCGTTTCCGAGCTAAAATCGCCGACACCAGCTCCAATAACCATTGAGCATGAAATATATTAACAATGTTTGACTAAATTACTAACGTTATCAGACTTAAATTATCAGGATAATTAGGTACCTATCGAACTCATTCTGGATCGATAATGAACTGACATTGGAGAGGAAAGTGACGCTAGTAAAATCAGACCTTCGAAATAGGCTCCTTTTCATGAATAAATTAAGCATGTTTTCCAACGTGCTTGTAATTTTTAATTTTTTGGGTACACTGTTTACGTCAAAAATCTAAGATCGATTATTGCCTAAACATTGGCATTGCCACTTGTACCCATCAACATACCATAATCATAACATACACATGACTATGTTTAATAAATGGTCTCCGATGCTCAGTCTACTGCCGTGATATATTTTTATGATTCCCACGCACAATAAAAAAGATCAAAACAGTTCCCATGCCATAACTACGACTCAGTTCCTACTAAATGCGGTGCTTAATGGGCAGAAAAAGAAACTAAAACGGAGAGGAACACAAAATCTGCTCGTCCAGGACGTGAGAAATTCTCCTGCTCTTGTTTCTCATGCCCACTCCTGTTATGTAGTACCTCGTTATAGCCTTCTTCCCGGCATTATGGTAATCTTCCATCTCTAGGACCGTGAATCTTATCCACTTTATTACTTTTCCCCTTGCTAGCTCTTTTTTTCCCAAGATCTCGTCCCTCTCCGCTCACTCCTCCCTTTCATCTTCCTCCTTATGTGAGCTGCTCCATTGTCGTCACAGTTTTACTTATGACGCTCGTTTCCCAGCTCTCCTATCTCTGCACCGCACACTCCCGACCATCCTTTTGAACTCCTCCCGAGGACTTTCCGCTCTATGCACACATAATTCCGCTCGTTGGGCCCTATGCTACAAGAACCTTTCCCCCTTTTCTTTTACCTGAAGATAAATATTATCTTCGTGACGGGCAACTGTGCGTGATTAGGTTCTTTTCAGTGAGATCCAGTCTGAACGTGGAGAGGGGTCCCACGTACCGCACGAAAACTTGAGGCGCAGGGAATTTGGAAAACATTGAGCTTCCTTTGGCAACAGAACGTTCGTACGATATCAAAATGTATTATTCGCGTTTCAGGAATTCAAACTAGAGAGCGGGTAACACTAACTTTGAGGTAAAACCTTTATGCACAAAAGATAAAAATGCGAGGGTTATTTTTTAATTAACGTTCCCTGAAATTGACTCACAACTAGAATGGAGAGGAAGTAGGAACACGATGTTGTTGGATAACTATTCTTCTACGAATAATGATGGGGCTGTTTTATGTGGTGGGAAAACATTCAAGGAGGATATTATGCTATTTCCTCCAGTCTTACTTCAACGAGCTATTCACCGTGCCTCGTCAAGCATGGAGAATATCAACTTCACGCTGCCACCGCGAAATCTTGTCTAAATTCCATTCAAAACCACTTAATACCGCAATCCTTTTACTCCGCAATTCACTGTATAACTGCATGGGAATCGTGAGCGAATGGAATCAAACAGAGAGATAATTAGAGTGGTCTTGCGTTACTATTTCACGTCAAGTGAACCGTTGACATTCCACCCATTTCAAGAGGTCCGGATATGCGTCCGCGTGAACCACCATCGCATTGGTGAGTCGTACTCCGAAAATGGGGAGGAGGAAGGGCGGTGCGAAAGGAGCTTGAAGTGGAACGGCGGAATTATAAATTTTTCCTTTTATCGTCGCCGCCGTATCAAGCACGGGCTTCGGTGTACGAACATGAAATCCATGCACTCCTACCGCCTCTCCCGCACTAAGCCCGTCCCACTCCCAGAGCTCATTTCCATCCTCGCGCACCCCCCTCCCCCCTCAGATAGCCCTCCCTGCTCCCCCGACCCCCCCACCTAACCCCTCGCCCGGCACCTCCACGCCGAAAACTACCCCAACCCACGCCGGCCCTAATCCGTCCTACCCCGTCCGCCCATTTCTCTATTCTGCACGCGCCCGCCTTTCACTCCCCCAACCACCCCCGCCCCCACGCCGTTTTCCCCACCGCCCCCCCTTACCCTCCCCCCCACACCTAATTTCCGCAATCCCCTTATCCCCTCTTCGCCCTTGCCGCCTCTTTCATTCCTCCTTCCGCTCATAATGCTCCCCATTTCTCATCTCGTCCACTTCTCCTTCCTACTCTCCCCCTTCTCCTCCCTCTCTCCCTCTTTCCATTCTTTCCGCCACTCATCCTCCTCCATCCCGTCGGGGTCGAGCTGAAAAAGAAAACGACTCGCCGGGCCGCTCTCCTTCTCTCCTCTCTTCAACCCCGTCTCTTTGTCCTCCTCCCTTGACTCCATCTCCCTTTTCTAAAATTCGCCCTCGCCCATATTCCTCTGCCCTCCTCGACGCAGACACTGCACGCTTACCGTCGGGGGATCCGTAAGTTAATGCCTTTCGTGGCAATGTCAAGAGGTTTACCTGGAGAGTCGGTTTCAAAGTCCACCCATTTAACTGGACGAATTCTTTTGTAGGAGCTCTTAAACAACAAACTGATTCTCCGTATTACCGTAATCATATCATCAAGCTTTCTTGACAGTCGCACCATCCAATGGAAAATTCAGTTGTTTAGATGATTTGAGTTGCACCGTCACTATCTCGAGCGTAATGTCCAGCAGATGGGACTACAATGTTACATAAGGGTTTAATTTTAAGAGAAATCATCCCGAAAGGAATTACTGTCAAATTTATTTGTAAAGAAAAAGGGGATTCACGACTCTTGGAATCGGAACTGTGCAGCTCTTCTACTATGTCATCAAGTACCTTTGTCCATTTAACCATAGGTCATGAATCAGTTGTTCCTTGTTGACTACTGTAGGATCATGCTGATTTTGTATTAGGCCATTATGTCACATACGTAGTAGTCAAGTTTAACGACGGACCTCTTATCCTTGGCACATTTAAAGCACCGAGGATAATAACAATGGCCACCTTTTAGAAGTGGATTAAGTAGTTTCATATAATGATATTTAACAGTAAAAATGAAGCATTTATCAATTCGGACCAGAATAATGATAAAGTAGCTGGAGAAATACGAGATAAATAAGTTTTTTGTGAAAATTTCTATGCGCTAATTTTGACGCAAACAGCCACACGCCGATTATACAGATCCTCATTGTATTTTCTAAACTACGGCAAACAACCAAAATATTTTGCTTTGTAGAATAATATTAATAAGATGAAGCCATTTCTACATAAAAGGGTTTCGAATATTACTTTATCTATTTCCTTAGCATTGATAAAATATAAACAATTGCTTATTTAGGGGTATACAGTTGATTTTGTCATCGAGGAAGACTTGCATCTAAATCCATTGTGATACTACTAAAACTCATACTCAAATTCATAGCGGGTGATGGAAATCTTCTCCAGGGTCACTCATAAGTAATACCAATGAGTATGTAGATGAAGAGAGTTCTGAAGGTAAGGCGGGGATTCATATTTTACGAGGTTAGCAGAATGGCGCAAGAGTGAGTTTTCATTAGCAGGGGTAATTATTCACAACGTCCCTTGAGATGAATTCCAGCAACTTTCCCCCTCTTCTGTCTCTTTTTTCCCCTTCACTCACGCCTTCTGTTCTTTGAATGCTCCTCGCGTCCCATTTCTATTGTACTCGGTGAGCCCGAATCTGCCCCGTATCATTCTTCCAATCATCCTCCACCTAGGGGTCCAAACTCCAGCACAGCCATGCCCAAAACCGTGTTTTCTTAACTGAAATTCGCCACCACTTTTTTAAGCTACGCTATGGGGCTCCGTCTCACCTTGCTCTTAGAAGCGTTAACCGAGTTGGAATTTTAACACGAATATTGGAGTTTCCGAGAAAAGGATCCTTAGTCCTTTGGAGTTGGAAAACTAATTTATCTTTTGTCGTCAAGTTGTGTAAGAAATTACCATTTCCCATGGTCTTTTTCTCATTCGCTTCCCCTGCTGTCTTTTACGTTACTGTAACTAACCCTTTCCTTCTTTTCATCTTCCTCGTTATTCCTTCCATGTGAAAACCTCACCCTGTTCCCTCCAACACCACCATTTCTTTCCTTACCTGCCACTTTTTAGGGATAAGGCTCGGATGGTACAGGCGGCAGGTTTAATGACTTCTCACACCAAGACTCCAAGGCTCGAGATCAGTTGTCAACTGTACGTACCGGCCCCGATCTCCGTCGTCGCCACTCTAAAGAAAACGACGAGAGGAGTATTATCCCAAAAAACCCCCATGGGCGTGCACAGAACCGCAAGTGTGTCATCTTCGCCTCTCGCCTTCATTGCCTGGCTTCCGTCCCGAGCTTCGCGATCCGTCTTCACGGAAATGGAAAATATCTCCGGGTGAAAAGGTAAAAAAAAAAAGAAAAGTGACTTTCCCGGCGGCGGGAATGGGAGGACATCAAGGACATGCGAGGGATGGAGACGCTTCGTGCAGCCGGCCGCGGTTGCCGTCGCCTCCTCCTTTTGTGTGCGAGCATCCACCCACCGCACTCCGCTTCCCTTGCCCACCAATCCCTCCCCTCGTGTGCTGACATCTACGTCTTCGCTCGGTAGAGCGGTGCCCAGCCAGCGGCCCACGAGTTTGATCCGAAACGGTTATTCCTTTATCACAGCAGACGGAATACGTACTTTGAATAAATCATACATGAAAGATTTGACGGATAAGAGCTCAAATGATATAACGTATAACTCACGGTCACTACCTATTTATTCCACCACAATACTGAAAGTATTTATATATTTGGAAAGCTAGCGAAATGTAAATGCTTCCTTAGCTACACGTAGCTTATTATTTCACTGAATTTTACCAAATTCACTTGTGAAACACTCATTGGAGAGCAAAAGGAGGTTTACCTGCAACTCGTAACAGCATATTAGTGGCACATCAAGCATTTTCTGTCATAGTAGACACACGTCCCTAAAAGGAACTAAATTAATACAATATAAATCCTAATCGGAAGATATTAAAAATAAAAACTCGCTGGCATTAACCAAAAGAGAGATGAAAATAAACGTGGGATGATAACAAGATCCGAAGATTAAAAATATAAATATCCGCGCAAGGGTTTTTGGTTGGAGCCAACTTGAGCAAGTCAGTCAGGTGGTACGTACATCTATTCTCGTCAAACTTCCTGAGTTTCAAAAGTTGTGAAAAAATGACCGGGGAGGAAAAAACTTCGTTCACCTTAAATCAACCGCGGAGAAGTATTGCCATGTTTGTTCGCGCACCACTTCGCTTCCCAGTGTTCAATTTCCTCCCGTTTATTTCCCAGACTTGGCCCACCAATCTTTTTCGTCCCCCCGTCTTGCTTGCTCCGTCCTCCTTGCCCCTATCTATCTCTCTTGTGGGCTCGCCCCATTCGTCCCCCCCTTCCCTCCCCCCGACCCCTCTCTTTCCTCTCCGCCCTTTCGACCGCTCGTTATAATGCGTTCCTCTTTCCTCCAGACGCAAGCGGCGGCCGCCAGCCATTCCCCTGCTCCCACCCCTCCTCTGCGACACACCGACTCCCATTCCAACGACCTCACCCCCTCCACACACACACACAACGCCGACTCCCGCCGACCGCCGCGCCCCTTATCCCATTAACTTCAGCTCCCTTCCCGCCGCCTTCCTGTCTCCTCCGCCGTCCTTTTATCCAGAGGCAATTTATGAAAAATTACGAATGTTTCGTAGTCAAAATCCATCCTTCCTCATCTCATCTGTCGCACGGACACACATAAGTCTTGAGCATTAAGGAGGAGGGGGTGATACCGGGGGGGAGGAGGCTAGAGTTGAGGAAAAAAGGGGAATAATTAGGGAGCCACGACGCGAGCAGAATATTTTACGAAACAAGCTTATTATTTTTGTCGACCTTGTTTACTTTTCTTAAGCTGATTTTTACCCTTATAACTCCAGATTCTTCATCTGACGGAGCTTAAACGAACATCTCTCCGTTTGATTAACTGAGAATAGTTTCAGTGACATTAGTCTTTAAGTCCATGTTTTGCTGCAAATATATTATAGCCGTTGTCTCCGCGCGCAATGACATGAGTTCAAACCATAGCTCCTCATATTGAAAATGAGCACATCTCGTATTTTTATCAGTTTTTTCCAAACTTAAAAAAGAGTTTTCCGGAGGAGACAATTATGAATATTCATGAATTCCAGAAGTTAAAAACATTTTTTGGTTTTTATGGAAATTTTTGGACGTTTCTAATATGCATTTCCATACGAATCTTTAAGTATAAATTCTTATACATTATCTACTTCGAAATAAACATAATTTCGTCTGTTATGAAATAATGTTGAAAAATTTATATGGTAAAAAAGATAACTAAAATGATATATTGAAAAAATATGTTAAAAAATTACAATCCTTTGGAAATTAGTGGTAAAAATAAATATATATGCTCATTTATTTTTTATAAATAAAATACTTCGCCGTTGAGACCATTTACCTTCATTTCTTTTAAAATAGTTCGTATGAAAGCAAAAAGGGAATATAAGGGTGAAGTTCACAAACTTATAAGCGACCTAAAAGAACCCCGTCATCACCATAAAAAGACTATGGGGTATTTCTGTTACCCCAAAAGTTTGTGATTTTCGCACCGATATTACCTCATCTCCTTCAAACTATTAAAAAAAGTTAAATGGCCTTAATTGGAAAGTACTTCAAATGTGTGCTTGTATGTGCGTGCGTATATATAGATATATACCCGCGGTTAAAGCTTCAGCCCGGCAAGTCGAAAGATCTGGTGTTCAAGTCCCGATCAAGGAAATATTTTTGCGCTCGTGATCTGCTCGATTCCGCCTTCTCAACCTCTTCTGTGTTCGTCCTTTATGTGTGCTCCTATCCCTTTTCCTCATATCTATTTCCATGTGAATGAATATATATATATACACACACAAGTGTGTAAGTGTGTGTGTATATATATATATATATATATACACACACACAAGCGGTTGCTGGTTTGATCCGAAAACAGCTAATGACCCAGTCTATCTGAATTTCATTTTTTTCCACAGCTTTCCTAGCTAACGTATTTGTCATTTGGCAAGCTGACTCCTGCTGTCTGGGTTCTACTTTACGCACCAATTTTATGGAGCCCAGTTTGGTTCTTTGTACTCCTTCCAGATGCCTCATCACAGTATCTTGGATCCTGTAAATGAGGTGAATTCCGGACGGCATTAGTCAGCCTACAAAATGCCTTTGCGAGGACAGTTGTCGAAAAAGGCAGAATCCAGATAACCTGAGTTATTAATCGTATTCTAATTAAAACAACAGCCTCCAATCGCTTATGGTGTCGGGGCTTTGGACATCTAATTTGAAATCGCAAAGTACCCGGCCGGATGGAACGGTGTTAGAGGTTTAGCGAAGAGGGGCATTTGGGTAGGGATTACTCGAAAAAATCCCGCTTCCTCCTTTGGCAGGTGAAAGGTAGCATTGCTGTTAGTACCATAATTAGTATCCTGCCGACAGCAATTACGTATTGCTATTGAGAGAACAAATAAGGAGCGTTTATTACAACCCCGTTTGATGACGTATGTGTAAATACCGGAATGCAGCCGATAAATCTAACGATATGCCATGGACGGGTTCGCAACGTTGAAATAAATAACAAACAGTCTGGAACTCAAAAAGAGAGGAACAACATGAAGAGCAATTTGAAAAATAGAGAATGGTAACTGCAGACAGATGGACTCATATCCTTACTCCGAAGATTTCCGTTTGGATTGAATGGAGGCACGAGGAGGTAGACCACAACCTAACCCTAGAAAGACCCGCTTACTTTAGGGTCTACCTGTTCAAGTTTAAGATGGACAATGATTCTATAAGCCCAGCCTGATCCCAGATAACACACGATCAGGTAAATGTTTTTTTCGTGTCCCTGGACTTTCAGGGAGAAAGAAGGAAAAAATCGACTTCTGTGTGGGGCATCAGGGGACAAATACATGTATTTAATAAAGATTTACGAACGAAATTGAAGGGAAAAACGGAAACAATTTTTAGGCATAACATCTTATGCGCAACATTGGAATGATGATGAAATTTAACTGTAACTAATTGTGTATCCCAGATTCTCCCAAACTTCCAATGACAAGCGACCATGTAATTATCAAGAAATATATTCTCTCTCCGACGACATTAATTGAATTCGCTGCTGGAGAAATGGGTGAAACAATGCCTCCTTTCTCTTTCTACAACCTCAGTCTCCTTTTCAATCCGAATAAGTTAATTTCCGCTCTTATATAGCGGTCCCTTACCGTGTTTATTCTTCTTCTACCCTTTCCCACGTTCCACTGCCTCTTTGGGCTCTCTTTGATAGAATTTGCTTCCGCCGGTATACACCTTTTTGTACCTGAACTGAACGCGTCTTCAGAATCGGAACAAAAATGTTAGATTAATGTTTTTGCGCCGCGTGCGTCAAATGCTTTTACGTTTCTTAAAATAATCATTTCTTCTAATCTCACAGAAATTAAAATATTCACCTTTTGTCCTTTGCCATTCCTTTTTCTCCATAGAATGCTTCATTCAACCTAATATAGACAAAACTGCGGTTTGGTAGACATTATTTTCCGCTAGAATTTCGTACCCTTTTGAAAACACGAAGAGAGTCCGCCAGGCTTAGTTTCCTGTTCGAAAGATCTCGAATAAACAGAATGACATTTGGATACAAAAGCTTCCCTTAATATTTAAGCTAATTGTTAGAGGCAATTTTCGCTTCGATAATTGACTGATATCCAAGTCATGAATAACATTTTACGCAATACCAAGCGAATTCATGAGCAATTCCAAAAGATATTCGAAGAAGCGAATTAGTTCTGGGTTAATTAAATGCTTACAGTAGATTTTTAAATTCCACTACTGAATAATGAGCTAACGGAAATCGATGACTCTTTCTCACTTTCTTTCTTTTGCTTATACAAATTTTCGTAGTCGCTTAACATTTGTGTGCGTGTGGCATTTACATTCTTAAAAATCCGCCTCCAAAGTTTACTTTCCGCTATACTCGAAAGAACAATTCAACAGCAATTTATTCAGAAGCTGATGAGAAGTACGATGCATAGATGAAAAATAACGTAATCAAAACCCAAAGGACGTGAAAAATTACTTCAAAGTAGAACGAGTACTTCGGAGTAGGGCACCAGTACCTTTTTGGTGCAGCTTTTGGTTCCCCCATGGATAAAGTTTTGATTCCTTGTAAACTCTACAGCTTATCGTTATCCTGAAAAATCCAATGGAATCACTAGGATTTACCATTCAGGAGTATAATGTTTCACTTATAAAGCTACCACACCAGTCACAAGACACTGTATTGTCAAACTCTGCACGAGGAGCACATTAAGCGCTTGTGTTCTCAGCCATTTGACTCACACGTTAAAGTCAGCTAAACCAAAACTAGACGGAAAAATATACGCCTTGTTCACCAAATACTTTTCCAGGTATCACAATCTCTTACACAGTCGTTAGGGATAAAGATTTTTCAGAATGGTGAGAGTAATTTAAAATAAAAATCCGCAATAAACCATGACACTTACATGGTGATCTGGGCACAGGGACGAGAATATGAGGGGGAAGATGTAATAAAATCTGAAATTATCACTCCCTTGCCGCCTTTGAAAAAAAAGTTCATCTACGGGAATCCCTGCAAAGTAGTGAAAGGAATTTTAATTTTCCCTTCGACGGTGTATTTGGAATTTTTCGAAGGGACTGGAATGGCAATACCGGTGGACCAAATTTGCGACCGGAAGGCGAGGGTGGTGCGACGAGCAGAGCGACGACGAGAAGGCGGAATGAAAGGCAGCGGTCGGAGGCGCCCTCTTTTGGCTCGCGTGGCGACGTATCACAGGCCACCATCTCCTGACATCGCCTAGCAACGAGGCACCGCAGCACACGGGGTGAAACGGGGTCGGGGTGGAGAGGAGAGACCGGGAGGAGGAGAAGTAGGGTGGCCGCCAGCGAGTCGCCTGTTTTCGGATTCCAGCGGGACATTCGGAATGCGAGAGATGACTGAGAGAGAGGGTAATACGCACTTGAAGAAGAGGGTCGGGAGAAAGGAACGTAGGAGGGAGATTGCGCGCACCCGTGGGGCTGGTTGGCGGACGAAATGGGAAAGGGAGAATTGTGAAGGGCAGAAAGAGGGAAAGAGGAAGAGAATAGGATTGAAGGCGCGGGGCAAAGTCGGAAGAGAGAGAGGGATGAAGCGAATGAGGGAAAGAGGGAAGGTATTTGAAGATTAAATTACCAATTAAGGGTGGATATCCCTTCTCCCTCAATTCCTTGCGGAAAGTGAACGGATAGGGAGGGGACGGGGTGTGGATGAGGGGAGGGAATGTGGTGAAAGTAAAGGGTACAAAAGAGTGCGCTGAAAACCTGGCGGGGCTAAGTGGAGGGAAAGAGAGATGTGGGGAGTGGGAGGTTGGTTGAGATGAAACGCTAGCTCTCGTGCTCGAGGGTGAAACATGAATAAAGGTAGCGGGAGGGAGGGCGAGTGGAGGCCAGCGAATGCGCAGAGACGGGGAGACTTCATTCGCTCCTCTAATCCATTCCCCCGGAACAAGAGCGAGTGCTCGGACGAGAGAGTGTGAGGCTTTGATTTAGCCGTCGGAACGGTGCCATTTGGGTTGATGGGACGCGGTGTGTTAGGGATCGGCGTGAAGGGAGGGGATGGCGGAGAAGTGAACGGGGAAAGACGGGACAACCACAGATCCACTCTACCACCTACTATACTCAGCCTTACGCAACATCCGTAACTTACTTTCGCAAACTAAATTACGGTTCGAGCAGACTAAGGTGCGCGCAATTTCAATTACATGGAGATATTTTTTTAACTGTTTCAGCGATGTTTAGCTTACTAATTCGTGTGTTTAGCTATTAGCCTAAAACGCTATTAGGGTCGTCATGCCTATTACCTACCTATAGTTCATGAGCTATAGGCATAACTGATAAGATGACCGTGTCACATCATGTTCAGGTGTAAGGGAAAAGGTGAAAGCATTACTTTAACCAATTTCACGAGGAAATTATGCATGCTATGTAATTGTTAAAAAACGAGGGCATAATGACCTTTATTTGACAACCGGGAATAATATTTCCATTTGAGAAAATGAAATTAATGTTTGTAATTGATAAATGTAGAGAAATATATAGTTTCTCATGAAGTAGAAGAGGTTTCACTTTGTGGCTTCTAAGAAAATGAAACAGTTATACATTGTATCTCGCCAAGAAATTTACCAATTTATTTTGTACCCAATGCAAATACATATTTATGATAAGTAAGTGCTGTTAAGGGAATTAAAAATTACCAAGTATGAATTTTGCCATCATCAGGTCCACTGAATTAAATTAACTGACCACTTTTTACGAAGAAATTAACCGAAACCAGAAATAAAATGCCAATTTCTAGAGATGGCAAAAAACAAAACTCTTGGGGCACGTAGATTGGTATCATCCAATAGTAAATACATGCCTATAAAAAGATATCGCTTTCCTCAACGCACATAGGATTTATATATTAGATCTAGGTGACAGGTTAACTCTGATACAACAAAAAAATCCACTCGACAGCTTACAGATGCATAGATATAGGAAGTTAAAAAAATAACAAACAATACCGACCCACTACATGGCACACATCTGTCATTCTTATCACGGAGGAAAAATGGAGCTGATTAATTTCGGCCACAAATGCTTATCCACGCAGCATTTTCTATTCCACTTTCAATGGGCACGCTGCCGAAAAAGGATTGAATGAAGAGGAGACGCAGTCAAATGACTATCGCCCGCGTGTACGACAAATGGACGATCCTCTGTAAGGGAAATCAAATCACGTTCCGCTGGTCTGAGGGAGAGTGAAAGAGGGGGAGGAGGGAGGGAATGAAGGGGAGAGGGGAAACAAAAGTCGATCTGATTTGAAGGGAGCACGTATCAGCAAAGCGGGGTGAATATCTGCTTCTCTCATCCCGCTGAGGGCCGTGGGACCAAATGAAATGACGTTATATCACGTTGGAAGCTATATTCATGTGACTGCTGACCCGAGGGGTACTTCTGCTGACAAATGTCGGTTTTGGGAAACGAAGGTGTTTAAGGAACCCTTGATGAAGCATTTTGAAATGGAGAGAAAATTTTGACCTGAACTAAATGGAAAGTTATGAGCGAGACTGGATGATTATGAAACAAATAATATTGAAAATATCATTGAAACAACAAAACGTTAATTAGGGAAGGTCAACAACATCGACATTTTTATGTATAAACCAGTAATAATCCTGAATAGTAAATATTTCATCCATCATGGGCGACAAGAGAAAACATTAGGTTATCTGTAATGGTACGTTTTTATCTTTTGTTCATTTAGTTTATATTTAGACATTCGCTCTGTTATTGTGACATTTTCATACTCATTTTATTTTCAAAATGACATTCTTTGACGCGAATTTAATTAAATCGACGTGTGTTGTACACACGCCGGAATGCGGGATAAAAAATTAACGTTTCAACTATTGATTTATTATAAAATATTTACGATGTAAGCGTTATAATTGGAAAATGGAACATTTGCAGGTGTAACATTTGAACCTAAATCTCTTTTATGAACATTATTCGACAACATTTTCTTTGCTATAAACTTAATTAGTTGCGACATATAACCCGTTTCGTCATACTGACGAAGAACCAATCTTTCTTCTTCAAATAACCCTCGAGGAACATGTACCATAGGCAATGTCAATGGTTACTATTGCATAACTTCTGTACAAAAACTAATGCTCAGACATTATTTTAAAATGCATCTCCCTAAAAGCCTTGCAAGCAAACTCGTTCGATATGTGTTCAAAGCACTCGACGCGCTAACCACCCAAGATTTCTCATAAGTGAACAATCTTCCAAGTCTCGTATACTTTCATTTTCACTTCATTTTCACTTCACTTTCACCTTGTAACTTATTATACACATAAGGAGCAATTTTAAATGGATCTACCCTTTGATTCTTAACAGTTAGAAAGCACAATATTCACGTCTCTTTCGCGAAACACTCTCAGCTTGAAACTTTTCATGTGAAGACTCATTTTAAATTGCTATAAATTGTTACATGAAAAAATTAGACATTTTCATTTTTTTAACCAAACTAAGTTCAAAATGGAACGCTAGATTTCAAACTTTCAAATGGGCCAATGTACATACACTGGATTTTCACGATGCTCTGAATTTAAAAAATTCATTGAGAGTTGAATTTTAGTCATTGCGATTAAAAACACCAATGAAATTTTGATTTTTTAATACTTATGTACATTAAAACATACATATACAAAGTAAAAGTAGTTAATATAATTTATTGACGTTGGAATAACATTTATCAAATTATTAATGACCATTTCGATTGAGAAAAACGCTCATATGGTAAAGTTTCTGGTGCTAAATGAAGTATCAAACGCACTCCATTTGGTACCAATTATTGACCTTCATGTCAAATAATTTAAATGAACGTTCCGGCAACTGGAACGAATACTTTTACATCGTCAGGAATTCAGAGTTTTAATCTGTCACACTTAGCGTTGAAACTATTACGCACGACATAAAATCGACGATTCCGACCCTCTCAACAAATACTTTGATAAAACGCTACGATATCTGTTCAGTAAACTCGCTTCAGGGGGCTGAGGTCAACTCTCGGCACTTAGGGATGAGAGATCTGATTAAGTGTGATAAAAACTTTTTCAACAAATAATATAACTCAACTATAAAGTACCGCGGAAACCCACATCAATTAATATGTATACCTAAGGATATGATGCACTGAATATAAGGCAGCATGATGCTGGATTTTCACGTACGCGAACGGCGCGCGACAAAACCGCTGTCCCCTGAGGTCGTGAGGTCACATTGCCCGCCAGGCCGATTGAATCCGTTCCTCTGATTGGTGGAACGGTGGATCGGCGGCCGTCGCGTCGCCCGTTTGATGGAAACGTGGCCCACGGAATCAATAATTCATCGAATAGTACGAGCTGGATTAATTTCATGCCAATTCGGTTCCATTCTCTTTCTACAGAATAAAACCCATTTGGAAGTTAAATATACGCAGGTTCCTCGCGGCCATTTAGCAGAGAGCTGCAAAATTTCCGGCACTCGGCCGTCTTTTTTTATTTTTATCCGTAATATATTGAAATATTAATATGTCCTTGAATATTGAAGGACTTGATCTGGCCTCTCATTGGCCGAAGGGAGAGGAATTTTTTTTTAATCAGAGCTCATTATTCAGTGAGCGCTATGACAATAATGGTAGTGTGGTCAATTACATATCTGTTATATTCATTTTTTAATTTTAAAATAATTATCTAAAAACATATTCTTTATAAATAGCCTTTGCTAAGGCTATCAAAGAGAAAAAAACACTCTCTTCTGTATGCTTTCTGATAATAAAATATAATCCAAAGTATAATAAGTCTGCAATTCATATTTTCCAACCCTGAAGGCAAGGTATGAAGAGCAGTCAAATGAAAACCAAACTCACTAGCATCAACCTCAAGACCCTCACCAACAAGGACATAACCCAAAAACTGTGTGCCTCTGAGTTGTTACTATGCAGTTCTCCTACCACAGCGATGGTAGTATCGATACATAACGACAATGTTGCCACCTTTCGCGAGGACTATGTGTTGTGGCGGGAGTTCTATTTTCATTTGACTACCTATAGTACTGACTTTTAATAATCAAACCACTTTACTTTTCCACATAAACTTTTTAATTTTTACAACCCAGATTTCGTTATAGCATAACATCATCAGGTCTATGGGTTATGCTATAACGAAACCTGGGTTGTAAAAATTAAAAAGTTTATATGGAAAATTAAAGTGGTTTGATTATTAAAAGTCAGTATGAAGATTTTCCACCAAGTTACGCCAGAAACTGTTTTATTTACCTATAGTACATTTGGACTTGAATTTTAATATCTGTTCTAAAGTCACCATTCCGTGGTGTATTGAAATATACCTCTTAGTTTTATGCAACATTTCATAAATCAAAGCTATGAATGAAATTCCAATAATAAGCTGATACTGTTTCACGATTCCAGGGAATAGATTCGAAGGAAATCGGAATACGTTATGTCAACATTTCATCCATATCTCTGTTTTCATTATCCCTTTCCTTGCAAACATATCTGGAACAACTGTGATTCTAATGATTTAACTCGACCACTGCGGAGAAAACATTTATTCGCCACGCCAACTAATAATAATTCGACTTAGTTTTCCTTTATTGAATGAAACGATTATTAGCATCTGTTGCCAAAAAAAACAAAAACGTGTTATTATCTCTTGGGGAATCCAGAGCGCGTTTGCTTAAGCCTACGAATACAATTAAATTAAATTTCCCCCAGTGACCGAAATACTACCTTCACTATCGGAAATTCTAACTTTAAAACTAATATTTATCCGTTTTCAACCGGAAGGGTAATTTAAACTTGCAAATTACGAGATAGTGGCAAAAAAAACGGACTCCTCTAAAATTTTTGCAAAGGAGGAAATCGGACCGAAAACAAACGGATTCACGTTTCAAAATAGAATCGTCTGTTCCGACCTCTCGGAAATCACCAGAGGATGGATATGGGAGCACCCCGTCCTCGGAGCATAGGAGTAAGCCGGGTCCAAAAAACAAATGCCCTGTCCGCGGGAAGCGGTTAAATTCGAACGTAGCGTCCCAATCCTTTCCCCGCGCCCCACCTGCCTCCAACCACCCCGACAACCAAAGCACGACGTTCCACTCCGTCCGTATTTATGCAATCCCCGCAAAAGGCACGGCAAGGGCGGAGAAAGGGGATGAAGGGGGGGCTTGAGAACGAGGTTTTACCGCTGCCACCGACGATTGGGAACCTCGAAACTAGAAGTGATGGAGATTACAGCAATATACTAGCTCCAGAATGACCTCAGGAATGCGAGGCGAGGAGCTGGAAGCTTTGCAGCAGCTTTAGCCGAGTCCTCGACTCCGAATAAAGCGTGCACAAGCTTCATTACTTTCAAAGGATTAAAGATTTGCAACCAATTATATGCGGACCAAATACACAATAATATAGAAAATATATGAAGGAAATAATTTTAAATTTCTCTACCGGATAATAGGACTGTAGTTAATTGAGAATAATTAAGAATATCGAGAAATGGTACCAGGAATGCATTGTGACGCCAGTATAACTATCAGGAATAACTTCGACTCCATACATAACAAAAGGGTACGGAATGATGGCAGAACTAATGGCTCGCTTTTCGTTTTCTCTTCTATGAAATAATGATGACTATAAGAGTCATTACTAATCCGAATATTGAAACATCATCTTCTACTACGATTATAATATAAATCCTTAGATGTGCTTTTGCAGTACTCAAAACCTTTCTCCAATAAACAAATAGTGTCTACAAGTTCTCCGTTTTTGTTTCATTACCCTTCTCCAAAAGATAATCATGGTAATAGAAAATGTATTGAATACTTTATTTCAATTTTATCTTCGTCAAAAGTTTTATCCTAAGTATCGCCTAAATTACGGTGCCTTACTCTACCACGTCAGCTTCGTTGCTGAAATCACTTAATTGCTAACATCTCAATTTGTTCATTATAAACAATCAGTAAATGATTATAAAGTTACACTGGCATATTTTCTTTGTAACGTCATTCGATGTTCTCATTTAATACAAAAATATTCTATAAAATAGAAATAATAGAAAACTTTTACGGTGATGATGCCATGGGTACAAAAAAATAATTGGTGTTGGGTACTTAGGATTTTAAATTGCTAGATATATGCGTATACCCGGCCCAAAAATGGGAAAATTTTCGTCAATAGAGCTATGTTACCAATGAAAAAACAATTAAAACACCACCTTAAGTTAAAAATTCTTAATAAGCGAAATCCTTTATCTAGGTGAAAGACTCAATGAGGCAGGATGATCTTAATAAGACTTGATGAATCCTTAAACTCCTTCCGTAAAATTTCGAAGAACTCTTGTTATTTCAACATACCAATACTTCCAATTGTTGATGTAATATGAATGAAATTTTGAACTCATTTATACCTATTAATTTTTATTTGTATCTATTAATATATCTTCCGAATTTTATGTAACGGGCAGGTAATAGCTTAGTACAGCTTCTGCATATGAGTAAACATGTATTTAATATTCCATATGGTCCATAGGATTTCAAAATTCAGAAATTGATTCTAAAGCCACTGTTCATTTTTTATGCCCGGTACGTAAAATGCTTAACTTTCATCTACAATTATACATACATATATATATATATATATATACTATACACGTGTGTGTATAAATAAATACGATATGTTGAAGAGAAAGAGCATGTTTTGTTTAAAAGATGTAAAGTTCTGATAAAACTTAGAAAAGGAGCAGATATCTTCAAATTCACTTCTTTATTAGTATATCATTATGCATATGCCAGAATATGTTAACCAAAACGTAAAAAAATCATTTATAATAATATCGAACTTTTTATCAAATATATTTTTCAAACTGGTCTCAATTAATCTTCGTACTGTTAGTTCATTTATATTTCTTAAATTATAATTCATATCTTATTTTTCTCTGAGACGGAGTTCTGGTTATTTAGGCATTGAAGGATACTGACAGAGTATCACGGATGGGTACCGAGTAATTGTCCAAAAAAGAACTCTAGTCTGGTACTTTGTTCATGTTTTATTTATAGCATTTAGTTTTTCGCAAACCATTTGGAAACCAAAAGAAAATGGGCAGGGACAGGAAAAGGAATATCTAAAAAGAGATGAACAAAATCACCAATACAGGTTAAAATAGCAATACGCACGTGTGGTGCATGTGCACGCACGTTCTTATTTGCTAGTTCGGAATGGGGAGAGCAAATAGATTTACCGCAAAAGTGTGTTTTCATATGTGTACATGTTTTCTTTCACGTTCAATGGATATTACCTTTCCGCGCTCTCGCACGTAAAGCCATATCCTCTGAGAGTGAGTGAGACGGATAGCTTTGGGAAAGAAGCGGAGCCTAATAGATGGATGGAACGAGTTTCACGAAGCCCACGTGTTTAGAGAAAGAGATTGCGTGCGAGGGAGATGAAGGGATCGAAATGCTGCGGGTGAAAGTAAAAAAATGGGTGTTCGCACTTGAACGACATTTGATCACAGATATAACTCCAGCAGCATTATCACATTCGAACACATTATCCGTTGCAACGGACTTACGTATTGCATGAGTTAAAATGTAGTGGGCAAAGAATTTGTTTAGCAAGACGAAAATGCAATTGCTCTGCAACGATGTGGTGGCGGAGATTTGAATTAGAAGGTCGACGATGCAACAGTGTCTGCGTATTATTGCGTACTGTCAAGAAAATGCATATGTAAAAAAATTTAATCTCTAACACACACTGCCCTTTCTAACCATATTTCGACAAACTTTCAATTTCGTAATAAATATATCAATCAAACAAAATTTGGTTTTTATAGGTGACGGCAGAGTTCATCCAATATTACGTCCAACAGAGTGTGAAATCCGATCATCAGGGGGTTGGAGAGGGGGTGGTATGAGAGGCATTTCCTTTCCCTGTGGCGCCTGTGGTTTCCTAGGAATATATGGCACCCAAAAATATCACTCAACTCGGGTGAAGCTGAGAGAGCCCAGATTCGTCATCCAGAATCGAACCAGGTCCGTCCAGTGCTCTACCCAGTGAACTGCCACTTTTATCATTCATAATTAATTATTTTTCTCAATTAACAATTATAGATTACAAGACTACTAAGTCATAGTCTAACATTGAGACAATATGAAATGCGGAGAATCGACAAAACGAGACGGGGTTTTATTTGAAAAATCACAACAGTAATAGTTCATTTAATATTTAGACTTGTAAATATGCCAAAAGTACATTAATTCATAAGTATAAATATTCATTCCATTAACAATGAAAATATATAACGGAAATGATCGACGGCTCTGAATTTTTGGCCATGAAATAAAATTAAAATAAGTTTTTAGGAATAACAAGTTGAGATTACGATAAAAGGTAACCCGTGCCTAATTATAAATTGTGAAATAATCAAGGTAGTAGAGTAAAAAAATATTCATAAAAGATTACTTCCTTCACTTTTTGCTAATATCTCAGTGTTAAGAGGACATCTTAAGTTTGAAATTTTGTTCTAAACATATACCATAATAATAATAATAATAATAACAGATATAGACAAATGATAATAATGGAGTTGAAAAAAGGACACTCTTACACCAGAATTATTAACATACCCATGACTATTGAATTGAAATAGGCCTAATGCGTTGAACTTACTACAGCTGTGATGCAGTAAAATGCTGACTAATTTTTTATGTTGATTGCACTAGCTGCAATATTACTGCATTTTATTGACGATTTATATAACACAGCAAAAGATGTACATTTACCCTAAGCCTTGCTGAGCTGAAGCTCAAATTTTCCGTCAGATATTTCAATTTTGCCTGAACGAGAAAGGCATTACAATGTAAAAATGCAATAGAGCATCTATAACGTGAAATCAATGTCAACATCGCTGGCAAAAGGTAAACGACACATCATCGAACTCCATAAATAGATCAAGCCATTAGTGTTGGTAGCAAATTATAACAGAGATTCTCTTAAAACCTTTTTCGACAAACCATAAACTTCATTTCATCATAGTATGGGTAGGGAAAGGATATAAGAAGCTAAAACTGGCATATATCACGTTCACGCACGTTCACGCCAAAGGAAATTCGCAACAAAAGGATACAAGTGACTGAGGAGTCCTCAAGGAGGATTCCATAGTAAAAAAAAGATTAAGGTAAAACTGTTGAGGACAAAAGAGTGCGATATATGTAATAATGAGAAAAATAAGTTAAGGAAGAGATATGAATCGTCGATGATTAAAATCAACAACAGAATAAACCGAGAACTCAGACGCAGGCAGAGAGAGTGAAACATGAATAAACTCAGAACATAACTTCAAGAAAAAGGAAATGAAATGGGATATATTAAGGAAACCCCAAGAAAACACTCCGTAAAATACGAATATATATGATATAAGTCGAGTGAAGTATATGGAAACCAAACAAGAAAGGAACCTGGAGGAAATATGTTTGAAAAGAACTATCCGGGAATAAAAATACAGAAGGTATCACAAAATACCCGGGGGATAAAAATGGGTGAAGTTTTACGACCGCCAGTAATATTATTCAATAAATAATGGGTTCATTAGGTGGGAGAATAATCAAATATAAATAAACTAAACTCACCAACAGAGGTATCGTTTGCCTGAAAAATCATTTTCGTCCACATAAAACTTATTTAGATCTCTTAAAAACTAATCGTAATTATGAATTCGATTATAATGATGTTTTCTAAGACGTCTGCATATGGCGTAATCGTAGCAATGTAGATTAACTGCCTGTAAAGGTTATACCTAGCGTTAAAAAAATTAATCAGTCGCTAACAGCTGTCATATCGTATGACGCCAAATATGAAAGAGATCATCTGACGAATCAAACTAAATGAAGTTTACTTGTTTGTCTCGCGACAGAGAAAATATATTAGATGAAGGTAAAAAATCGTAAGTAGGGAGATTGAATAACTTCGGGTGGTAAGCTATTATCTCTTCTTTACTTTGCTAGTGGCACCCTTCATCACCGCTTTAGGAACGAGGGGGTGGAAACATCTGACAACTGTTGTGTGTGGGTGTCAGAGTGAAGTTAGAGAGTAATTGTAAGAATTTAGTGGACAGAAGATATGGGGAAATGAGAACTAGAATAAAGAGACAGTGAGAGAGATGGAGGGACATAGGAGGAGAACTGAGAATATAAAGATAGGTGGGAAGGCAAAAGAGAGTGAGAGACGTCGCGAAGGGGGACAGATGGCGCAAATGAGATCGAATCAGCAAATGGCAGCGGGTAGCAAAAGAGGAAAACGACTGCAAAGAATGCCAAAGCCGGTGTAAAAAAAAAGAGGAGCGGAATGCGGATAAAGGACGACGCGAGAGAGGGCTCGACATAAAAAAAAGTTGGGAGATAGGCACGGAGACGAGGCGATGAGGTGGGGGTGGGAAGGGGGTTGAGGCTCTCCGCCGCCCTCTCCCACTTTACGCTCCCTCCCCCCTCATGTCCTCCAAACCCTCTCACCGACCCCTCCAGTTACTTTATTTTCTTTTTGAAAATCCCACCAGCGCAAGCATCCACAGAGTATCGCGGCAGCAGTCGACCCCCTTGATCTATATACCCCTCCCCCTTCACCCCGCCAATCTCATTCGCCCACCAACCCCGTCCGTCATCCAGCGCGTATCACGGCACCAAACTCTTGAACCCTCGCCAGTAATCCTGTATTTCTCGGACTCACCGCTAGAGGTTTACCCTCTCCATCGTTCATTTCTTTTTTTTTTGCCGCGAGATACGAATCTCTTGTTTCGTGAAATATTTCAACTTAAGCCTGCGCAAGTACTCTCGGTAAAACAGACTGATGAGGACGAAGAGAGAGGGAGAGAAATAGAGATCTACGACTGATTTAACAAATCTTTCGTGATTTTAACTCACGATTTGTTAATTTTAATTTATTTTTCGATATTTTTTCAATAGTTTGTCCTAACTACAATTAACTCTCAGGTTGTTTGCCGCATAAGGTCATTTTAATCCAATTACTAGTTAAATATTTTGACATGAATATTTATTTCGTAGGGAATATTGATTTTTGCATTACATGCACATAATTCATCTAAAATTTTCTTGGCTGTAAAATGTATCTCGGGCATGGAAAGTTCTTTGTGCGTCGATGTGTTTGCTGAATTATTTTAAGTAAAACTCTCAATTTCAAAGTGTCTTATGTGCAGATACTTCTCTTGTATAAGGAAATATTGAGATTCCTAGGAATAGTAGACTCATATGTATTGTTCGGCTTCTAAAATTATGGTCCCGGTTCCTACTCCGAGCGATAAACCAAGGTACATCAGATTAGGCACTCGTTGTTTGATTTTCGTGATGCAACGAATACGTGGGAATTCGTTGGTGGTCTAGAGAAATTTCTTTAGAGTGTACAAGGTACAATTGCTCAAGTTTAGTTTAAACTTGAGCAAGCTTTTAGTTCAAGAAAAGTTTAAACATTTTTCCCGTAATGCTATTTGGACATCTTGGGGGAAACAAACTTCAAACTAACTGCGGTTCAAATATCTTTTACAAAAATAAATATTTCTGGTTACAGAAGCTAATATTGTGAAATGATGATTTCTCAACGAACTAGCTGGTAAAAAAATATTTTTTTAACGTAACCATCTTAATGAAACTTGAAAAAAATGAGTTATTTCAGTCATTCATATTTCGTATTGGATATGCTTCAATAATACATTAGATCAAAATAACCCTTTTTCTTTTTACTAAATAAGTCGCCCTAATATATTCAAAGAAAATAATTAATTGATAATTTAGAAAAATCACCTAAAGCGTTTGATTTAATTGTAAAAAAGATCAGCATTTTTACAGTCTCATTTCATCATATTATTTTTCTACTTGTATTTTTTCTTGAAAAGATCTAACTCCCATTCCGTAGGACTATTTTCTCCAAATAATCATTTTTTTCCGATTTTTAAATTCTGAGAGTAAAGGCATTCTTGGCTGAGAGATGGTAACCATAATGGCGATATGCCAGGTGCTCCGATTACTTCCATATATGCAAAATGCATTGTTGATTTGGGACATAGACCAAACACCGAGCTCCATCATCTCACCCGCATTCCCTTTTCCACTCGACTCATCCTCCTTCCAAATTAGAACGCCAATCGCCGCGAACACAACTTTTGAACTTCATAATTCGCCCATATTTCTTCCTTCGAACGTTTTTCCACGCTCACGTAGTCCTTTCTCTTCTCCCTTCCACTTCCGGTGGAGCCCCCCACCCCCGAGGCGCCATCCGTCTTCCCCCTCCGCCGTCTCCACAGCCTCCCGAATCCACATCGACTCCATTCATCCTCCCCCATCTCTATTTTTCCACTCTCACCACCAGCTCCTCAAACAATAACCCCCTCTAGCCTTCCAGCCCCCTCTTCCTCTCCCTCCCCGGTTCCATTTACAAGACTTCCCACCAAATCCTTGCCACCCCATCGAATTACCCCCAATTAGCCTCAGCTCCCACGGCACCAAAGCAAAGTTCCTACTTTCCCTTAACTTGCATTCTAAATTATTCGAGTAGTCTGCGGTAATAATGTTTGTGAAAAATGAGTGGCCGTGGAAATTCATGATGACTCCTCGTGGAATGAAGATGCTAAAGATTCTGTGAGTGAAAAAGGAAGACGACGGTAATTTCCAAATGCGAGGAGACTCAAAGAGCTACAATGCGAGATTTGCAAGATATTACTGGATGAAAAAATGTCATGGACGAAAGGCAACGGAAAAATAAAGATTTATGAAGATTATATATATATATATATAAAGATGATTTATTCGAAGTAACATGGAAGTGTTGAATAAAAAACTCCGTCTTCTTCGGAAGATAAGATATGACTCAGAGTCATATCTTATCTTCCGAAGAAGACGGAGCTCGAGTCCGTCGAAATTATCAAGATATTATTGTGAGTGTTCTTTTTATGTGTTCTCGTGCTGTGTGTTAGTGTCTAAGTTATATATATATATATATATATATATATATATTTATTTATTTATTTATTATTGTAAGGTGATCTACCGGTAAAGGTAGATTTTTGGATGGACAATACCAAATAAATATTTTGTGTCTCCTAACACAATACAACCCAGCAACCTACTCTACATTAGGTCCCTCTTCATCTCTGTGTACTTAATGGGAAGAGTTGACCCCAGCCGTACTCTTATAAGTGGGAGTGGATAGGAAGGGGAGTTGGAAAGGTTATAAGTTAGCGGAATAATTATAATAAAATATACTAAAACTAAATTAATTAACTAGATACCGCAAACGGTCAAAACAACCGCGTGTCTAATGATTAAATAACAAGTTTTTCTAATAAATGAAAATTAATCACGCACTCTCTAGCTTGGATGTACTTTGCAGAATTGATCCTTGCTAGTCTCAATCACTCACACACAGTCAGGACTTACGAGAGATTTCTCTCAACGCCAGCGGTCCGAAAATCGCACGAAATAAATAAATAAAAATTTAAAAATGTACTTACTACTGAAGGAGAGATTCACCCACTCTCTAGCTTGGATGTGCTATGCAGCCTTGATCCTTACTAGTCGCAATCACTCACACCCAATCAAGACTTACGAGAGGTTTCCCACTACGCCGGTGGTCTGACAGTTACACGTAATAAAATTAAAAATTAAAAAAAACTCTGTGTACTTCCTTCCTCCCTTAATCCCATCCAACATCCCAATTCTGTTCCTGCCCTTTCCTCTATTACAGTCTATTCTCCCCTCTATTACAGTCTTCAACATCCCACTGCCGATCAATACGCCCTTCATTCATTTTTGGTTCTGGTGCGCTAATAATATTTGTGGTAAATATTGAAGAAATCGGGTGAGGAATGAGTTAGTTATGAAAGAATGTGGATTAAATACGTTAGTACGTAGAAGACAGGTGTGATGGTATTGATCAAAGCCGATTCGGTCAAGTGTAAAAGCAAATATAAATAGAATAACAGGATAACTAGACGAAAATAATCGAAATAATCTCACATCTTTATACCACAACAAGTTCATATTACATAAACTTTAATAAATGTTTAAAACTACAGCAGCAGTAGAGAATTGCTTTTTACAAAGCTTTGCGGCGATGGAAAAAACATCGACGGCACCACTCGGAATGAAACCCGGTGGCTGGCGAAACAGCTGTCTCCAGCAGCGTGTTACATGTGGTGGCACGTGATAGATCAGCCACGTTATTGTGGTTGCGTTATTTTTCGGCTTTCGATTCTCTGCTGTTCACAGTATATACGATACTTCACAATTTGGTATAAGTATATGCAGCGAGCAGCGCCGTCGCCGACAAAGACTTGGGCGTCATCAGTGTCCATATGGAGAATTATCAATAAATAATTTGATTTATAGTTTTTCTTTCGTAAAAATGTGTCTGTATATATATATATATGTGTGTGTGTGTGTATGCATGTATATACCATATGTGCGTGTGTATATATATATATATATATATATATATATATATATATATATATATATATATATATATATATATATATATATAACATATACACATATATACAAATATACATATATATATTCTCTTTCCCAAAGAATCGCGACACTTCTTGGTTGCATAAAGCCTCGCAGATTTCAGTGTAAATTACGTTTTGTCGATAGCCCGGCCCGACAAGTCGAAAGATCCGGTGTTCAAGTCTCGGTATATACGTAAAAACTCGTATATATAAACTGGCCAACAAATAATTCTGTCACGCAAAATGTACATTATATTTTAATTATAATTCGGCGATAACCTCCATCCACGGGAAAACTGGCATTTTATTAATTTAGGACGTAGCACTACCCTTTTATCGAGTAATCGTTATGGGAAGCTTCCGTTTTTACTTTAGGTTATGAGAATTTGAAACACTATCGAGAGAAATCAGATATGAGATGACTTTCATTAACATTTGTAAAAGATGAACAGACCTCACTAGCGAGATAAAGTAAAAATGCCACTTATTTGTCCGAACACTTCGGAATTAATCATCCGATCTTTTCCATAAACATTGTATTTAACGGTAATTTTTAGGACTTTCCCGAATCCAAGTTTGGCTCATGGCGGAATGCTATTGAAAAATTTGTATAAACAGATGGGTTTACTCTTGTACCTCGTGTTGGTGACCCACGTCTACTTTCAATGTTACCGACGGCATGTTGCGAATTTTTCATACGCACACACTCTCGTCGGCATGCCCCCTTGTTTCCGGCCGAAACATTTCGATGCACGCGACTTGCTATTTTCCATTCCTACCGCAGTCTCGATCCCACTGCCCTCCCACACCGCCCAATGCCAGCCGAGCGCGACGCCTGCCCACCACTCCCCTTCGGCGTTCGGTCGTGGACCACGAGGATCAAATATAAATTCCCATTCGGCCGTTCACGAGGGAGCTGCATTCCTGACCCCCCACTCCTTTCCCACCTCTCCCGACACCCATCCCATCCCCTTCACTCCCATTCTCCTTCCAATACCGAGCCACCCAAGAGAGGAGGGGACTGGTGGGATGGGGGGGGGACGTGAGGGGGGTAAATTGGAGGGGCAAGGGGGGGGGGGGTGGAACGATTTTAAGTGTCGTCCACCCGAGCAATGTTAGTAGGGCTGTCAAGAATCCCCGCGTCGGCGGATTTTTCCTAACCCATTTTATTTTTTTCATACAAGCCGACCCGCCTCCCTTTTTCATTCCTCTTCTCTCTCTCTCTCTTTCTCTCTCCCTCCATCTTCCCTCGTTTTTCTATCCACCCAAAAAAAGGTACTAATTCTTCTTTCCCTTCCCTCTTACTTTTCTCTCCTTTCACCCGCTCCGTTCATTTTGAGCGCTCAGACGTTTCGGGTGAAAGGGCGGAACGAGGAGGAAAGAGAAAATGGGAGAGGGAGGAGTGAGGGTTGTTTTTGGGATGACTGGGGTAGGTTGGTAGGGGGAGGGGGGTTGGATGGGCTCATTTCGACGAAAGAGACGACCAAAAGGAGTTGGGGGAAATGGGTTGGGGAAGAAAAGGGATCGAAGGAAGGAGAGGGCCGGGAGATGGAGGGGGTGGCGGGAGGAGACGGGGGAGGACGCAAGAGAGGAGGCGCCGGAGGGGTCGTATTTTTTTGGGCCATTCTATCTATTCAACCATTCATTCGGCGGCCAGCCAAGAGGGGTGGGAGGACAGAGGGGGGAAGGGGGGAACTGGCTCCCCAAAGTCACCACCTCATCAGACGCTCGCCTTTTCCCTTCTTGCCCTTTCTCATACCCTTAAGGAGGCGACGCGATTCTAGTCGTAGTAGCGAGAATCGATATCATACGGAATAGAACAAAAGTAACCCGTTCAACGGAATATTAGGCACATAGACCATAGGGATTGTCATTCAATGCCAATAACTATCATAGATTAATCGTACTTGTCATTCCGCTCATTTAACTGCGATATTTTCTTCCCGTGCCATTTCGGTCGTCAGTCAAAGATCATCTAATTAATCATCTTGTATGCACAAAATATCGTCCGATTCTTTAGCCAAATGAATTTTAATACCTTTCCTTTCGGTAAATTCTAACACCAATTTGCCATATTGGTTCCCTATGTGTCATTTTCCATAAGGGTGGTTTGCGAATATTTCTTGAGTTGATAATTTATGCGATGCACGTTCTGTTGTTAACTTATTCTGATTTACTTGATGTTTGAATTTTATTATCTAGAAAAATATAAGTACGTTCTCTTATCATTATTCCTTAAAAAGAATGTTGACCACTAATTTCCTCAGATGTTTTTCTTTAATAAAACTACTAAAAGTTATATCACAATAATTTGGAGTCGGTTCATAAATATCAGAAAATTGTTTCATAATTATACCAGTTTCAATAGCGTGGTAAACTAAGATTTGTGTAATAAAGGCACATGTTTAATTTACCTTTTAATTTAAACAGCAATGAATAAACACTATTGCATTTAAGTCATTATAGGTAAAAAATAATGCTCAATGAAACTGTATTAATATGAGGATGCAGTGATAAATTGTACCAAATTGGATATGAAGTTTGACTATGAATTTCTGAGTTGGTCCAAAGAGCTACTGCTCGTATATTGGTACGTTTATGTCCTAATTTCATTCCTTCGACGTTATGTATCATAATATTATTCCCCTTATTCTTTAAACTTAATTTATCGATTGAAATTTGTTAGTGCAACCCTTCATTGTAAATATATTTGGGTAGCTGTTACAAAATTTATATAACCGGTTTGACAAGAAATTTATGGTCTTTGGCTCCGGCTTTAAGCATTTCAAAGGAATATAAATCATTAGATTTGCCAACTTGATTCACTCGAGATTATCAATAAAATTATATATTTGACGGAAAACATTTTTACAAATTTCGTATTTCCAATTTTCATTCACTGTTAAAATTAATATTCTCTTTATGCTGATTGGACTTAAAGTGCATTTTAAATGTATATTTGATCAAAATTCAATATAAGTGAAACACTAATGCCCATCCATATAATTTTCAACCATATGAAAATGAATTATTGTACCATAATAAAGGATAGATGAAGATGAAATAATTTTAAATGTAAATATTATCAAGTTAATAGATATTTTAGTTTACTTTCAATATTTGATAATTATTGGTGGACTAAACAATACTATATACTTTTGCATGTATTTATTTAAGTTATGCTCTTGGCACAAAGTCATTCTCCAGCCTCCTCCAACAATTACAAATCAAGTATTCCAAGTCCTATCGAATTCATTGTCCCTGGAACGACTTCCTTCCGTTGTTTCCCAAACACAAACCCTACCGTAGTTTTGCGCCGGTACTATCTTCTGTATTCATAAGCCTGCGTTCCACTTCCTAGCATTCCACTCCCTCTCTCTCTTTCTCCTATGTGGTCACGTACCTCTTTCTGCATTGGAGAGATGATTTGCTTTCGTTTACTTTTGCCCTTTGGTAAACACGATGGCCATACCTCTCTCTCCTTTCGCAAACTGAGCTATGATGCATTTCAGCTTTTCATGAGGTGTGTCCGATTGAATTCTTGACCCCAAATTCGAGCCATATTCTCCTCTTTAGTTTAAGTGAATTCAAAATATGTGTACCTACAACAACCACATTCCGGGTTATTCGCCATTTTTCTCGATAAAATTTTTTTTTTAAGTTAAAAAAAAACTTTTGTTATTTTGATGCTCTAACCCCGGGGACACTACATTAAAGGGTAATGCATTTGTAGCGAATTTTCATGGGCGTATTTGTTTATAGACGAATCGAGTTAAAAACGCGCATCGTAACTGAATATGAAACCAAGTAACCAAATTTCAGTTTGCGCTGACGTAAATATACTGCTACCTTTCATTGTCTTCTTTCGTGAATTTTCCCTAACACAATGAGCATGAAAGCATACCTTTTTAACTTTTCTCATTTGGAAGAATTTGTTCAATGGGTTATACAGCATTTTTACTGCCATCTTTTCAAAACATAAAATATTTTCACTTCCCTTTTAGAACTAATTTAGCGAAAAAAGTAATTAATTCAATAAAAAAATTAAGGTTTTGAAAACATATATATTCAAAATTTAAATATATTCAAGAAATGCACCATAAAGGTGTATAACTATTAAGTATATTTTATAATACCTGTATGTAACTATTAATTGAACAGCAGAGGTTAAATCCGTAGTAGTTGAAATGTGTGGCTTTTATCTGACAATCCGAAGACTGATCTAAATGTTTATAGCTAGCCGCAACCTTCCGCGAGGAGTGTATGAGGATGGTGGGTAAGGCACGATCCATACATGTACAACCATTAATTTATTCATGCATTTGAATATATTTTAGCCCCCACACAAAAATACTCGTACACATACGAACATGCCTCTATCCTTCATACATTAATTGACGAAATTATTAAATCTTTGTCTTGAAGTAAATGTATTCGGGTGCTTGGATTTGATTTTATTATATCCATGATTTTATATCCTGGTAGATGAAAATTAATGATTCAATCTATCGGTTACGGTGTCCATCCCTCTAATTTTATCTCGTTGGTTTATCTTGACGGTGGAACATAAAAGCATAATTTGGTCAATAATAATTCCTTCAATGAAGCAAAAAAATTTCGTTGCACTGTACCCTTTCAAAAAATTAAGTCTAGCATGCACTCTTTGTGAATCTGAAATCTCTCAACCTACTTCATCCAACTACCCGTCGCGCTTAATCTCTTCCCATAAAATTATTTTAAATAAATCTAGTAGATTTTCTCTTGATATTTTCCAATTCCTGTATTTATACTCATATTTTCTCCCATGGATACCAAATACTTACCGCGAGTTCCAAATGCTGCCATACTTAAGTGTAGTAACACCTCTCTCTTATCTATTCATTACATTTTTTTACAACCCGTCTCATTAAGCCTAGGTTATTTGTTACTGACTTGCATGATCTTCCGGTGGATATACCCCATGATAGCTTTGATGCCAGTGTAACACCCATGCATTTGACCTGTCCTGGTGTTTAATTTCAACTCATCTATTTTAAACTTTTCGTTTTAATTTTATTTCCATTTATTTCAAAACTTAATTAATTTAAATTTTCTGATATTTATTTATAACACCAATTCCTAAAACCACATCGATATCTTGTCTGAATTTCTACGAGTAGAATGTACCAATCAAGCTTCCGGTGTCCTAATTTCCACGTAAATCATTGTGTAATTCAAATATACCATCAGGCTATATCTGATCTGACTACCTAGATCATCAAAACACATTAGAGGCCCTATAAAACTTACCAGTGACACTCTTGAAGTTACTGTCGCCTTTAATTTACTCACCTTCATCTACGACTACATTTTGCTTAGGTTTAAATAAGAACTCACGAATCAAGTTGGTTATTTTCTCATTAATACAATGATATCTCATAAGGTGTATCAACTCCTCGTAAGAGACCTTTCCAAAGTCTTTCTTGAAATCTTAAAATACGCGTCCATTTGTGTAATCCCTTTCCTGACAACATAGAGGGGTTCGAATAGCTGTAGTAGTAAGAGAGAAATAATGTAATGTATCGCATGTATAGCATCGATTCAGTGAATGAGAAACATGGACTTTGAGAAAGAAAGGAGTAAATTTGGCACTTAAAGAGGCGTGAGAGGTGGATGTGAGGTAGAGTGGAGAGAATTAGGGGGACGGGTAAGACTAAGAATACAATAAGAAGGTCTATAGAGTCACACAAGAAGACATAAAGGAAAAATGAATATCCCTTAAATGTCATATTTTTCAGGGTAAGGAGGAAATGCTTGCAAAAGATGGTTTCAGAAGGAAAAAGTCGGAGAATATGAATAGGACGAAGAAATATAAAATCCGGCAAACATGAAGAGAAAATGAATGAAGCAAGAGGCTCAAGGTCGCAGGGCATGGTAAAAACAATTCCGTTGAGACCGATTCAAACACAATAATCATGATCACCTTTTTAAAATACTCTATGCTTACACATGCATTGTGGGTTGCGGTAGTCCAGGGGTACGGTGTTGGACTTCTGACCAGAGGGTCCCGGGTTCGATCCGGGACCCTCCGGTCCCGATCGAATCCGCCAGCACCTGCAGCTCTACCCAAGCTGTGTGATTTTTTGGGTACCAGATCTTCCTGGGAAACCATAACCGGCACAGGGAAAGGAACTGACCCACAAACCCTGATGTGTGAATATTTACACGCCGTCGGGTATATAAAATAATAAAATACCTTGTAAATA
Organism: Hetaerina titia; assembly: GCA_037158775.1. Lineage (NCBI taxonomy): Eukaryota > Metazoa > Arthropoda > Insecta > Odonata > Calopterygidae > Hetaerina > Hetaerina titia. The sequence continues at coordinate 93,558,711 of CM073770.1, forward strand.
CGAGCAATAACCGACACTTTGGCATGACTGTCAAGTCGTCTGAAACAAAAGAATTCGTCTTTTTCTTTCACATATATACTCTTAATGCGTTTTCCAAGTACACATATATATCTATTAGAGCACTAGAAATGTTTTCCACACATTTCCAACATCTTCATTTATTTCATCTTCAAGTTTTCTTCTATCTTTCATCCTCAGCACGGCGAATCCTCCGTTGTTTAGTATATACTTCTGTTTTTTTGGAGAATATTCCAGTTTTTAAGACGATTTGGTCACCTGGTTCCTCACGATGTAGCCAAAAGCCCTTTCCTAGTCACCGGATCCCACATGCAATCCAATACAATTTTCTCAAAGTCCTCTCACAAGTGTCCTTGATTAATCGAAACAAGATGTCTTCGGCTTAATCTTGTAGTGCTTTGATGATTTCTCTGCTGATATTGTCAAACTTCGTCCGAGCTTTTATATTTCAAGGCTTCCACTCTTCTATCGAATTTATTTCTCAATATACTTGTCTCGAGTGTTCTCCTTCCGCCTTTTGAACGCCTCTCATTAATGAATCTTCCAAAAGTTTCGACCCTTAATACAACTGCTCGATTGATTCCTCCCTTTGCTTGTGTTTTCATAACATATTATCATTAATATTTCCATTCATTCCTCAAGTACTAATTAATTTCATAATTATTTCATCAAAGTGCCTCTTCAATAACTTTCATGACTTTTCTGCAGAGTTATTATTTTTTTCTACTACTTTCACAACGGCATTCTGCTCATTAAAATCCCCATTGAATCTTGTTTGATTTTGTTCCTTAACATATTGAAGAGGACTTCTCAACTTCGTTTTTGGACTAGTTTATTTTCTTCTATTTCCTAAAAACACTCTTAACTACGTGGTGTCAGTTCCTCACAGGATGCTCAATGGCAGCTTCCGCAACTATCACATTCGAAAGTCATTCCATATCCAATCGGTGCAGGTTTTTTTTATATTTTTAAGTCTTTTGGTGAAGATCATGGTTTTTCTTTGTGTTGAATTGTTTCCTTTCCTACAGAAATTTCTTGTATCGTAACATCGTCAAACGTTTATATTATATATATATATATATATATATATATATATATATATATATATATATACATATAAATGCTCTTGTAGATGTAACACGGAAGGGTTGAATAAAAAACTTGGACAGCATGAAACAATACAAGTACCCATAAAAAAACACTCAAACGTTATTCCTTAATAATTTCGACGGAAGTTAGCTCCGTCTTCCTCAGCAGAAACGATAGTACTTCCTGCTTGTTTAGGAAGGTGAGGTATGCAAGAAAAAGAGAAGGGGGGCGGGTTAAGAGGAGAACGGGAGGCGGGGGAGGGGAAAGGGAAAAGAAAAGCGAAAGGGCAGAGAAGATTGGGAAGGAGCTGGAGGGAGGAGGTGCATTTAATGAACGAACGGAAAAGAAAACAATTCGTTCCCCCACACTGACTGCAACATCGAAGAACCAGGTTTCAACTTACAAAGTCGCTTACATCGCGCCTCGTGCAATCCCTCCTCCCCTTCTGTGGGTCTCCCCATCCCAAAACATGCCTCCCATCATAACACCCCCTTCAAATCAGTACTATAGTAACCCCACCACAACCCCTACAGTGTTTCCGTTCTAGCATCCCTTCCCTCATCTGATAACCCTATAGAATTAAAAACCCTATAAATGGCATATATATGGATTATCAAGGCTTATCAATATTCGGGACTCAACGTCGTTATTTAATAAGAATGGTTTGAAGCGTCACTTTGTTGAAGCTATTTATATCGGAAAGGAAAATAATTTGTTCTTGCGCATGTGGTTTGTTGTTCGAAACCAGGGTTTCAACTGACAAGTCCTGATGATGACTTCGTAATTTGAAACCTGGTTCTTGGATGGATCGAATTGTTTTCTTTTTCGTACGTTCATTAAATCCACGTCCTCCCTCTAACTATTTCCCCATCTCCGCTCCCCTCTCGCCTCTCATCACCCTTTCCCCTCTCCCCGTTCTCCCCTCCCTCCGCTTCCTTCTCTTTCTCTCGTATACCTCACCTCCCCTAAACCAGCAGGCAGTAGTATCGTTTCTTCTGAGGAAGACGGAGCTAACTTCCGTCGAAATTATTACGAAATAACGTGTGCTTTTTCTTTTTATGTGTACATATATTGTTTTTTGCTCCCCAAGTTTTATATATATTTATATCTTTTTTGTATTTCTTTTATATATATATGTATATATACATATATATATATATATATATAATGTAAATTGACTTACTGGTCGACACAAACACAGAGTTCTGTTCCTAATTCCTCTTGAGAAAGGTGGTTGCACCACCTAAAATTCGAGAACCAGTGAGTCCCTCTTTTATATGTTTTAGTTTCTGTGTTTGTGTCGACCAGTTATTCAATTTACCTTATTGTGCACGTTCGTGGGTTTTTCAAGAAAGTGACTTTATATACACATATATATATATATATATATATATATATATATATATATATATATATATATATATGTATATATATATATATATATATAATCTTGAAAATGACGCTCTCTGGCGACGCACAAACACATAAGCACTCAGATAATAAATATTCCACACACAGAAACATAAAAGAAGGAAACTTCGATGGTAACTTCTGATTTCACGTTTCGACGGCACCTTCTGATGACGACGGCGGTGCCGTCGAAACGTCAATATCTACTGTAAGTGTCCTTCTTTTATGTTTCTGTGTGTGGAATATTTATTATCTGAGTGTTTGTGTGTTTATCTATATATATATATATACATTTGCGTGTAAATACACAAACATATAAACGAGGATAGGCTGAAAACTAATGCACACATGCTTGTAGACCACAAAAAAATGACCTTTAGAAGCATTCCTAGTGGCACGTTGATTCCCCCTCAAAACGTATGCATAGGTTTGAGGTCGTTTCATTTATCCAGTGTATTTTGAGAAGTGGAAGTATGGAGACGTGTTCTAGTGCTATGTCAACGCAAGTTAAATACCGTGCTGAATTTTTATCTGCTGAAAAAGGGACTCCTACTGAAATTCATTGGCGTTTAAAGGCTTGTAAATCGATGAATTGTAAAATTCCATGGTTGCAAACCTGGAAAAGCCATAATTAAGGAAACACGCATCGGACGTCCGATCACTGCCACAGATGATAGACGACAAGCTTGTCGAATATTTGATTCAAAACGACCGGTCAATCACTCAAAAGTGTATCGCAAACCATTATGGTCGAGTTTGTATTATTAAAAGCAACCTGGCGCCAATAATATTGCAACATGACAACGCTTGTCCACACATCTCGCGCACAACTGGAGAGGCTCAGGGAAGCCTGAAATTTGAACCGGTTTCACACCCTCATTATTCCCCCAATGATGCGCCTTGGAATTTGTGATTTTAAGGGACACCTCAAGGGTAACCATTATGTCTCGAACAATGAGGTGAAGGCAGCTGTCAAGTCCAGGATTCGAGAAAAGTCGGAAGAATTTTTCATTGACGGACTGAAAAAACTTGTTACACGTTGGGGGAAATATGTCAGCTAAAACGGTGACTACGTTGAAAAATTAAGCAAATATTTTGAAACTTAATAATTGTACTTAACTGAATTTATTGCCAGATCCTGCTATTTGTTTTTGTTTGTGGTCTACAAGCATATGTGCCCTACTTTCCATTTTAACCTCGTATATATTTTTGCCTTAATATAAATTATCAGCATAAATTATATATAAATAAATAAATATATATATATATATATATATATATATATATATATTTGCGGGTCGCGGTGGTCTAGTGGGTAGAGCGTTGGACTACAGACTGGAGGGTTTCGGGTTCGATTCCCGGGCAAGGCACTCTAGGCACCTGCAGATCCACCCAAGCTAGTTGATTTTTCGGGTACCAGATCTTCCTGGGAAACCATAACCGGCACAGGGAAAGGAACTGGCCCCCATACCCTGATGTGTGAATATTCACACGCCGTTGGGCTTGGTACATGGGTGAACTCTACCATCACCTACTAAACCGACCTTCGGGTTGATTACTGTGTTTATGGTTTTTATATTGTTTTTAGATTGAGACCAGATAAAATTAATGCACTCATAAGTTATAGTCTATCGTATTTCACTTAACTTTTTGGAATGTCATATTTGTAAATTAAAGCTATTCAGCAAATTTCTTCAAGATTATATACTGTCGATAACGGTTTCAATATTTACACTTCATCTATTTGACGGTAACACATTATTATTCCTTTAAAATGACAGTTAAACATTTAAATTACGGTTCAAACTATGCATTTATTTAAAAAATTACTAAGCACGCCTTAGATGGCAAAATGCATAATCGTGCAAATTCTTCAAGCTCTAGACATATTGTTCTAACTGTCCTCATTTCTGCCAAAACTGACATTGATAAATCCCGTTAACTCCGTAATGATAACGGCTGAAAATTATCAATTAAATCAATTAGCAAAAAACAAATCATACCTTTCTTTTCTGCGAGTGAAAAATCATGCTATTTTCGAGGAAATATGAAGAGTTCATACTCAGTTGTTGCCAAATACAACAAAAAATTCAAATATTAAATTAATTCATTATTGTACGTAATTTCTAGATATATTCCCCTGATAACACTGCGGGGTAATAAAAGTTCACGCATTGGAAATTATATCCGACATGCAATCCACATAATGAAAGATAATAATGTGAAACTAAACTAAAGGATTTGGTAATAAATAACGTTTATAGTGCAGAAAAAGGGATCAGTTTATACGGGGGCGGAAGAATATAATTAAATGCTGCCTTCAGTGCTTGAAAAATGGAGCCGGAAAGAGATGCATTCTCCGCATGCTCATTAAAATGCTTTAAATGCTCCAGTATACAAGGTCGTTACCATTATGGTAAAATATTATATTATATTTCATTTGCCAATAACTGCCCTTCCTCCCTCAGTCACAGGCCAAACATTCCCTTCACCTTGATACCGGACGGGATTCAATATTTATGTTCTGCGGCGTTCCAAAATAATTTTTCATCGCACATTTTAAAATTAAAATTCAAAACGCAATAAGCAACGCGATGTTGTATTCTTTTCACGGCGTGCTTCATATGCACTCCTGCCCTCGTTACTGCGAACCCGTGCTTTTCTCGTCTATATATTGCGTTTGTTGCTCTTTCCCTCGGCCCAAGTCCTCTCCATCACTCCGCGGAATCTTTCCCTCGCTTCCTTTGTACAATCCAACCAATAAACCCACCCATTACCCTTCCAATTCTTCCCCCGTCAATCTCCACGACGGCCCCCACACACCCACGGAGTTTCCACTTCTCTTCACTCCTTTGCCCACCCCTCCCTCTCCTTCACACGGAGCCAAGCCTCCTCCCAGACAGAAATCCTCCCTCTCACATCGGCAGACTTTTCCACTTTGTCTTCCCTGAGGAGAGAACTTAACGTCCGGGGGTAAACTACTTTATGGCCCCTATACCTCCGCTCTATGAAAACTCTAGCCGGAATGCTCATCCCCCGCTTTGTGCACGACTTCCGCCCTTTCCCCAATCCTCTTCCCCCCCCTCCCTAATTCACCATTCCCCCCACGCCTGCTCGACCAGACCCGCCCTTTTTTCCCTCTCTTCTTCCAGAAATGTTTCCGCCATCTTTCAACCTTTCTTTCCATTTCTTTTCACTCACTATTTATCCAACTACGCCCTTCGACCTCTCCAAACTTCATGTCTTTTTTTTCATGTTTACCTTTAGAAGGCAGGCATTTTATTGCTTCAAATTTCTCTTAACATTACTCTCTAAGGTATATTTTTCTGTATATTTTTATGTGTACGTTGTTTTATACAGACAAATAAATAAATAAATATATATATATATATATATACACGTCTTAGAGAAGCCCGAAAGATCAATTTTTTTAAAGTGTCCTTTTTAGGTGAAATCTATTGCGTTGTTATTACACATATATCTTGTTATGTACGTTTTTTATGCATATAAATAAATTAAATATATGTACATACGCCTTAGAGTAGGCTGAAAGTTCAATTTTTTTAATGTGTCCTTTTTACGAGTTATCTATTTTATTTTTTTGCTCTATTGTGCCGTCCAAATGTCATATTGCTCTCTTGGGTGCTTCTATATCATATATATTATATATATGCTTTATCCAATCATAACATTCATCTTTTCCCTTTGTCTTCCCATCTACCTTTTTTTATCTCTTCTCCTTTAATAACCAGGTGATTTATCTTCATTTGTATTTCGTTAGGACCCTTGCGTGTAAAACTCATAAGCTACCAAACTAATATAAACCATTCCAGCATTTTACTTCACAGGTATGTTTGAATGTCTTAGTGGATCCTAAAATACTATAAATGTTAGGCAATATTATGTCAAAAAAATCATAATTCTTTCCCTTCTAACAACAACATCCTGGAAATCCTTATGCAGGTTCAAACTTTCTATATCACTCATAGTTGGGCCCCCTACTTCGTAGAAAATCGTACCTAGGATTGGATATTTGACAAGAATGGGCAGAAAAAGTCATTATTATGGGATAGGAATCTTAATTTTGATCTCCATAATATCTTCAATTTATCTTTTTAAATGTCATTCCTTGTATCCAGATCTACACAAATACGAGTAACCTCCCGATCCACCAAAATGTTGTGTGAAACCGGTGCTAGCAACAGGCGGAAAGGATAAGAGATGAGGAAGGTGTAGAAGTGATGAAGAAAGGGAAAAATAATCACTTAATATCCCCGATAAGGACGTGCAGGGTGGTGCACAAATATATATTCATGTTAGTCAAAAACTAAATATTTTAAACGAATGTTAATTTTACCCACTGCAGATGCTTTCAGGCATATTTGAATAGGAGGAGATAAAAATGAACATCAATCACTGATTTGAGGGCCCAACACTATACTAAAAGGAGTAATTCACAACTGGAAATTATAAATAAAGCTACGTTTATAAAACTTTAGGTTCCCACCCCTGACGCTGTAGGTAGAAAACATGGTACCCTGCTAAAGGCCTCTGACCGCATGAGGCATCTTCCCGCGCAGAGAAACGAATGCTGAAAGTGAGCTTGAAAGCACAAAAGGCTAGACACTTTTAGCATAAACAACCTTTTATATTTCATTCCTACTCAGTCACTCGGGGACCTCTATACCTGTAGTAATCATGATATACATTATTTGAAAAAATGAAATACAAATAAAATATTGTAACTAACAACTGAGAAAAATTTAATTTTTGATGTTACATGTCTGATATGCTGTCACCCCTTGCCGCACACCCTAGCGGTGGTTTGCAAAGTATCATGTAGATTAAGATGCATTGCAAAAAGGTTTTGTAAACAAAACATATGAGATCAGTGCAAAATGAATGCATACACGCACAAGTGAAACCATTCATTCCCTAGACGTTGTGGGTAGATGCTGGCATTCTTTTTGGCTATGAGCCTAGAGTTAATATCCAGCTTTATCTGCGGGAAAAAAATCTTTAGTCTGATAGCTCTGGAGTCTGGTTCTCGAATGTTATATTCATGATCCAAAAAGGTCAATTTATGTTGGCTTACGAAAATTGGCGAGACCTCTGTACGGAAACACACGGCTCTGAATTTTTAAATAAGCTCAACCTTTTCCATCATCGCTGAATTTCTTTCTTAATCCTTCTCATTTACATTCCCTTCAATTTTGGTCATCAGTAAGTTGTTTTGCGTATGACTTCGTTCGAGCAGTTTCCCACTCATTATTCTAAGTTTTCTTAATATATTAATGTCTACGCCAACCCTTCCAAGTACTTCTCCATTCCATAGCCTTTCAATACATTTTATTTAGATCACTCAACTGCAGCACCGCATATCCATCTCTTCTAGTCTTCTTTTTTCTATTAATCTTATATTCAATGAATCAACGTTGTAGAAAAGTTTACTCCCTGCTATGTACTTTTCAATGAACTGCTTCCTTATCTATTGCCCTTCAGTAGCTGTTTCTCCTGATAGAGTATTTCTAATCCTTCCCATTCTTCCCACTGCATCCCTCTTGTGACCACCCTCTCCCATCGCTGATGAACTTTATGTCCCAAAAAAAACTCTCGTATGACGGCAGCTATTTAATGATAATTATTTCAGAAATATGAAAATCCACCATAGACTACCTTGGGTTTGTAATTTTGTACTTGGAGAATATAACGAAACACAAAAGGTGAAAGGATAGCCAATGTGCAATTAATCCACAGTTGACAGGTTAATTTCAGGATATGAGAGCAGAGTTTTGTATCGGTGGTGAAAATAATTTTAAAGAATTAGATAAAAGGAGGTTAGTTGAAATGATTTCCTATCATTTGCCATTACACGAAAGCAATTGCATCGGTTGGCTGCTAAAAACAAGGATTGGACGCCATTACGGTATTGAAAATATCAGGTTACATCGTTTGTAGAAGATTCAAGATTCTCCTGTTAGATCCTTACACCGATTATTTAAACCACACATTATTGCGTTCGGTCACAAAATAAAAGAAATATTCTCCAAATATGATGGCTTTATATATTCTCCAGACAAAAAATTTAATTTTAATAAAATCGCCGATGAACATTGCGTTTAAGTAGTAGTAGTAGTATTTAGAGGAGGCGACTAACAGCTGAGGTCATTTGCGCCATTAGGGATGGGCAGGAAAGAATGAAGGGTGGAGAGAAACCCGTCGTCGGCATTAGCCTACTCTTGTCGAAAGGCGCCAAGGTGTCCGCAGCTTAACGTCCCATCCGACGGACGGCGTACTCACTCGAAGTGCCCTCCACAAAGCATCTCAAGTAGGTATCGCAATAACACTGAAAAATATTCTACGCCCCCGGGATTTGAACCCCAGCCCTTTGGGTGGATAATTTCTTCGAACCGATGAATCACCAAAGCAAATGATGAATAAAAAAGATAAGTATACCTTGTTCACAAATATGAATCGGTTTAGCATTGTGTCATCTCAATATAGAAGCCTAACTGTGTTCGATTCCACGTGAAAGTTGATGAAAAAACTTCAATTCGAACACGATAGGTTTCCCTATCCCATAGTTTTTAGAAAATGAATATCAAATAAAAGAGGCATGAAGACCATATTTTCGCGAGTCTGGCACTCCTCCATCAATAAGCTTAAAACAGTGATCATAACGGTCGGTGATTCGCATCGTAATTTGAACAGATTTACAAATTTATCACTTTATACGCATCTACTCACTAAATTGAGTTGTTCCAAAAATTTCACGTTCCATTTCTTTTATCCACGGTTGGACGAATGATTTGACAAATCCCCCTATATTGAAACGGCATTTTGTTATGTTTCAACTACAAGCCACCTTATTATCTTCTGCGGCGGCCTACAGTGGAATTTTCTTCGTCGGATTTGTGAAATTTTTATAGTGACAACAAAATGCGAGCGTAATTCAATCAATACTTTAACACAGTTTATCTAAAATTAATACAATTTGAATTACCGGGTATGAACGTGCCTCATTCGATGTGAAGGGGGAGTTTAAAAACATATTTTATTAATTAAATCGTATTCGTCCTAAGTGACCTAGTTACACGTCAGGTTACAGCAATAAGTAAATAAAACGCGTGAGAGAGAGAGAAATCACAAATAAGTTAATTTCTAGAAGCCCATTTTCTCTACCTCCATTCCTTTTCTTGTCACTCGTTGCTAATCAAATACAAATTGAATTCAAAGGTTCTTCTTTGTTACGGAAATCCCATCATAGACTACCTGTGCAAAACAGGCGAGGAAAATAAAGGATAACTTATTAAAATCATATTTTCAGAAATGATTTTAATTTTAAACTAACCAAAGTCCATGACGTCTATGCCAATCAAAGTTGGGAATAAAATGGAATTCATTATTGGAAAACAAATATCCTACTATATAGGGAAAAAATGTATCGTAAAGACCTCAAATACTTATGTTACAAGAATCTATGTTGCAGTCATTTAAGAAGATGAGCAAGGGCTGATTTCAACAAAGCTCTTCAAAGTATAACATATATATATATATATATATATATATATATATATATATATATATATAGTATATATATACATATTCACTTTCTTGGAAAAGCCACGAAAGTGCACAATTAAATTCACTAAATAGTCATAGCAAACACAGAAACTAAAACATATTAACGAGGGACTCACTAGTTCTCGAATTTCCGGTGGTGCAACCACCTTTCTCAAGAGTTCTGTTCCTAATTCCTCTTGAGAGAGGTGGTTGCACCACCGAAAATTCGAGAAATAGTGAGTCTCTCTTTAATATGTTTTAGTTTCTGTGTTTGCTATGACTATTTAGTGAATTATATATTATATTATTAGGTAATCCACCGGTTAAGGTAGGTTTTTGGATGGACACAAATATCAAGTAAACATTTTGAGACTCCCCACCTAGCAAACTAATCTATATCAGGTCCCTTTTCATCTCGGTGTACTTCTTTCCTCCCTTCATCCCGTCCAACATCCCTATCCTGTTCCTACCCTTACCTCGCTTGCCCAACATTCTCCCCTCTATTACCCTCTTCAACATTCCACTACCGCTCAATACGCCTTTCATCCATTTTTCCTGCCTCCATAGGATTTCTCTCAACAAACCCCTCTCCTCCCCCACCATTTCTAGTACTTCCTCATTTGTTTTCCTTTCGGTCCATTTCACCTTCTCCATTCTTCTCCACACCCACATTTCAAAAGCCTCCAATCTACGTCTATCCTCCTGCTTCAGCGACCACGTTTCCTCGCCGTACATAGCTACGCTCCATATCAGAGTTTTTACGAGTCTTGTCTTAACATCCCTACTCAACGTCCCCGTCATCAACTCCCTCCTCCTTGAGAAAGCCTCCTTGCCTAGCGCAATTCTTCTCCTTACGTCCCTACCACTTTGACCGTATTGGTCCAAAACACTTCCGAGATATGTAAACTGTTCTACCTGCTCTATTTTTTCCCCGCCTATTTTAATATTTAGCTTAGCTTTTTTCTTTCTGGAAAATCGCATAACCTTTGTTTTATTAATATTGATTCTCATCCCATATTTATCGCACTGAACCTCCAATTCACTCAACAATGCTTGCAACCCCTTGGCTGACTGAGCAACTAATGCTTGGTCATCAGCAAACCTAACCGATTTTACGAATTCCCCTCCGACTTTCATTCCTACCTCCAGTTCTTCCCATGCCTCTTTAATCATTTCCTCTACATATACGTTGAACAGTGCCAGTGACAATGGGCAACCCTGCCTTACACCTCTTCCTAACACTGCCCATCCGGACTCTCCGTTCCCCACTCGCACCTGAGCAGTCTGAGACATGTACAGGTTGCGAATCAGTCTCCTGTCCCTCCAATCCATTCCTATTTTCTGCAATTCACGCATTAATTTTTCCCAATTCACTCTATCAAACGCTTTTTCGAAATCTACAAAACAGGCAAAAACGTCCTGATTGTATTCTATATTCCTCTCGACTAGTGATCTCATTACTGCAATGGCATCACGCGTACCTCTTCCTTTCCTGAACCCAAACTGATCATCCCCTAAGTAATCATTTGCCTTACTCTCTATCCTTTTGTTGATGATCCTGAGAATAACTTTAGCTGCGTGGGATATCAAACTTATTGTTCTGTAATCCTCACATGACGAAGCCTTTGCCTTTTTTGGAATAGGAACTAACACTGATCTCACAAAATCTTCCGGCCAGATTCCTTCCTCATAGATACTACGAATCAGTCCATATATGGCCTTCTTCCCACCGTTCCCTAAACTTTTCAACATTTCTACAGGAATATTGTCCACCCCCACAGCCTTATTTGCTTTCATCTCTTTTAATGCCCTTTCTATTTCATCGTCGAGTATGCCTGGACCTAAGCTATCTTCTTCTACGTCATGTTCCTTTTCTATGTCTAAACTTGTCGGCCTAAGTTCTTTACCATACAGTGTTTCTATATATTCCTTCCATCTCTCTTGGATTTTTCCTGGTTCAACTATTATCTTACCCCATTTATCTTTAACTGTTAGCACAGATCTTGCCTTCCTACTTCCCGATAATAACTTAACCTTGCTGTATAGAGCACCAATTTCACCCTTCTTCTGTAAACTTTCCATATCCTCGCATTGCGTTTTCCACCATTCTTCTTTTGCTTTATTTGTGGCCTTTCTCAATTTATTGTTTAACTCTTTGTACTTCATTTTGCCTAACTCTGTGTTTACATTTTTCCATCTTCTTCTCTCATCCATCTTTGCAATCATCTCATCCGTTACCCATGGTTTCCTTATCTTTTTCCCGTTTACGGTTCCTATAGTGTCTTTAGCGGCTTCCAATATCCCTTTCTTGATACATTCCCATTTTTCTTCGATAGTACTCAGTTCTCTACCGTCATCCATCATTTTCTCTACAGCCTGCTGATACTCCTTCCTCGTTAATCCATTTACTGCTTCTAAATTCCATTTCCTAACCCGCCGCCCTTGCCTTATCTTCTTGAAACGAACATTACATTTCATAACAACTAAATTGTGGTCAGAGTCCGCATCTGCTCCTGGGAAACTGTGCGAATTTATCACACTGTTCCTAAACCTGTGCCTAACCATAATATAATCTAACTGATACCTTTCTGAGTCACCTGGCATTTTCCATGTATACCTACGCCTTTTGTGGTGTCTAAACCATGTGTTAGTGATGACTAATCCCTGTCTCCTGCAGAATTCAATTGCTTCTCCCCGCGTTCATTCCTCGTGCCTAACCCATAGTCCCCAACCTCACCACCATCTCTTCCTTCGCCTACCGTCGCATTCCAATCCCCCATCACTATCAAATGTTTCCCTGCAGGAACACTCGCGATGATATCCTCTAACTCATCATACATCGTATCGACTTCTTCCTCCTTGTGGTTGCTCGGTGGCATGTATACCTGAACAATGACCAAGTTCGTCGGCTCTGCTTTAATCTCTACAAGTAAAATTCTATCTGTCGCTTGCTCTATGTTGACAACGCTTCTTCTTACCCCTTTATTTAAAATTACCGCAACCCCTCGTTGGCTCTCGTCCCCGCCGCTGTATATCACTCTATAATTGTCACTCCAGTAATCACCGCTATCCTTCCATCTCACCTCGCAGAGACCTAAAACATCTATATTACCTCTTTCCATCTCTCGCTTAATATTTTCTGATTTGCCTCTCCTCAACATTGTCCTGACGTTCCAGGTTCCTATTCTAACTACTTTCGCCTTCTTCTGAGTCTTCTGTCCTGCTGCAGTTATTTCTTCCCTGCAAGGGTTTCGTGGGATGACGACCGCGGAAGCCTTGCCTCTCCCTCTGCCGGGCACGACACACGGCCTCTTGGGCCGAGTCCCGCAGTTGCCAGGACTCATATTATCTATAGTGCCCATCATTATATTCTTGGGAATCATAATTGAGGTGGTTTCCCGTTGCCTTCCTCAATAGTGTTTTTAACGTGACACCATCACTTAATGGCCGCCCCACTGGGGTCAGACGCCATTGCAGCCGCCTCACTGAGGAACAGACGCTGCGTGGACTACCTTTCGTCTGGCTCCTAACCTTCGACCTATCTGGCGTGGGTGACCCTTCCAGGAGTAATTATTATTACTCCCGCCAGCACAGCTCTAGGGGTCATCGGAACGCACAATCCCTTCCACCACGACAAGAATTATATATATATATATATATATACACACACATATATATACACACACATATATATATAACATATACATATATAAATGTATATATATTATATATATAGTATATACATGTATGTATACATATATGTATAAAATACAAGAATGGTCTGAAAATTGTCCGACCTAACAAAGATACAAGACATTTTTCCTCAAATTTTTTAACCTTTTTAAAATACTTTAATGCTCATACATGCATTGTGGGTTGCGGTAATTCAGGGAGTAGAGCTTTGGACTACTGACCGGAGGGTCCCGGGTCAATTCCCGGGCAAGACACTCTGAGCACCTATAGCTTCACCCAAGTTATGTGGTTTTTCAGGTACCAGATCTTCCTGGGAAACCATAACCGGCACAGGGAAAGGAGCCGGCCCCATACCCTGATGTGTGAATTTCACACGCCGTCGGGTTTAGTACTGGGTGAACTCTACCATCACCTACCCAACCGACCTTAGGGTTTAATAGTGTTTTCATATCAAATTGCAACTGGAAAGCATAAATATGTTACAATCAATAGAAGGGTACAACATTCATCGTACACTGTCGACCACCGTCAGGATGGTTACGGTTTATACATATATATAAAATTATTATTATTAGGTAATCTACCGGTTAAGGTAAGTTTTTGGATGGATACAACTATCAAATAAACATTTTGTCTCCAAACAAACCCCAATCCAGCAACCTAATCTACAGCAGGTCCTTCTTCATCTCTCTGTACTTCTTTCCTCCCTTCATCCCGTCCAACATCCCTATGTTGTTCCTGCCCTTTCCCCGCTTTCCCAACATTCTCCCCTCGATTACCTTCTTCAACATTCCACTACCGCTAAATACGCCTTTCATCAATTTTTCCTGCCTCCATAGGATTTCTCTCAACAAACCCCTCTCCTCACCCATCATCTCCATCACTTTCTCATTTGTTTACCTTTCGGTCCATTTCACCTTCCCTATTCTTCTCCACACCCACATTTCAAAAGCCTCCAATCTACGTCTATCCTCCTGCTTCAGTGACCACGTTTCCGCACCGTACATAGATAGCTACGCTCCATATCAGAGTTTTTACGAATCTTGTCTTAACATCCCTACTCAACGTCCCCGTCATCAACTCCCACCTCCTTGAGAAAGCCTCCTTGCCTAGCGCAATTCTTCTCCTTACATCCCTACCACTTTGACCGTATTGGTCCAAAACACTTCCGAGATATATAAACTGTTCTACCTGCTCTATTTTTCCCCTCCTATTTTAATGTCTAGCTTAGCCTTTTTCTTCTTTTAAAGTTTTTAATGTTCTCAGTTCGCGTATTTATTGGACAGACCTCGTAGTCAATATTTGGGCATAAATGCGTATGTAGCTAAGTTAAAATATTCAATACTCTCATGAAAACACAGATGTACATAGTAACACATTTGCACGAATATTTACAGGTTCGACGCGTTTCACTTTATTACGGCATCATCGGATATAAATCATTGGCATCAGAACATGGACGCTGAGTGTGCATACACGAAATTGGGCCTGGTGGATTTTCACGCAAGTTAAATACAACTAACTGGTGGTTGCATAGCTATCGTTGAGAAGAACAGTTGGTATTGGCCGGGTGGAAGGAAGTCGAATTGGGTCGTCTGGCTGGACTGCGAGTGGGTATTAGGTAGAGTGGTATGTAATTAGGGGGTCCCATGAAGGGGGTGTGTTGGGAGGCTCATGGGAGGGAGGTGGGTTGCTGTTTGTAAACGGTGCGTATGGTGATGATACCATTACGAAAACGCCATAACACTGTTAAATTCGTTGTCCCAAATAAAGTTTTCAATAGTATATTCCAAACATCTACGAACTTAAACGTGAAACAGTTGTTTTATTCATTGACAAAGATATTGACAGATATTGAAATTACTTTCGACAAAGAATTTTGAACAAAACATCTATGTCGTTTGACGGCGTTGCGGTACATATCATCTATTGAAGATATGGACAAATATACAACAATATATCTCCATTTGGTCACGTATTATATTGTTGTATCACTCTAAACACGTGCTTATTCTATATTGTCAATCTCGTTCCAATGCCACAACATCTCCATTGGACAATGCGATATTTTCAATATCGTTTATCGACCATACTGCTTATACCGGCTATGATCATCGACTTTGGATACATAAGTTCCTTAAAATAATCCACGTCGACCATGTGTTTGTGAAGATAACATCGATATGGCGTCGAAATGTCGTTATGCCTCACAGTTCTACGGAAAGGACATTGGAAACGGGGCCCGCTGTTCATCTCCTACTCTTCCACGTCCAACCCCCGCCCGCTTCGCCTCCGCCGCGCCGCAACCCCACCCACCACACCCGCCGGGAGCTTCCTTACCTCACTTCCCTCTACACGTCTCCCCGCCCTCCTCCGCGGCCGTCACCTCCACCACCCGGCGACCCTCCTTCCCCGACCCGCCAAAGGCGAGCACACCCGCCCAACTTCCAGTTTCCTCCCTCCCACACGCCCACACTCTCCCTGCCTTCGGAGACCTCTCTGCACTTCCACGCCTCTTCAAGATTGCGACGGACGACAAGGTTCCGGCCAAGGTCGCCGTTTATCGATGGGAGCCGAAATTAAACGGCGACCCATTTCACCCAACTTGCACCTAACAACAACCCCGCCTCTCCCTTCTCTCCTCTTTTATCCCTCTGCTCCCTCTCCCTCTCTTTTACTTCTTCGATCTCCCTGTGGCGGCAGTGGAAGAGGAGTAGGAGAACAGTTTTATTATCCAAATGCTTCCACAACAATCGCGTTTTCACCTTCCGTGAGGTCTTCCGAGGCGGGGGCCAGTTATGGTCGTCATCGTCGCTGCCTCTTCCGCGCTTGAAATCTGAGCAAGACGGAACTCTTGTCCTCGTTGGGGAGGGAAGAAGGGGGCGTGAGGCTGAAGGCCAATCTTTTTAAAGCACGAGGAGCGCCGAGCGGAACTGAGAGCGGTGGGTTTTATCCATCTTCCTGCAACTTAAGCATGTTCCATTAGAGAACGTTACGGGGTTAAGTAATCACTTCATATGCTCGCAGCAGAATTAAGCCGGAGATATACGACGCACATCGCTTTTAACCATCAGTGTAATGAAATTCTCTCAAAAATATGGCTTCTTGATTTGCAACTTTGAAAAAAAACATACCATCCAATTTCGAGCAGTGTTGGACGAACTGAGGTTAATTCTTTTAATAAATTATCCTCCCAAAGAACACCGTACATGAACCTTTCATCGTTATTTCATACCTCCATAAGCTTACGTTAGCATATCGACCATAATCAACGTATATGTTCAACGTGATCATAATTGCTCGGTATCAAACTACCTGTTGGCATTAGAAATAAAGTTATACACAGCCATACAGATAAACAATAATATTTTAGAAATAATAGAGGTAAGCGTTTTAACTTCGAGCATACCTGTGGAAAGCACAGATCAAAACAATCCTTAAATATAATGCATGTTGAATATTTTCCGTGCTCTGAGTAAAATTTTTAAATGGTGTCTCATTCACGCAACTGTTGAAATACGGCATATTTTACAGTAATTAATTATTCAACTTTTTTGAACAACTATTTAAAATCAGTATGAATTGATAATAAGGCCGTGGATTGACGTACTCTCCTGCCAATCCAGAGGCTTCTTTCAACCCAGCTTGGCAACCAAGAGGTTCGATTCCCCTTGCGGTACGTTTCCTTCACCTGGCGCTTGGTTGTGTGTAGTTGTATCTATCGTTTTATATATCATTGTTAAATGTCCGATGTAAAGACTAAACATTTATATTTTCGAATTAATGCTAAACATTATATAATTTTGTTGATTGGCAGAAATAACCAATTAAATATGTTACACATATGCAGGTTCTTTAGAGTGGTACATTGTATAAACCTAATACATAGCTGGTACTGCATTGCGAAACTTCAAGAGCTTATAGTAAAATATCAAAATTATCTCTTAGAAATAGTTGTTTTCGGATTGGAGTTGTATAGGCAATAAAGGATCCTGAACAAAAACTCGTGCGTCTTTCTCGAAATTCTAAATAATTAACCCGTTTAGCGCGATACATAAAAGGACACTGTGCTTGCTACTTGAGAATCCCAGGAATGTGTTAGCCTCAAAACTTAGACAGATAGTCGAGCAGAGATAATATAGATGTATACATATGGAGATGATTTCAAATTGCTGACATAATTTTAATATTGGTTTTAATAACATGTTTTCTTACCATTAGTGAAATTATTCATACGTTTGAATATCTCAGCGAGTGTTGAAGGAACGCATAAATTAAATAATGCTGATTTTACGCTCAAAAACATATATTAAAAGTACATTTTATATTTCAATTTTATATTGACCGATTACTTTCAGCTTGTTTATTAGTTGGAGGGCAGTTAAAAAATGGTTTCATTCGCACTCCACTTTCTAGGTTAACTAATAAGACATGATGGTTATCTACTCACTGAGTAAACTAGCCGATTGACGGATGT
The DNA here is from genome assembly GCA_037158775.1 of Hetaerina titia. Lineage (NCBI taxonomy): Eukaryota > Metazoa > Arthropoda > Insecta > Odonata > Calopterygidae > Hetaerina > Hetaerina titia. The sequence continues at coordinate 93,576,961 of CM073770.1, forward strand.
ATGTAAATGCAGTAAATTAGCCGATACTATTCTTTTATTCAACATTACTTAATACTTAATTGCTTCTTTACCTGATATACAAATTGCCCATCGTGTGGAAATAAATCCCGATCTTCACGAATACCACAATAAATGGTAGAATGGCAAATATAAATATATATATATATATATATATATATATATATATATATATAAACCATTGTTATCTTACAGTTGAGAATCTATGACATGACATCAACTATGACATTCTTTTTCGGAGTGTAAATATAAGCTGAATCATATGATATGCAAAGGAATGGAAATATCTCTATCAATCTTTATTAAACTATTACCGAATATCCAGGCTGCTAGAATAAAACATTCGAGATACCTATCATTCGGAAACTAATTTTCCCCGTAAAATCACACTCCTTCCCTTCAATTTATATTCACCCCACGCGAATAGATTAGATATCCGTGAAGCGGAACCCTGGGGGGATTCTCTCGACGGTCGTGGCGTATCGAAAAGAGTTGAGGGACGATGGAGATTGGGGGAGGGTGTTGGAAGAAAGAGAGGGAGGGTTGAGGGTGGAGAGGGGAAGCCCGCGAGAGTTGGTGAGAAAAAATGGAACGCGGGAAGGCGGTGTGGCGTGTCTTGCAGTTCCCACACCCAAGTTTGGTATTTGAAGCCAATGGGTGCGCTTCGTGTGGGAAGGGGACCCCGAGAAGGAGGGCGGGGAAGGGAAGGTTTGCACACCGCGGGAGAGGATTAAGAGAAAAGCGAGGTTGAGTGGGCGTCGGAGAAGCGCAGGAGGGAATAACGAGATTTCGCCAGGGGCCATTTAGAGCTGATCGGGGGGGAAAAAAACTTGGGGAGGTCCGTTTCCTCTTCCGTTTTTGAGCAGGGTAGCACCCGGACATTGAGATTTGAAATGCCAGCTAAGGTCACGGAATGGAAACAGAAATAGATGAGTCGAGGGGTAGGATAGAGGCGGACGTTGGGGATGCAGCAGGGGGGGTTGAAGGAACGGGAAGAAGTGGTGCGGGACTGGACACCGATGAAGCTCGCCAGCACACCACGAGGGCTTGCATCTATTCGGAGCGAGACCGCCAAGTCGGTCGGATGAAGGCTATGCATAAATCTAGGGGAGCAATGGAGTATACATCCTTCGCCACTCACGGTGGCTATCTTTGTTTTCCGCTTGGATGCCTTTAATGACTTCACACACGGCGCCGGGGGCTGAGCTTAGGTCTTAATGCAGATTTCGGCGGCAGATATGGCGCCGCGCACGAGAGGTTGTATGCTCGAGGAAATTTGTCAATTTTTTAAGGGCTGCTCGTTCATTTTAAGGCAAATACTTTCCTCTTGTCCCTGAAGACAAACTAAGAACAAAGAACTACAATGCTGTATCAGAAGTTGTGAAAAATATGTTATGTATTTTTTTTAACTATCTAATTTTTGGCAAAGCCACAGATACCTCACACGATTCTGAACAAATTATGCCTGTTGAAAATAAATAGGTGCATTTACTTGGAATACCTTCCCATATTTCTAGATTCCAATACAGATAGATTCAAATACTCATTCTTTCCCAGGATAATCAGAAATCACAATGGTAAGAAATCGAAGTCACTTTAGAATTAGTAAAAACAGTTAATTTACAAGTCGAAACAGAATTAAACATTGCAAAGACATCAGGTATATTTTTTAGGTGCACGTGTATGTTAGTTGGTAGATTGTGTGTTTCCATGGGTTATAAGGGTTTCCGCATGAATGTATACAATGTTTTGTTTGTGGGGTGTCAAAATTTGTGGTTTTTCTGGCACCTCTGCCAAGGTATTTGGATAATTTACTCGCGATAGAATTAAGACTACTAGGAACTAGCCCCTATCGCTAGATCAGTTTATCTCCTATAAAACTGTATCTTACTACCATGTGATGCAATCCCGACGGTAACATACGCCTCCCTAGTCCTTCAAAAGGAGAACCTTTGACAGTTGTGTCGAGCTAAAAGCGTTTAGATAAAATATGGAACAAATGTAGCAGCTGGCAAATGACATTTTCTAAAAAGGCATATAAATCTGAATTTGAATTTAGTTCAAAATTTGAAGCGTTTTCTACTGCAGCACTTGCACTCACTCTACTTGAAGATATTTCTTTCGAGTTCGACTTTAAAGCGTTTTGTCAAAGCTAACGTAAATGATCACAAACAAAACTTCTTTGTTAAGGAATTACCTGGAAATATTGGGACAATATTGATCCGTCCGAAAACTGAATTTAAATTACTCACATCTTAATGAACAAGAATAACTATCCAGATAATATCTGACTGAAATACTTAAGCCATAATTATGTGCAATAAAACGACAACATCAATTCTGCGCCTTTAAATTGAAACAACTATTGAGAAGAACCATGCAATAACGTTTAAGAGTGGTGCTTTAATGATGAGTTTTTTTCTTTTTCACCACAAATATCTTAAATATAAAATCTAACACCTATGTAAAAAATGGGTCTGTTGCTTTAAATTAACTAACGTTATATGGCACAACAAGGCGTTGTCAGATCCAGAGAGATAATGGTACAAACATTTATGAAAGAAAAATGCAGGCTTTTGTACGACCTACTCATTCTTTTGAGGTGTATGTGTAACGTTTTCGAGATTTATTTTTTTCCAAGACTAAAAAAATGTCGCGATAAATAACAAAGATTGTGCGCTTAAAAACTCCGAAAAAAATTAATAAAAGCATTGACTGCCTCAATGAATAAGAAAGGGATAAGTTGAAAAAGAGGTTCCACGCGAAGGACAAAGAATGGCGGTAAATAATATGTTGCGCTTTGGGAGGTAAAAATATTCAGGCATCAGTTCAAAAACCCGAGAGCGTTCTTAGTTTTCTGCTACGAAAATACGAGTGGAGTAGAGGCACCTGCTAAACCAAGCTTCACGATTCGTTATATTTGGTGGTCGCATTTAATTCAAACGCATTTGCTCATTCAAACCCTGACTGCATCAAACTTTCGTTAGCATTTTCAAACTTTTTAAATGCCTGTAGGTTGGAAACAGCAGGCATAACTAGCGTGGACTGAGGAAATTTTTCGATTCATATTTACCTCAAGCGAGCCACAAATATTTTACGGCTTAATAAAGAGACGAAACTTTGTTTTTTTTTTTCTCGGCGCTACTTATTCTCACGACAGACATGAAACCTAAAAAAATATTCACACCATACATTCATAATACAATTTTTTTCACCTTTATACGTATTTAAGAAAGGCTGAATATCGCTTGAAACAGCGCAAAAACGTATTTTATTAGTTTCAAATTACACCTATAACACCGAGATGATAAGTAGAGGCATTAAAGCACATCAAAGATGCCATTTGAAAGGAAACCTGTCAACCTTAAAAATTAACCAATATGTATCGTATTTTTGCCAATAATTTTAAATTCGAATTGCTTTCCTTCTACTATTTATTGAATGTTTACAAAAGCGTGACTAAAAATCTCACTCTCGGGTATCATACAAAACGTCTTGCGATAAAAAGTTTATAAGTTAAATGAGCATGAAATTGCTTAAATTCAATCATAATTTCTTGAATGTCTCAAAATACTGTGGACGCTCCAAAAGATGTCAATTCAACAGAAAATATTTGCATCAATCAGCAAAAATATTGTGTTGGATAGGTTTTCTTGAAGCCGAGTTCGAATAATTATATCTTACAGCTGATTTTCGTAGTCTCGACACAGTACACACTACATACACCCGGGGAAGCCACAAACTCGTCATTCCTCATCACCGAACAGCCATATTCAACAAGTCATTCACTGTTACTGCCTGCCGGGAATGGAACAACATCAAATTAACCACAATACACGCACTCTCATTGTCATCGTTTAAAAGGGCACTATACAAGACAATGCTCACAACCCAACAATCGAAATGACAAGACGCACGTTTTTAAACAATACAAGACGTTATTTTTTTTAATTTTGTAAAATTCTTCTTCTTTTATTATATTTGTCTACATTACTTATATTTTAGTTTTTATTTATATATTATTTGTCTGTAATTTCATTTGCATTTATTTTATTACTCCCTTTATATTTTTATTTTTAATTTAAAATGTATATATAGAAACACTTCTTGTAGTAAAACATTAGCTATATCTCAGTAGGATTTCGCAGGTTTTCACACCCCCCTTCCTGTGTGGGTGCTTTCCTGCATAATTTCAAGTGTTTCTCACGTTTTATGTAAATGATATTTTAAACTATATATGTATATGTAACTTGACGAGGGGTTAGGTGGAAGAAGGGACTATCTCAGTCTCAATCTCGCCCCAATAAAGACACTTTATTATTAGTATTATTATTAATAACTAGTGGTACATAAAGTATTTTAGCGCTCTATTCATTCAGAATGCTCCATTCTTTCCATTACATTGCAGCAAGTTATAGGGTAAGACCTCAGTGACGTTGTTAGACATCAAGACGAGATACGAAAGAGGCCCTCTTCTTTTCTTTGCCTCAAAAGACCAATTTTTTATCACTAATAATATCTTCCACTTTATCTACTACCTTTTCTTCTTACTCTTGTGCATTTTCTTCGTCCAACCATTCAAACTTCCTCATTTTTTCCGCATTTCTCACTTCCACGCTAGGGCCTGACGCCTCTAGAATGGACTCCGCTATTTCGGTTACATCGATACATTTTCTCAAAGACTTCTATAGAACATCTTTAATCTTCGCTCAAAATTCCAGATATAACAAAGACCTACGCGGTACTCTCTGGCCCGATTATAAACCAACTCGCGGAAGTTATGTCTTTTCTTTTTTTAGTTGAATCACTTTAAGAGGAAGACGACAAAGTTTTCACGATGTTAGCTAATTGCCCATTAATTAAATCTTGGGAATGTGAGCTGCCCCACGTATTCGATGCCCCAATTTACCCACTTCCCCCATTTTTACCCTCATTTGCTGAACCTACTGTCTCCGTAGGCTCCGCTTACTCAAAGAAAAACTTTATCCGGTCGGTATGGCTTTACCTCAAAAGCTCAGAGGTAAGTGTAATCTATGAAGCCACACGTTGCACCCAAGACGCTCGATAAAGAAAGAATAGAACGGCAAGGAATTGATTTTCTTGATCGGTGTTTTGGATTTCCCGGACGGGATAACCGACATTCAATTTATTACCAAATATTATCTCCACTCGTTCGGTCATAAAACCCTCCTCGTCAAAGATAAGGTACTTTATGAATCCAATAAATTCCTAAAATGTCTTTCAATCTTAATTTGAAAACCTATTTGTACACATTTTTTTTAAACAAAACGAACATGGGTAAAGGTTTTCACCTTCACACTCACCTTCCCAATATGTAAGAAACGAGTGTCAAAATACGCTGTGAGCTCATGATCTACATCATCTACATCTACAAAAATACCCTGCGAGCCACCAAAAAAAGTGTGTGGCATGGGGTGTGGCACCAGGAGGAAAGGGTAAGGGACGAAGGGGTTGGGGTTTATTCAAATAGGTGGGGGAAGGTGGGGCGAACCTGTAAGAAAAAAATATATAAATATCCACGCGCAGTCCCTAACCTGTACGTTAATAATTATTGTAATGAACTGACTCTGGGGTATTTCGACTACAAGCATTCTGGCCTCTTATCGTTGTAGGAAAAAATAACATTTTAAACCTGCCAGTCTTGCAGTCTATCTCTCTAATCTTACATTCGTGATCCCTCCGACCGTGATACCTTTGGGTTCGTATTATATTCTTGGTGTCATCGGAAAAGGGCCCATCTTTAAATGTTTTTAATAGGTTTAATCTCTATTATAAACGCCGCTGCGAAAGGGAATCCCCACCTAAATTGTCTAGCAAAGTAGATACGCTGCTGCGTTGATCATAACAATGTTTGACAACTCTAGCCTCCCTCCGCTGAACTCGATCTAATTCCGTAACCAAATTTATATTATGAGGATCCCATATACTGGCAGCATACTCTAGGTGGGGCCTGACCAAGGCAAGGAAACATCCTTCCTTCACTTTTTCGTCGCATTTACCTAGCACTCTTTTAACAAATCCCAATTTTTTATTAGCACGACCGCATATTTCTCGTATGGATCCGGGGCTAGGCAAAGTAACTAGGAGATGCACGTAATCGGACTAAAATATACAAGGTTATTTCAAGCCGCTAGGGCAGGAGAAGTGCAATGGAAATTACAATAATAAAAGATGACGAACAAATCCACACACGAGTTTGTGTGGAAGAACTAAGTATTTTTCTTTTTCCGTTATGAATCGTTTCCACAAAGTGACACCTCAAAGCATTCTTTTTATCAAAAGATGACGAGTTGTCCACCAATATTGATGGGAAGAATAAGGAGTGGGTAATCCTCGGTCAATCGAACGGTGAAAAGAGGCGGTAGATGCGTTGAGTTCTTTGGTGCTGGTTTGTTATCATCACCCCAAGATTAAGGCAATTGACCTTTACTGGCCCTTGTCTTCGAGTTTAATATTCGTATGGAAAAGGCAGGATAGGGATGTTGGACGGGATGAAGGGAGAAAGGAAGTACACAGAGATGAAGAGGGCCTGATGTAGAGCAGGTTGCTGCGTTGTGTTTTGTTAGGAGTCAAAAAATATTTATTTGGTGATTGCGTCCATCGAAAAACCTACCTTAACCGGTAGATTACCTAATAATGAATTAGTACACGCATACTTATAGTGGTTGATTATATCACATGATAAAATGAAATTTGTCGTTTGAAAACAAATTTTTCCAATCTACATAGAGCTCTACGTATACGAAACATGGTATTTGAGGAAAAAGGAGTGGCACAGATTAGATAAATATTTATATAAGATGTAAGAAAAATATGTTGGAAGGAGAGGTACGCTAACGAGTAATTTTTAAACATATAACACACAATAGGGATTTTGAACGGGATGAAGGGAGAAAGGAAGTACACAGAGATGAAGAGGGACCTGACGTAGATTAGGTTGCTGCATTGTGTTTTGTTAGGAGTCAAAAAATATTTATTTGGTGATTGTGTCCATCCGAAACCTACCTTATCGGTAGATTACTTAACAATAAATAATAATAATGATACATAGATTTTGGATAGTACACCACCGCCTAGAGTCCCATCGGAATATAAAATTCGATGACATTAACCTTTTCCCAGCAAGCGCAAGTGGGAGTAAATCGTTTTAAAGTCACGTGGAACAGCAAATGTAATTTGACGTTGAAAACATTGGGACGCATCAGAAATTCCGTGAGAGCTTGAAGTTAATCGACTTTGAATGAGGAAAATTGAGAAAAGCACCACGCGATTCAATTTGGCGAATGATATTTGAATCGTATAATTTTTTCCGGGACACGTCGGAACCACTCCGTAATAAACCAAAGGGGAAAACCAAGAAGTGCTCGATAGTAGGAATGGCTAGTGGGTCCGATGTTCGAGAGTTTAGTGGACGGCAAAGAGATTAGGATTGGGATTGAGTCCCGGGGTTGGGAGGATGGGGAAGAGAGGAGTGCGAGGGAAGTACCCGGGGGAGGATGGAGAGGGGGATTTGGGAGTGAAGGGGGATGGAGGTGGAGCAGGAAGGAGTGGAAGAGAGAGAGCTAATGAGAGTAGGAAAGAAGACTGTGGATGAAGGTATTGGAGAAGTGGAAGGAGGGTTGCGTTATATATGAAGGAGAAAGAGATTGACCAATCCAATTGAAATGAAAACTTCGTTAAAAACTTCCCCAATTTACACTAAATTGTACAAGTTTTTCAAGTTCCAGAATAAATTTCAGGAGGTTAAATAGGTTTTAAGGGAAATTAGAAGCATCAACATTTCTTTCCTTGTTCCAATCGCACAGTCGATTCTGAAAAGGATTTTCGTCCTATTCGTAGCTTCAGGTGAATTGTTATTACTTTGAGCACTCTATTAGCGCTTCCGCCATAACTGTGCTACAATTACTTCAAAAATTTGGAAAAAATAATTCCACTTTGGCACTCATTATTTCCCCAGGACGCTAACTGCATTATAAAATCCTACTAACGGTTGGATTACCCAAATTGGGCTGGAGGGTAAACCGTGAAGATTTGGTTTGGCTTGAAGGCAGCGTCATGGTATCATTCATTATCATCAGTGAAAAATAATAGCCAGTTTATTGGCATGGATAATATACTACTAAATATTGAATTTACTTGACCAGATCGTCGGCAGAAACCTATACCATTAAGTTTGCGGTCGCCGACCGACCCCAACGCTTTGCTCCACCGTCTCACCGCGGGCTTGATTTCCAAGTATCAATGACATTTTTCCTTTGTAGATTTCCATCAAAGTCAAATCAAACAAAGTTCTAATCCAAAACTAATGATGGCTAATACCAAATAAAAATAATTTGATGAAATTTGGATGAATTAAATTACAAAATTTGTCATTTTTTACAACAGCATGAATGTGTCAATAACTTACCAGGATTCCAAAAACGGGCTTCGATGATAATTTTCAAATCAATGTCATTGTATTACTATTACTTGGGAGGAAAAAAATTAGATATTTAAATACCAGTGTGAAAACTAATAAGTACTTTAATTTTGTTAATATATAAAAAAACCTGTTATAAAATTTTAACAAGTCCGACAGTGACGCTCTAAAATTACAATTGGGTAGAGGGAGATACTTGAAATTAGGAAAACAGGGAAAATTCAGCGCGGTCACCATTATCATAGAGCGAACTCAAGTCCCAAGAGCATGAAGTGGAGTGGGAGGAGAAGGGAGGATAATGAAAAAGAAAATCACATTAAATTATGGTAGGAACAAATGGAGGGATGTCAATCGTTGTGATGTATCCAAGGTGTGCCAACGTTTTCATTGTTCCAAGTCCCGAGAAAAGCGTGTTCTGGGAAGCACAGGCGATCGATTTTTCCCAAATTCTGACGTGTGCCATTATGGTGGTATTCGAAAAAAGAATTAAGTGCAATGTTTCATTGGCGAATACAACAAAACGGAGACTTTTTTGTAACGCAACAGCATATGAATACGACTGCATCGACGCATTAATAAGTTACGAGACGAGGTAACGTTAGCCTTAAAGTTCACGCGCGCCGTCATTCAGCAAATTTAGATACGGCCGAAGGATTTACTGGTTAGCATGATACAGCAATGATTTATAGTATGTCGGGATCGATAACACAGATTTTATGACTCTCGTTCCACCTCATCCCCTCCACCCATAATTTTTTTTCCATAAACTCCGTAACCAATAACCCAGAGAAGGATTCCCGACGACTTCTTAGCAGCGACGACATTGAAAAAGTGCCGGATATGCATGAGATGTCCAAAAAGGATAAAGGATATCAGTTCAGGATCCAAAATCCGGATATGCCATTGAGTCATTTAAGCACTCCATGAAGTTTTGATGGATGCATGCATTACGGAAACAAGCACGACAATTTGTTCTCTCGTCACCCACTCCCCCTCCCCCTTTACAGAAGCATCCCCTTCCTCCCCAAATTCCTCCCCTCGCTCACACCCAACCCCTCCCCAAAGCACTCCTCCACGGGCACGCAGAATGCAATTTGGTGCCGGAAATGGGATTGTTCCGAGTGGCATCGATTAGCAGGTCGGCCGTCAGACCATCGCTTGGAGAAATCTGAGAATAGCGGACAAGACCCCTGCGAGGGGTGTGATGCATGTCATTTGATAAGAAGGCGCCAAAACACCGTTGAATCGTCACTCTTCACCATGACAAGAACAACCGGCCCTAATTACGTGCGGCTGTTTATGATTAATTCAAAACTGTCCTTTGGAATTAATTGGAATTCGACAAACACTTTTTACGCCACCAAACTTAAAAAATAGAGGAAGCAGTGGATGGAAACTCTACATAGATTGGAGACAAGTTGAAAGGATGATCGGGGAACATAAATGTTGAAAATATTTTTATACAAGAGAGTTGAGTTCAAATTTAGAACGTTGGCGTTTCAAATATGGGAACATGGCATTTGACGAAAAAAGATGGCGGTAGTTTAAAGGTTCATTGAGACGTATGCTTTAGAGAAAGACGGAAGGAGATCAATCTTTGACAGGTTAAGGCATGAGAGGACGTTGGCGTTGGAGTAAATTTCAAAAAGACAGAAAGCAGAATATATTGGATGGAATGGAGATGTTGAGGGATGTCACAGACTGGAAAAGGCTTGGCGAGCGGGGATGAGGCGAAAATTTTTACGCAATAAAATGCCTAACACACACACACACACACACACACACACACACACATATATATATATTCAAACTTGAAAATTCCTCCATACGGCGAACAAACCACTTCTCCTGTGTTGGTCTTTTATGTGTTTTCCTATCCCCTTTCCTTATATGTCTATTTCTATGTGCGAAAATAATATATATATATATATATATATATATATATATATATATATGTGTGTGTGTGTGTGTGTGTGTGTGTGTGTGTGTGTGTGTGTGTGGAAATAATATAAGATTATTTTCCAATAAAAATGCAGCAAACTGTAGCAGAGTACATAATATAAATATCCTCTAAATGTAGTCAAACTCAAAATCTAGGAAATATACTCTGGAAAAGTTTTATCTAGATTTAAGAGGCTGATGACAAAGAAACGGACGAAAAATGAAAGCCAAAATCATGTGAAACTATTTATTTTCGGAACATTTTTTTAAAAATGTGTTACTACATTTCAAGTTTTATTTATAAGCATGGCTATTATATTATTATAAAATAAACGATTTATTTGATGGTTGATTTGATGGTAAAATTTGAGGATATTTTGTCTCTTATGACGTAAATCAGAAAAGTTGAATCAGTGAAAATTAGGACAGCTCTTTCGAAATTTCGACCAGGTCACGGCTAAAATTCCGGTGATAGCCCTGAGTTTTGAAACCCAGTGCACGGAAGATATAAATGAGTACCTACTATCAAAAGAACACTTGCGGACTCAAAATAGTCGCTCAGATGAAAAACGGACATACCTACTATACTTATATACGTACCACAAGGAGCTATCTCCTTGTAGTACGTGTATATGCTCGCAGTACGCCAATGTGGGAGCTGTGCATCTGTTAATCATTCTAGCAAATGAGCGTGGGACTGCATCATTGAAAAAAAGTATTTTAAGCATTAGAAAATATTTTGAAAACGTCAAAAGAGAACTCATACTGCTTTCAAAACATTCGATTCTAAATAGGACAACGAGAGACATGGAAGCTATGCAAATTAGTTTCATTTTTAAGCCTATCCCAAACCATGTAGAATATTTTCAGTTATTATTCTGCGTATTCTCGACTCTCCCCCTCATTCTCTCTCACCAATGATGGGGTCGTGTTCTTTTCGACGGCTGACAGGTAACGCCAATAGAAAAAAAAACTTCTTCCATTCGTCATTAATAAGATATGATCTCTCCTTTCGTGCCCACACAACGGCATGCGATGGTAATGTGAACGCATGGGTGTGCACACAGCAAATGGGAAGTATCGCCGATACGGAATGATCCCCTTCTCCCATGAGTTTCTCTCGTCTCCCCCCCTCCCGGAGGTCGGAAGCTCCCTTAGGAGAACTCCCCCCCTCCCGCGGTCTCCTGCCATCCCTCCTCGGATCCGCGAGCGCGTCTCCACCGACATCGCGGGAAACGAGAGAAGGCGGAGCAGATCGCGAGTTACAGTGCCAATTCAAAACATGCATTACGCTCCCTTTATGCAAAAAAAATGAAATAGGCGCCGGCGTTCAAGCCGTATCGATTATGCGAGTACTAAGCACCGCACTTGACAGAGATGAAGTAAAGATTCATGCAAACGGGCCGAAAGGTGATGAATATAAAACATTAATCGGGATAACTAACACGCAGCGAATAGTCTAGTAGAATATTCAAGTACCTACTTATTATTTACAGTTTCCACGACATTCCAAAGCAATAAGACACCCACAAGCGATTAAAAGGGAAGCAATGAGGGGTGTTAATCAATGTGAAATTTCTCGCAAAAAACACGATAGTTTACAATTGACTAATGAAACTACTAATATCTTATGGGATATCCATTACTTTCCGAGTGTTTTTACTTGCGATACCCATCAAAACGGGCCAGAGCGTCAAAAAAAGCCCGATTGATGAAACCAGAATCAAAATAGAAAAATGATAGTCAATTGGTCCAATTGCTACCTTTCCATTCAATTTCATCATTTAGTCATCCATGCATCGCAGTTTTAGATCTGAAGCTAAAAAGATTGACAGAAATATCGCAGAAAGAAGTATAAACGAATAAAATAGGTGACACGCCCCTAGGGAAAAACAAGCTATATTGTTTCGGGCAATGAGCATTTTACAACAATAGCCTTCAATGAGGTAATCACCATAATAATCCAGCATTTCCTTCGAAATCATTTGTGTCGACGTAGTTATCATTAAGAGAATTAATGTTTATGTTGATAAATCTATCCGCAAAAATATTTGTGCTTTTTTCCTAAATATACTCAATAAAGTCTAAACTGAAACATGAAAGAAACTATATATATATTTTTGGCGCCAAGCCAATAAAATAAAAAATACATACCGTTAAGATCCTTTTGAATATGTACCATTTTCATGCGTCATTCTCAATGCAGAGTAATTTGCTCCGTAAATCGAGTCAAATGCCTCCTACACCGTAAACGATTACGCGCCCGTTAGGGCGGCATTGGATTTGAAACGAAGCACTGAAATTGTTATGTATTCCATTACATGGCACACTTCCTTATTATTCAACGTCATTCCAGAAAAAAATGCTTCAGATTATTGATCTTGCTTCAATCAAGATACGATTGTTAGTCGGCGAAGGACTGCAAATGCTTCGGTTTGGACTAGAGTAAGGAGGTGGGAGAGAGGATGCAGACATATAGAGAAATGGAGGGGAAGGGAGAGACGGAGGCACATAGTGAGCACTGATGAAGACACCGAAGGGGAAGGGTGAGAAACGTTGGGAACCGACGGAGTGAGAGATGGCGGAGGAAGTGGAGGGACGGGCGCCCGGATCCAAGTTGCCGAGCAACCCGAAATTGATTGAGTTATTGCTCTTTGCGTTTAGATAAACGCGAATATCTGCCGCGACCCGTTAACGGTTGTTCTCCCAGATTAGACTCTGGAGGGAGAGGGAGAAGAGGACACCGTG